>CM076575.1:901314892-901707646 GCA_034641835.2 Pinus albicaulis | reverse complement strand
TCATCACAGATTGCAAGAAGAATTTAGTCAAGAATTTGACATGAAGGATCCGGGGACGAACGCACCAGGTTCGGGGTTTGGAAGCTTGCTAGGTGAAGGGGAGATCTTCCTTGGTTAAGGAAGATACACTACAGAGATTCTCCATAGGTAATATCCCAAATGGAAATAAATAACAATACAAGCACATAAACAAAGACATACAACAACTATAGACAAATCATAAGGGAAACAAACAATATGGAGAACGCTGAGCCATTTTATTAATACTAAGAAATGGAAATGAGTACAGAGGTGATCAGAGTGATGGGCGTAGAAAGACTCTGAGGAAATGATCCGGAATGGCTGCTCTCTCTGGATTGCATTATCTCCCAAGCTGCTGGTACTGCAATGTGCTGCTGCTACTACTGGAATGAACTGAATCTTTGGGGCTGCTCCCCACCTCGGAAAATTCTGAAACTTCGGGAATGGCCTCTACTCCCAATACCCAAAAAAGCTCAGAAAGCTTTTCAGAAATGGCCAACCCCCGAAAATGGCTCCCTTGAGGCACTATGTTGTTCCTCAAGGAGGGATGCTAGCTCTGAATGATCTGCTCTAGATAACGGCCCCTAACTCCTCCAAAATGCTAGAATAGGGAAGGGATGGCCCCTTACCCACTATCCCAGGCTGAATCCACCAACAAACCCCCAATCCGGAACCACCTCCTCTCAAGACTGCGTCCTCCCTCTCACTGACTGCGTTGTCTCTCTGAGTGGATGCTCCTCCTGTGGTAGCTGCAAATCTCTCTGGCAAAACAAGGATGAAACTCCTCACCTGAGCAGACACTCGAAGTCCCCTGAGGCTGAGGTTGGATCTCCGAACGGAGACACCCGATGTACTGAACAGTACGTGCAAACTTTGCTAAACAGCAAGCGTGCTCAATGTCAGAAGACAATTCTCAAAGATGCATAATCAGAATGAATGAGAATGAGGAGACCCCTCCTCCTTTTATGCTTGGTGAGCCTTTCCCTCACCTAGGCCCCACCAATCTCTGCGCTGTCCCTCTTGGCCCACGCTGTCTAACTCACTTTGCGCTAGCTAGGCCCCACGTTGTCTACGCTGCTCCTTTTCCTACGCTGCCACTTGACCACTAGGCCCCACGTTGCCAAATAGACATGTCTCTTAAGTGACTTTAGGAAATAATTTTTATCCTAAGTGTGAGCTAAGTGTCCCCTTCAATTCACTTTGTTTATAATTTTACCTCTATAAAGGCAAAATAGTCAATTTACATCACACATTTCAATTCAGTCATGCTAATTGGGAATTTTACATTCTCAAGAGATTTCAGATGGAGGATTGTAGGCCCATGACCACTCCAATGATTACCAACTGGAGGAAAATCGACACGTCCGAAGATGATGAAGTTGATCCTACGTTGTACAAATAGCTCATAGGGTCATTGATGTATCTGGTAAATACAAGGCCAGACATCTGTTATGTTGTTAATACCCTAAGTTAGTTCATGGTGGAACCAAAGAGGGCACATTGGGCAGCATCCAAGCATGTTCCCAGGTACCTTCTAGGTACAGTCGAGCTTGGATTGAAGTACACTCGTGACAATGATGTCAGGTTGAGTGGCTTTATTTACGTATCACTGAAGTTCAAATGACGAAAGTGTCCACTTGTTGTCTATGGTTTGTAAGCTCTTTTACACGATTACTCTAATAACTTGTTGAACTGGAAGGCTACGGGACACATTGGATCTTATGTAGGATTGCAGATGGTGTCCATTTGGGTTTGGTCTCCATATACAGGGTCTCGACCTTCCAGAGGGCTATATTGGCACACATAGGGTGTGTGTAGAGAGCCATGAGCCTCCACTGCACTAGACATCACTCCATGGATCCCCAGATACATTCAGAGATGGTTATAGATCCACCTTTTAGACAAGGAAGATGCACTTGGTACACTTTGCCCAGCTAGCCCCACAGGTGCACCACACACTTGGTAGGTGTCCCAAGACTTGTACGATGACATGGCAGCGTTCATTCCATCATCTGAGCCTTTACAGATGGTCTACAGGCATCTTCGACTCATATGGAGACCCATGAGGTCATTGGTGTGCCCCCACACCCACTCGGAGCACCACAGGTTTATTATTTGGAGAACAAGGGGCCACCCCCTTGTCCATCACTTTGGTAGAGTTTATTCATCATATGGCACTTATGGACATCATCACGCCTCTTGGAGGGCCCTACGACATGCATAGATTATTATTTGACCTCCTAAGAGGCTTATTATTTCATTTGTGAGATAGTTTGGTGGGTTTGTCACCAAAAGTTAGTTTATTTGCACATTATTTTATTTTTAGGGGCTAATGTAGGCCAATTAGGTAAATCGAACTCCTAAATGACATACAAATAGGAGTTAGTTGGATTCATTTGTATCATCACTTGAATTGGGATCTCTCTTTCTTTAAAGAACTTCGCATTTTTCCTTGGAGGATATTTTTTGGATGATGGATGAATTTTGATGTATGGATTGGGTTCTTTCTATCTTGGAGCTTCTTAATTGCAAATGTGATGTTGGTTGGATATACTCTCTAACATTGTAAGTGAAAATTTAACGCTATTTTTCTTTTGCTGCATACGTTGGAACTTCACTATAATTAGGGCTAATTGCTGCATGTATTTAATGTGGAATTATGTGTCTATTTAGCTTATTCTATGTATGGGCTATTGTTAGATGAATGAAATGTTCTATAGATCACGTTATCTTGATAAACTTGCACCATTTGTATGAAGTATAAATGCTTAAAAGTCACTTTTCTTCTCTTTCCTCTAACATTGGATGAAGTTGACTTTTGTAGCCTCTTTGAGAAAGAAACTAAATCCGTCTTCATCATTCTCCTTGACTCCATATCCCCAAGTGAAATCAGGCACTGGTCCCTCAAAAGGGTGATAATTTTAACCCTTGTTTTCACTTTTTCCCTTTTTTTCCTAGGTCTAGCCTCATTATGTCACCTAGGGCATCAATTTCCCGGGAAACTGACCACAGAAAAACTTTGATCTCCTAGGTACAACTGCGCTGGTGGGTCCCCTAGCTCTCCTTCGAATTTGAAGCAAATCCGACGGTGGAATCTCTAGATACCCCAAGCCCTAGCTCTAGGATCAAGTTTTTCGTAGGTGTTTCCAAGGCTAGTACCTAATAGGATTAATTCAACATCTTTGGGTGAAAATTCTTGTTAGATCCTTTCCGGATATCTCAGAAAGTGATAGTGCACATACTATGTTGCTACTCTGTTGGAATGGAAGCGAATCTTTGAGTGCTCCCTACCTCGGAAGTGCGAGCAGAGAATGGCCTCTACTCCCAATACCCAAAAAAGCCTAGAAAGCTTTTCAGAAATGGCCGACCCCCCAAAATGGCTCCCTTGAGGCACTATGTTATTCCTCAAGGAGGAACGCTAGCTCTGAATGATCTACTCCAAATAATGGCCCCTAACTCCTCCAAAATGCTGGAATAGGGAAGGGTTGGCCCCTTACCCACTATCCCGGGCTAAATCCACCAACAAACCACCAATCCGGAACCACCTCCTCTCAAGACTGCGTCCTCCCTCTCACTGACTGCGTTGTCTCTCTGAGTGAATGCTCCTCCTGTGGTAGCTGTAACTCTCTCTAGAAAAACAAGGATGAGACTCCTCACCCGAGCAGGCACTCGAAGTTCCTCGGGGTTGAGGTTGGGATGTCCGAATGGAGACACCCGATGTACTGGTAACTAAACAGTACATGCAGACTTTACTAAACAACAAGCGTGCTCAATGTCAGAAGACAAATCTCAAAGATGCATAATCAGAATGAATGAGAATGAGGAGACCCTTCCTCCTTTTATGCTTGGTGAGCTTTTCCCTCACTAGGCCACACAAATCTACATTTGTCCCCCTTGGCCTGTCCAACTCCTACTTGTATGGCTTGGCCTTATGTTTAGTCCTGCTTCTTTTCCTACATTTCATGACCACTAGGCCCCACGTTGCCAAATAGACATGTCTCTTAAGTGACTTTAGGAAATACTTTTTATCCTAAGTGTGATCTAAGTGTCCCCTTCACCCACTTTATTTATATTTTAACTCTATAAAGGAAAAATAGCTAAAATTAATATTTCCAATTAGCTATTGCTAATTGGGAATATTACAGTCTCCCCCGGCAAAACGCTGCTTGTCCTCAAGAAACTGCAATGATGGATGATGCAGAATCTTCTCACTCTCCCAGGTGGCATCCTCATCCAATAAATTCCTCCATCTCACTAGGTACTCCCTGACTGTCCTGCTTTGTAGTTGCCTCTCCCTAGTGTCAATAATGGCCTCCGGCTGTAGCACCAAGTGCCCCTCATCATCTGCGGGCAGAAGCTCCTCTGTTGTAGTCACCTGCTACCCCAGTGCCTTCTTCAGGCATGACACGTGAAAAACGTTGTGAATCTTGCTACCCTTGGGTAGCTCCAACTCATGTGCAACCTGTCCCACTCTGCGTATCACCCTGTAAGGTCCATAGAAGTAAGGCTTGAGCTTTTCAGCCCCCTTCTGCTTCAGCGTGGACTACCGATATGGCTGCAAGCGTAGGTAGACCAAGTCCCCTACCTCAAACTTCCTCTCAACTCATCCCCTGTCGACATACAACTTCTGCTGGTTCTGTGTTGTAGCCATGTTATCCTTGAGAGCTTGGATTATATCCTGACTCTCTTGGATCCAATCCTTGGCTCTAGGAGCCTTGCTAGTACCAAACATCATGTCAGAAAAAGATAAATCATGATATCCATACAATGCATAAAACGGAGACATACCAATGGACATATGATGAGTGTTGTAGCAGTACTCCCCCAAGTGCAACCATCTCAACTGTGCCTTCTGCTGCCCGCTGACATAGTTACGCAAGTAGCCCTCCAGCCACTTGTTTACTATCTCGGTTTTTCCATCCATCTGGGGGTGGTAACTAGTACTAGGTGTCAACTCAGTGCCCACCAAACGGAAAAGCTCCTGCCAAAACCCACCCATGAAGCGGTTGTCCCTGTCACTGACAATGGTCTTTGGGAGACCATGCAATCTGAAAACGTCCCTGAAGAACAACTCTGCTACCTGTGCTGCAGTGTAATGTGTCGATATGGCGAAAAAATGCGCATATTTAGTCAGCCGATCAACGACTACAAATATGCAATCTTTGCCCTGCACAGTGGGCAACCCTGTAATGAAGTCCATCGAAATACTCTCCCATTTCCCCTTAGGTATGGGAAGAGGCTGCAATAACCCTGCCGGATGGTTCATCTCCCCCTTGTTACACTGGCAAACTTCGCACTCCCTAAGATGTTGGAGTACGTCCTCTTTGAGGCCCTTCCAAGCGAACCTCTCCCTGATGGCCCTATAGGTTTTGGTAAACCCCTGGTGGCTTGATAATGGTGAATCATGCGAGGCGTGCAATATCTTCTTCTTGAGCTGGGAGCCCTCAGTCAAGAAGATCCTATCCCTGTAATAGATCACCTCGTCCATCACCATATACCTATCATCTGTCACCTATCCATCCAAAATCTCACAAGCAAAACGGTCCTTGGAGTACTCTACCAACAGTCGAGCCCTCCAGTCCGTGTCCAAACTCATCAAGGACAACGCTGCCAATCTGCGTGAAAGTGCATCTGCCACAGCGTTGTTCTTCCCCTTGACATACTCGATATCAAAGTCATAAGCCTAGATCTTGCTGACCCACTTCCGTTGCCTCTCCTGCCACTATTTCTGCGCTAAAAAGAATCGGAGGCTGTTGTGATCCGTCCTCACCTTGAATCTGTTCCCTACCAGGTACTCCCGAAACTTGGCCAAAGCATGCACGATGGCCAACATCTCCTTGTTGTATATAGCATGCAACCTCTCATATGGCAATAGCTTCCGGATCTCGAAAGCTATGGGGTGGCCTCCCTGCATCAAAACTGCACCGATCCCCTCCCCCGATGCATCACACTCCAAGACAAAGGGCTATGTAAAATCTAGCAATGCTAACACTAGACAGCTGCTCATCACCTCCTTGAGCCTGTCAAAAGCCCTCTGCGCTGTATCCGTCCAATTGAATGCCCCCTTTTTGGTATGGTCTGTAAGGGGTGCAGCAAGCTGGGAAAATCCCTTGACGAACTTCCGGTAGTAGGTGCAGATCCCTACAAATCCCCGAAGTTTCGTCACGTTCTTCGGCTCTGGCCAATCCTTGATGGCCCTGATCTTCTCCTCGTGGACCCTCACTCCGTCCACCTCGATGATGTGCCCCAAGTAGAGCATCTCTGTCAACCCAAACTCACATTTGGAGAGCTTAGCATAAAATTGTTGCTCTTCCAAAATGCGCAATACAGCCTCTATATGTAGGAGGTGCTCCTCCCCTGTCCTGTAAATCAAAATGTCGTCAAAGAACACTAATACACACTTCCTCAAATGACTGTGGAAGATGTGATTCATGCATGACTGGAAAGTGGTCGGGGCATTGGTTAGCCCAAAAGGCATCACCAAAAACTCAAAATGACCGTAATGACACCTGAAAGCGGTCTTGGGAATGTCTTGCTCCCTCACGTGAATCTGATGGTACCCAGATCTCAAATCAATCTTTGAGAAGAACTTGGCCCCCCTCAGCTCATCCATCAGCTCATCGATCCGTGGGATGGGGTACCTGTTCTTCATGGTCTTCCTGTTCAGGGCCCTGTAATCAATGCACATCCTCAACGTGTCGTCCTTCTTCTTCACAAGGACTACTGAAGAAGCGAAGGGGCTAGTGCTAGGACGGATGTGTCCAAGAGCTAGGAGCTCATGGGTAGCCCTTTCAATCTCATCCTAATAGGCTTTGGGATGCCTATAGGGTGTAGTGATAACAGCCTGGATGCCCTGCTCCATCTCAATCGTGTGCTCAAACCCCCAATCTGGTGGTTGTCCTAGTGGTATCTCCCCAATTACCATAGCATACCTGTCGAGAATGGACTGTACATCTGGGTGTACGGCCTACCCTGTAGATCCTGCCTCCGACACACACAACTCCACTGCCCACTCTATATCTCCCTTCCAGAAATCTGCCTCCATCCGGTGTGCTAAAACTGTCTGTGGTGGATAGGTTTGCATACCTCTAATCTTCTCATGCCTCCCAGTCTTCTTGTCCATCCACTCCATCTCCAAGGTCTCCCAGCCGGTGGTGACCTTCCCCAGTGTGATAAGCCACTGTACCCCAAGTATCACGTTGGTGTCCGGAATGTCCACCACGAAGAAATGATCTGTCAGGGTGTACGTCCCCATCGTCACTGCCAAGGCTGGCACATACCTGGCACACTACATGGTTCGGTCCCCTCGAACCAGTACCGAAAACCCATCAAAAGTCTCTGTTTGTATGCCCCTCCGCTCTACCAGTTGGGCATCAATTAAATTGTGGGTAGCCCCACTGTCTACGAACACCGATACACACTGCCCTCGTACTGTGCCTCGGACACGCAGTGTCAAGTACTTGGGAACTCCCCGCAAGGCTGCAAGGGCTCCCCCGGTAGGTGCAAAAGCTGCACCTCATGCTCCAAGTGGTGGAGGTGGCAGATGATCCCCTCTCTGCATTGTACTGTTGCCTCCAGCCTCCATCTCCTCATACTCCTCTTCTTCCCCGCTAATATCGGAGAAGACCTCGATGTAATGTGCCTTCCCCGCGGCACAACGATGTCCTGGTGCCCATGGCTCCTGGCACGTGAAGCATAACCTCCTCTGCTTCAGGTCTCTCCTGACCTCATCATCTCCAAACCCTCTGCCCTAGTTCCCCTTGGCAGGTGGAACCCTCTCATCCTTTCCCTTTGGCTGGAATGCCGATCTCTGGGGAAAAAGAGCTCTAGTCCTGGGAAGTGCATCTTGCAAATCCCGAGTCCTCTCAACTGCATCATGGAGTGTCGTGGGCCTCATCGATCTGACTAATCCCCGTAGAGGCTCTACCAATCCATCTATGAACATATAGATCATCCAAGCTGTGGATAAATCAGGTACCATCACGGAGAGTCTCAAAAACTCAAAGATGTACATATCCGGCCTCCCGGTCTGCTTGAGCTTTGTTAGCTCAACAAAATTCTCCTCTGGATCCCTCCGATCAAAATGCTCTACCAACCTCTGCGTAAACTCGGCATATGTTGTCACTCTCGAGTGCCCCAGCATAACCATCCCATGAAACCACAATCCTGGGCCTCGCCCTCTAGGTGCAGCGTTGCCACCTTGATGGCCTCTAGCTCAGCCATCTGATTAAGCTGGAAATATATATCCAACTTCTCCACCCAAGCTTCTGTCGAACACTTGGACGATCCGTCAAATGTCGGTAGATGGAATCTGCCCACCGTGCGTTGTAAGTCCCCGTCATGTGAATGCTTGTTCCCCCTGTGATGGTTGCGGGGTTTGCTGTCCCACTTGAGCTGAACAAAATCATGGAAAGTGAGGGCATCCCTGAACTCCTGACCGTATGACTGGTACTCAGCAAAGTAATCTCCCATGTGTGTCGGTTGCTGCTCCTGCTATGCTTCTACCCTGATGTCTGCGGCAAGAAATGTAGGCATCGTGAAACGGGGGGGTGTGTGTGATGCCAATATGTTAGCATTTGTGAGGCACTCACAGCAAATGATGAGATGTGCACCGAGCCCTCTCCAACATGGAAACCCCTTGGGTCTCGTCTTCATCCTAGACTATGTTGTGAATCTACGCCCCATCTCCTTTATCGTCTTGACAAATCCTTTGTCTGATTTGAGGGAGAAGTTGCACGAACTCCTTATTGGCATTTATTTCTTCTACCATTAGTCCCTCTTCCTCTGCGTCCACCAGGAACGTTGTCCCTTTCTTGAAGGTGACTCTAACCTCCACTCTTGGTATTTATATCTTCTTCCCTGGTAGGTGATGTATGGTTTTCACCTTTAGTGTCATAAACAATATGCTCCACGAAATTTGGAAGCCAAGTCTATGAGCTTTGATACCACTTTGTAATATCTCGAATGGAAATAAACAACAATATAAAGCACATAAAAACAAGAAGACATACAACAACTAGAGACAAATCTTTTTAGAAAAACGGACAATATGGAGAACAACGAGAACTGGCCACATTAAAGCTGAGAAATGGAAATGAGTATAAAGGTGATCAGAATGATGGCACCTTAGCTTGCACTGAGCGAGCGTAGAAATACTCTTAGGAAATGACTCGGAATGGGCCCCTGCTCCCTCGGGGCTGCATTATACCTTAAATTCTTGGATACTTTGCTCTTTGTCTTTGCTTCCCCTACGCTAGAATGAAATGAATCTTTGGGGCTGCCTCCCACCTCGGAAAATTCTGAAACTTGAGGGGAATGGCCTCTCTCCCAATACCCGAAAAGCCCAGGAAAGCTTGCGGGAAATGTCGACCCGAGAAAATGGCTCCTTGAGGCACTGTACGATTCCTCGGGGAGGGACACGCTGGGTCTGCTGCAGCCATGGCCCCCGGCTCCTCCAAAATGCTGAATAGGGAAGGGCTGGCCCATTTCCCACTATCTCGGTACAAGATCCGCAAGCGACCCCAAATCACGAGAACCACCTCCTCTCGAAGACACGTCCTCCCTCTCCTTATTTGCATTGTCTCTCTTAGTGAATGCTACGCTGTGGTTAAACACCGTCTCTCCGAAGAAAATCAAGGATGAAAATCCTCTCCCCGAGCGAGGCACTTGAATTCCCCGGGGGCCGAGGTTGGGATCTCGAACGGAGACACGCGATGTGCGGAAACGTGCGTGGCAGACTTTACTAAACAACAAAGGTATTGCTCAAGTAGCCCGAAAAGATAAATCTCAAGATCCTCATCGAGAATGAATAAGAATGAGGAGACCCTCCCTCCTTTTATGCTTGGTGAGCCTTTCCCTCACATAGGCCCACCAATCTTTGCGGCCCCTTACATCAGACACATTGTCCAACTCTATCTGGGCTGGCTTGGCCCCATGTTGTCTACGGCTACCCCTTTTCTGTGCCATGAACACTAGAGTCACTTTTCCAAATGAACATGTCTCTTAAGTGACTTTAGGAAATACTTTTTATCCTAAGTGTGGGCTAGGTATGCTACCACCCACTTTATTTATAATTTAACTTTATAAAGGAAAAAATGATCAAAATTAATATTTCCAATTGCGTATTGCTAATTGGGAATATTTTAT
Organism: Pinus albicaulis; assembly: GCA_034641835.2. Taxonomy (NCBI): domain Eukaryota; kingdom Viridiplantae; phylum Streptophyta; class Pinopsida; order Pinales; family Pinaceae; genus Pinus; species Pinus albicaulis. The sequence goes on along the minus strand of CM076575.1, from coordinate 901,697,479 downwards.
TAAACAATATTAAGTAGCTATATAGACTCGGACATGTGCATTCTTAGGTGTTTTCATGGGTTCTAAGACATATCGATGGTGCTTTTTGAGGTATATTCGTAGGTTTCTCTGACATATGTAAACATTTTCAAGGTTAATTTGTTGAGGCTCTCTTGTTTGGTTGGCTATATGAGTTTCGACCTTTCAACATTAACGGACTTAAGGGAATCTAAAATTACACACTTTTACACGAGGTATTACAAAGACTTGATTGGTTGTGGAATGTTGAGCATACTTGTATTATGGTGATTTGTTGTTGACAAATGATATGTGTCAAGGTTTAATTATTTTTGAACCAAGGTTATATGGCTAAATGTTTAATGACAAGATGATGTAACTTGGGCATAATTGTTGTCATAATTTACTTGACAATGAGATTTTATTATTCCTAGGGTTTGATTTTAGAGATAAGAATTCAGTTTTACTAAATATTATTTTTATAGAGAAGTTTAGCAAAATTTTCTAGGGTTTTATTGATTTAATTGCTACATGTTGAGATAGGGTTTTGCAAGTTAGCGGATCCGGTAGATTGTTGTGTTACAATTTATATTATTATTGAGCGGAGGTGTGTCAGTGCGAAAATTATGAAATGTCATATGCTTGCGAATATAGGGTGGTGCGGCGGGGAGAGTGGAGTCTCCCTTCGGATTGGAGTCTAGAACACTTTAAGAGTAATGGGATGGTGCTAGGGTAGGTTGGATATCATGCACGGTGTTGGAGCATCCTATCGGTTGATTGATAAAACTAGGGTGTTGGGGTGTCCTTCTAGTTGGAGTTGGTAAAACGGGACGTTGGGCAATCTTCTAGATTGGAATTGGTAGGGTAGAGTGTAGAGTTCCTTTAGAGTTGGAGCCTATAAACTAGGGGTTGATTCCTCCCTCAATTTATGCGAAAATATTGGAAGTTGGAGCTTCCTATTGATGTAATTTTGAAGACATATATTGAGAAGCGTTGAGGTTTTGTCTGGAAAGGTTTCGACCTAAAAATATTGTGTCTACATTGTCTACGATATTGTGCATTTTTGAGTGGTGTTTTTTATTATATTTGATTTGATGCTAATGTTAATTAAAGCTCTTTGAATTTAAGAAAAAAAAACTAATTGAAAGGAAATATTGATTCACCCACTATCGTATTTCCAATAGTTTACTAGTTGAGGTGTGTCATTCTAGTTTTGAAAGGCTCCATTCTAAATCAACTCAATTTTATTTAGAGATACTATAATTAAATTAATACCAAAAACGGATACAATACCTTATTATAACTTGAATGGATTTCCTTAAGCATGTGATGAAATATTTCTCAAATGTGTTAATATATTTCATTAGCTTAGTGCATTATGCATATATGTTTGACTTATTATTTATAACGTGTTAACCAATTTCATAATGAATATTACCTTATTCTAATTACGGAGATAAAAAAATATTGTTGTTGAGACTATAAAAATAAAGAAATTTGGCAGAACCAAAAATTCAACCCAAAAACTTATGTCAATAAAATTAGAAAATAAACTAAATAGGTGTAGTAATATTGAGTTGAAAATGAGCTAGATAGAGGAAAACTGACTAGACATGAGTGTAGTGACATAGAAATGTACAAATGCATTAAAAAAAGAACATATGTGAACAGCCAGAAAATGCAAAATATGTAGTCCTTGTGGGCTTAAAACACTTTAATAATAGATCCTTAAGCGGAATAAAATGTGATTTACAAGGAAGTTTGAGTGATGTTATACCATCAAAGTAAATAAGGGTGTACCCACAAGAGGATAATTGAATCACACATAAGTAGCAACATGCTCACTAAGAAGTTTACATTTTAACCTAAATGAAAAGTTGGCTAGGTTGGCATTGACCAATAAATCTATAGTGTATTTTTTTTTTTTTTTAATTCAAGAGGCTGTCAGAGACTTAGCAAAAAACGATGCTAGATAGATATTATTGTAGAGAATGAACAAGAATATAACATTGGAAATTTGAAGAGAGGGAAAAAACCCTAGGAAGGAAGTGTTCCTATTTTAAAGAGGATAAATCCCATACATATTCCCCAAGGAACCCTCAAAGAGAAGTGAAACCCTTGTGTTGGGGTAAAACCCTAAAATAAGAGATCAAACTTGCAACCTTGTAGGTGACGATGATAGACTTTGTACCAAATGTTGAAATACGGCTTGAAAAAGATGATGCTAGCATACTATGAAGTTTTCCTTAATTGAATGTAAGTCCCAAGTGAGAAGTTTGGGATAGTAAAGATAGTCTCTAAACTATTCTTTCCCATGTCTTTGAAATATCATTTACCGAAAAACTCTATCACTAAATGTGAGGAGAAAGAAAGGTGAATGCTAAGCATAAGTTGTTTGGTTCTTGGTCTTTGTCAATAGTAAGTTAAATAATTTCCATTTGTTTGATTTTCCTTGATGTCAGTATACCTCAGTACAAAAAATAATCCTTTCTCAAACACTTACAAATTGATTATGTAAAATTAGACACAATTTTTGTAATTGACCAGAATAAGTTAATTTGATCACCTATTTAACAATTCCAATTTATTAAACCATGACATTGAATAATAAGAAGAATTGAGGAAGGGTGGTAGGTGATAGTGGGAGGTTAATGGTATACGTTAATATGGTCAGAAAATTTGACAAGTATATTACTTACCTAAACTCGACATTGCATATATTTTATACAACCTAGGATCCTCTATCTCATTCCTGAGTCAAGCTGTTTATAACAGGACTCAAATCTCAAATCCAAAGCAACCACGTGATGGTTCATAAACCAGGAGAAACAATTGACTTATATCGCATGATATATGCTTGCACAGGAAAGGATTGAGGCTAAGCAATTTTCTAGTTCAACCTAATAATGTTTTCTTATACAGTCAATTTCCCCATATCCCAGTCGTTGACCAAAGGTATAACCCAAACCCCAACCGCCCTTATCTCTTATTTATATGCTTAAAATGTGTTTCCATAGTTTTGGCTTGAAACTAAATTTTGCATAAGTGTATTCGTTTATTATATTAGCTTAAGGTCCATACATTTCACATATATTTTATATTTTTTAAGGCTATTTTAGGGATTTTATGGATGTTTCTAACTATAGATTGGATGTTGTGTAAGAGTTACACCAGAGAGGGATACCCATAAGGAAGTAACACCAAATTCAACTATGAAAAAGATGTCTAGGTAGAAAAGGAACTAATGGTTGAAATATATTTTAAATTGGTTATTTTTGGCAACAAAAATCCAAAGGAAATCCCACGAAGAAAGTCTATAAGAAGTAGTGCAAGAAAAAATAAGTTATCGAATAGTTTTATCTTCCTTGATGTAGGCATACCCATGTGTTCGGGTGCAAAATATGGCGAAAACTCGGATGCATTACATGTCCATGAAGTATACGGATTGGAGAAATGTTGGCCAGTAAATAATACAATGGATCTATGTAAAATAAATCATAACCACAAGCATATACAAAGTGGATGTATCTCGATTACAAATTGAATACAACAGAGATATAAAATTCTTACATCGGGTGGTGCCATTTTAAACTAAACTCAAGTGGTTTACATGATAAAATGATTCTCACAACCTAAAGTCTTGAACAAAATCCATCATAATAATGATTCTACTTATATAGAATAAATGTACTAAATTTAAACATAGGAGAAACAATTTAGTCATTGATCATTAATGTATACCATTTCCAAATACAAGGGTATCCCACTAGTGGTAATGGGCACCAAGATGCATGATACATTTCAACAAGTGCAAATAGATGCACTATTCTTGAGCACTTGTAGAATTAGTCAATTAGGGGCCTAATGTTGAGTGTGAGAGAACTTTCCATTGATGTTGTAAGCCCAAAGGTTATAGCAAGGTCTCTAAATATCTTTACTAGAGAAAATGAGTTAGGTTTGTTGTAACTTGAATGGGCTCTTTTCCCAAAATTGGTCTTTTTGCAAGTGGGGCCAAGCTCAAAACAAATTTTGCAAATAACTCAAATAACATGTTGAATGCAAGAAGTAGATCAGATAAGTTTATTAGGGTCAATGATCATGTTTGAGTTGATGAATCTAGTTTCAAGTAACAAAATTATGAATAGTGGCTTTTAAATTTAAAGGACCCACTTTGGGTGAAAATGCATTTTTCAATTAAATGAGTAATTCTGTGTGCAGACTAGCTTAGATGACATTTGAGGTCATTGAACGTACTTGGTTTACATGATCTAATTTTGAGTTGCAACAATATGAAAACATAATGGAACATACTTTAGGTAGAATGACCTATTTGAAAGTGTAAGATGGAGTCACATATGTTTTTAAGGTTTGTTGAGCATTCCGTTGACATAAATTCAATTTGGAGCTCTGTATGTGCAAAAGTGTGACATTAAAAAAAAATCTGCTACTACAGATGTTGAATTTTTTCTATTCTACTTCACAATGTATATCATAAAATGCATCAAAATATATCATGCAACAATGTTGGAAAACTCTTTGTGTCCATTATGTATTTCTTTTGACAACATGCCATTCGGTTTATATAAAAGTGTATGTGAATCTTAGAAACCGAGGAGGCACACATTTTTAATGTTTATTTAGGCATGTTTTATATGTAATTTTCAACTAGACAATGCTCTCTCTTCAATAAACCAATCATGAAATCACTTTAGAGGAGATTTTTAATAAGGTTGAGAAATTATTTGTGACACAACTTTCTCAACCCATGTAAAGCAAAAAATATACAAGAAAATTTATGCATGGGTTGTGTTTATGTGCTGAGAAATTATGTTTTGAGTGCTTTAAACAGCAAGCCCGGAACATTGCTTTAAAGTTTAGGCATTAGGATCATTTGTACCAATTTTCAAGGAGTGGAATACATCATGGTGGAAGCACATATCAATTGTAGTTTCAACGTGGGACTTTGGGTATGTAATTGAATGACAAAAATCTCGTCTGCTATGTTATTTGAGAAATCCTCTAGGGGAATGTCTAGATCCCAAATTTTCATAATTTGAAATTGACCATAACTCCCATGACGGTCAGAATGAAGTCGCAACCTATTATTTTCTCCTTAATGTGCTACATAGTGCATTATTTGCATGATTTGGGCATAATTGACATTATTCAAGTGAAATACCTCCTTATCCTGAGGAGTATAGGTTGAGATGGATTGTACATCTATATTTTGATTGGATCATAATAGTGGAGGAAATAGAAATTCTTTTGAAGTGAGGGGGGATGTAGACAATGGAAGGAACCCACTATCCATCCTATGATCCGCAATGGCAATGTTTTTAGTTCGAGGGGGATACAAATAATGGAAAAGGGACCCTCATACTTCATCTAATAATCATTAAAATGTGTTGTGGTCTCCTCCTTAGCGATGGTGGGTACGGTTTTCGAGCATGTTTAATAAACATTAAAAAAATAAAAAGGTATTACATACCATTTCTTCCTCCATAAAACCAAAACATACATGATGGTGATCCCCTCTTGGTGTGTTATTAATTTATTTTATTCTAATTTCAATTATATCTGTTGCCCATTCACCAAAACATCTAGACTCACCCATTTCTTTTCACTTCATAAAGTAAATTTATATTATGAAGTTTGAGTGAATTTTTAATATTAAAGTATAAGTGGGCCTTTTTAATTAAAAAAATATGATGGAACTTTCATAATTATAACAAATATGTTGGATTCTACTCTTTCCCACTCTGAGGGTTGCTCCAAAAATTGTGAAAGCCAAGAAGCTCTAAGAGGCATAATCCTATTATTTCACTATTTTGTTTATTTATTATTGTAAAGTTTGTGTAGCTTCAATTTGGATTGGGTTTAGACAATTGTATACATGTCCCTTTAACTTCAATGGATTATCGAAAATTTGTTATGATTGATAATAAAATAAAATTACAATAGCTCAAATCAACCAAATCAAACTACAAATTTGATGAGAAATTTAAAATATATATTCCTAAATGAATATGAAAAAATATACTATTCTAAATGGAAAACATCCTCATTTGTGGAGATAATAAATTTGACCTAGTTTTTTAGGCCAACATTTCTCCCCTGACCTCTATAAAGAAGATATTTATTCATTTCAAGGAAGGTTAATGAAAGGTTATGTTCTACAACAAAAGAGGGTGAATTAGAGGCAAAGAAGTCCTTAGAAAAATTAAGATATGCCTTGAATACTACTATTTTTTTGTTTTTTTCTTTTAACAAGGAGCTACATTCTTACATATTTTCTCCTTTCATTATATTTCTCTTTTCACACATTCTTGATAAATAAAATGTAAAAGGAGTCTATTAGAACCAATATTGAGATTGTATAGCTCCATTTGGTGCAATGCTTATTTAAATAAACCATGTTTTAAACTTGAGATTTTATAGTCTTGACTTATTGGAGTTGCTATTTTATAAATGAATTGTTGGGTTTTATCTTGTAATTATAATTAAGGTTTGGACATTGATGAAATAATATATTTCAAGCAAATCATCAATGTTTTTTTTCCCTTTTTAATTTTATATCTCACCTTTTGCATTAAATAGACAAATGGATCTATGCTTTCATCATTGTTTGTTTGTTTTTTTCTTTCTTTTTCCTAATGAATGTTTGTCGGGGAAAATAGTTCAACCTCCTCCTCAACTCACTTCGCCTTTTCATTTTCTTTGAGCTATTTATCTAATAGATTTAGATCATAATTCCCATGGATCACAAAAGTCATTCCTAGTTTGAAGCCTATTAGATCTCCTTGTTATTTGGTTTACGAGTCACCTCTAAACCATAACTCATAATATATTTATTTTTCTTTAAATAAATTAGAGCGACAACACCATGCACCATATTTCCTTACACAATAAATCCAACCACAATTTCATTGAAAAAGTTGTTCTAGTGTGACGAGCTAGTGTATAGTACTTTATGAAAAACAAGTTTACCTCCACTCATTTGGCTAGAGTAATAGGTTGAGGCTGTCGGAATAGGAAGGTGTTTTTATACATTATGTCATCACATTAAGCCCCTCGAGTATGAGAATAAATTAGGGATGATGCGAGAGGATGTTGGGTATGTTGTCATTGATGTCGAAGCGGGAGTAGGAGCGAGGGGTGCGAGGATGTCATTGATGTCAAAGGAGGAATAGGAGTAGGTATGCGGGGGATGGCTCTGGATCTAAGGTTTGATTTGTAGCTCTTTGGAGACCCCATTAGATTCTACTCTTCCTTGCTAATTCTACGGGTATGTGGAGCGCCCGTGGGCCTTCACGGTTTGAGAAGAATACTCAATCAAAGTCAAAGACTCAATCTATGGCTCATAATCCCACATGTTCTAATGATGTGGTAGCCAGTTATAATAATATGGCATCATGGTATTTGTTGGATGATGTGGCAATCTTATTTTGTAACGATGATGGTAGCAAATCTCAAAATCATGAAGCATGGTGTCGAATAATTTATGATCTTCGAATAATTGGAATTATCTTGAAGCATGGTAGAATAAGTTAAAAATTTAAATAGTTAGATCTTTAGCTCCTACAAAATGGAAAATTGGTAATTTCTCCCTCCACATCCATAAGTTGGCCTAAAGGTACCAATTTTTTTGACTCCAACAAATTAAAATTTTAATTTTAAATGTCCATGGGTATATTAGCTCATGTGAAATGGTACCTACATCACTATAAAAATAATTTGTATTATCAAAATGTATGCAACAAAGCTTGGCTCAATCGTTGGAATGACTTATTAGGATGCATCATGTGTAGAAGCATGAATTTCGATTCATATGTGTATATGAATCTTCATGGTAGAGTTTTCTTAAGGAGTTATTGTCTTGGTTTTTCATTGGGGTACAGGTAGGAGATTGAATGTCCCTTTGGTCTGGTAATAATGGTTTCATTGGAGGGATTATTGGGCTACAAATATATGGGTTTATCACGGTGTCTGTAGCATTTTATGGGCACTTAGGTTATGTTATCCTTTGATTCGTAGTGGAAGATTTGGTTGGTATTAGTGACTTGACTTGATGAAACAATGGCATATTTCCCGGAACCTTTGTAAAGTATAAATTAATTTGGAATCAAATTCAATACCTTTGCGATAGATGTGGAATCAAATATCTTCGTTGATCGATTCGTGCTTTCTGTAACAAGACATGAGCTAAATATGGAAGTACGAGCTCAATATGTATATGCCTATTATGAAATTTATGAAAACGAAAAACCTTGCTTTTGGCAAAAACTTACTTGTTGCATTCATGTAGACATTTAAAAGCGAGAAGAAGAAGTTTTAAAAGCAAATGACCTTGGTGATGAAACAAATAAAATGAAAGGTTTGTTGGAGTGACCTTGTGACCATATTTCATTGGTGAAAACATCGTTTTGTCTTAATATTAATGAATTATGATGAGATAGTGGGTTTAAATATATGCATTGTTGCTTAGTTCAATGATAGAGGTTGAATCAAGATAAGTCTCCCGATTCTATCAATCACAGCACTCGATGTGTCATCAACTGGATAAATTCATGTGGGGGAAGAGTATGAGAAGAAGATTCAACATATTGATCTTGTATAGGAATCCCCCTTGAATGTGGAATCTCATTATCAAAATCTTGAAAATACTTTACATGTCTAAATATATCCAAGCGTTCAATCTTTTAGCTCAATAACATTATAAGTCTTGGAAGAATTCCCGAAAAAGATCACATCTCTAGATATTATAAACTTCTTATTCACTTAATCATAGAGGCAAATATGCTTTGGAGAGTATTTGAGTACCCCAATAAGATACATTTGTGACTCCTTGCACAAAGTTCTTTCTTACTGATTCCTTAGGTATCAAGGAAAAACGAGGTGGAATATTAAAAACCATTAGATGTGTCATGAAGAAAGAGATGTGGCCACACCACATTTCACTTAAGTCTCATTTTTTATAGAATTATATGGAAACCTATTCTTTATATACACAAAACATAGAACTTCATCGACCCAAAGAAACATCGAGTTTAACATTCTTGAAAAACATCATGGAACGTACCATATTTAAGATTTCCCTTTTCATTCTTTCAACTACTCTAGGTATGTTAGGTCCATATATTACAAGTATAGTCCCTTATTGTTGTTAATGTAACCCCCTTATTGTTCTATTTATTGTACCTCTTGTAACCCCAATATTATTGTGTGTGCCTTACATTATTAGTATTGGAGGTGACTAGGATTATATTGTGACCTAGTGGACTCATATATAGAAGGAGGTTTTCATTTGTATTATCCAAAATTTTTCATTTATGTAATGTATTGGAGGTTTCCCCCTCGAAGTGGCTGATTTCTAAAGTGTTGATCTCTCTTTTCTTATATTTTTGGACCTGGTTTCATAACATTTGGTATCGAGAGCTTTTAATTCTAGGGTTTCTTCCTCCCAAACAAGTCTTGACATTTTTACTGCAATTTTCTACAAAGATTCGAGAAGCTGAAATCTAAGGCATGCCATGTAAAAATTTTAGATCTTGGTTCACAATATTTTGAGATATGATTTGTGGATGTTAGGGTTTTGCAGGCTCTCGAATTTCATCTCAAAGAGGTGACCTTGGGAAAATCACCATAACTCTCTCTGAGCACATCGGATTGGAATTATATAAAAATTTCCCACAAGTACACATACTTATAATTTTTCTGTATATAAATTTTAGAGCCGAAGAGGAAAAAATGACACGTGGCATGCTGTCTGATTCGCTCTACGGAACTAATCCATAATTAGATCATTGTGGGAGATTGAGCCTTAAATTTGTCTTGAAGAATCTGAAATCAGAAGTCGGACACCATGGAATTTGAAAGAAGATTCGGAGGGATACTACAAAGCTAAGTTTTTTAGATATTGAAGATTCAAAATCACGAGGAGATAATTGAGTTTCAATATCGAGCTCCTCAAAAGCAAGAAAAGGTGTGTATTTTTTTTTGAATTGCATAAGTCTTGTGTGAAAAATCGGTTTGAATTGATTCCAAGGGCATATTGTAGAATAGATATCGGTATTGGGTTCTAAAATTCCCCTAAAAGAATTCAACACCCATTAAGCCTTTAGAAGGCTCTACTATGACTCAACGAAGACGAAAAATGGCAACATGACATATCAAATTACGAAGCGAGTGCACCAAGTTTCGCTCTACTTGAAACAACAAAAAATGAAATGATTTTGAAGAAAGGCGTGGAAGATAGGATGGATGGTTGAATAAAGGCATGGAATCTAAGATGGATGGTATGGAAGCTAAGATGGAGGGCATGGAAGAGTAGCATGGAAGCTAAGATGGATGACATGGAAGAAAAAAATGAAAGACAACATGGAAAGAAAACATGAATATTGATCTAAACGGAGACATGGAAGGTTTGACAAAGTTGATACATGAAATGTTTTTCTAATGGTGAAAAGATAGTAGAGGAAACTCATGATGAGAGAACAAAATAAATATTGGTGTAATTTCATAAACTCTAATGTTGGATGGAAGAACCACCATATTCCAAAGATGGATATGAGGGAAGTTTGATAAGCGAGGATCTAGTAACATGGATCTTACGGATGGAGCAATATTTTGACCTCAATAATGTGAAAAACACACAAAAGGTACACATTGCGACTTTACATTTAGAACAAAATAATTGTAGTATCAATGGCTTTGCTCCCGTAAAAAATTGTCCTTGGTGATTTTACGGAGGAAATGATAGCACATTATGAGGATACAAAAGAGAAATACCTTCTTTAGACAATTGATAAATCTCAAACAAAAGGGTTCAATGGTGGAGGAAAATTAGGACTTCCAAAAAATTGAATATAAGGGTAATAATATTCTATAGGAACACAAGATTGATGTCTTCTTAGGGACTTTAAAGGATAACATCCAACATGAAGTTTGCGTTTGGGAACTTGATTCTTGGGAAGGCATTCGGATTGGTAAGAAAAATTGAATGTAAAATTATGGCGACAAGGAAACCTACCACTCACATCTATAAAGATTAGAATGTTGCTACTCCTAGACTACAACCTACAAGGTTGACACCACAACAATTGGAAGAAAAAAAGAAAAAGGAGGAAAAGCTTTGCTATAGTTGTGATCGCAAATACACTTAAGGTCTGAAAGTATTTTGGAGAAGAAATCATTTTACATATATTGTGAAGAGGAGAGGAGAGAAAATGAAAAAGAAACTTCAAAATAAGAAGAATGACAAGAAGAAAGAAGAAATGAGTCGACCCATATCATGTAATGCATTGGCGAAATTACCACTCATAAAACTCTCAAGATAGAAGTACATATCAAGAAAAAGGTAATAGTGTTGATTGATTAGAATTAGTAGCCATAATTTTATTCATTGTAAGGTAGCCAAGGAATTGAATTGTTTCTTATACCCAACACCGGAATGTAAGTGATAAGTTTACAAATAGGAGAGGTATAAATTTCTGCGGGAAAATGCCATAATATTGAGCTAACCATGGGGGAATATGTATTGAATAGTCCAATTCTTTCCATTCCAATGGGGAGATGATGTTGTATTAGGAGTATAATGGTTACAATCTTTAGGGATGTTAACTTTTAATTTTAAGAACTTTCTTGAATTTTTTTCGGAAGGAAAGGAAGTCGAATTACGGGGTATCACATGGAAGTTGGGAAAGATAATAAGCTCTAATTTCTATAGAAAATATTCGAAGAAATAGCAATGACATAATTGCATAATTATGCTCACTAGATGTTCCAACATCGAAATCATCTATTTCTCCGGATCTCCAAAAAAGTCTTGGACAATCATTCCAAGGTATTTGAAACTTGAGACTCCCCTCTATTCGTGATCATGATCATGATATTAGTTTGATTCAGGAAGTATTTCCTCAAAAATCGGGCCTTACGGATATCCTTATGTCCAAAAGAGTTAAATTAGATGTATGATTCCAAATGTTGGGGATTGGGTATAATTCCAACTTTAGTCAAAGTTATTTCTGCTGCTCTAGTAGTAGTTACAAAGGATGGATCATGGCGCATGTGTTCAGATTATAGGGGGCTCAATAAGCTCAACGTAAAGATAAATTTCCCATACCTTGTGATTAGTGGATATTGGATGAATTACATGGGAGAAAATTATTTTACTAAGTTGGATATTCATTCAAGATGTCATCGGAATTAAAATAGAAAAATGAAGATATTTTGAAAACAAAATTTCGAACTCATAGGAGTTCATTATGAATTTTGGTCATGCCTTTTGGCCTTGCAATGCACCCTCAACATAAAGCGGTTAGCGGCGAAAGTTTCTTGAGTTAACAAGGTGTGTAGCAAGTTTGTTAAGAATTATGGGAGAATAACAACACCTCTAACAACATATTGAAAGAATGCATTTTAATGGACTCTTGAAGCAAGCCCATGACCTTTGAAAATCTTAAAGAGGCATTGTGCCTAGCACGTCTTAGCTATGCTAGACTTCACAAAAACCTTTATTGTGGAATGTGATGCCTCGGGAAATGGAATTGGTGTTTTTTTTTTTTTTTTTTTGTGTGTGTCTGTGTCAGGGCAGTGTGTCAGTTCTTATAATCCAAAAAATGAGAAAAAAAAAAAAAAAAAAAAATCCTGTTCTTGTTGCAAAAAAAGCTTGATGAGGGTAAACATTGATGCTCTGCAAATATTCTTTATTGTCGTTTATAATGATCATAGTCTTCAAAAAAAATTATAATGTTGATAGAGCAATTCATTGTCGAAGTAAGTCATTACGTATACATGTTCCGTATTTGAGATTGAATGATTAACCCATTCATGAACTATGGCGACACAGGCATTAAACCCATATCTCATCGTATATATTCATTAATATTAAGACAAGCGATGTTTTCACCAATGAATATGGTCTAGATGCTGACACTACCAACATTGTTCCTCTATAAATAATCTGCATGCAAACTAACAATGGTGCCTAATAAAGCAAGTTTTAGAAGTTTACAGAATTTCATAATAGTATATACATATTGACTCAATGTATCATGTCTTATTGCACGCGTATTTATTCCATCTATCGCAAAAGTATTAATTTGATTCAAATTATTACTTACAAGGTTCGAATGCCATTGTTTTAATCAAGTCAAATTTAATACCAACCAAATCTTCCATCGAATCAAAGGATAACATAACCTATACCCATAAAATACTCTGAAGACACGCGAATAAACCCATATATTTGTAGCCCGATTAATCCCTCCAATGAAACCATTATTACGAGATCAAAAGGACATTCCAATCTCCTACTTTCATTAATGAAAACCAAGACAATAACTCCTTAAGAAAATCACGAAATTTCATGAAATATTCCCGCTACATGTGTTAAGTTATGAATCGAGAAATTCATGCTTCTACACATGATGATCTAGTAGCAAGTCATTCCATGATTAGGCTTGATTTTGTTGCATACATTTTGATAATACAAATTATTTTTATAGTGATGTAGGTACCATTACATGGAGCTAACATACCCATGGACATTTAAAATTTAAAATTTTAATTTGTTTGAGTCAAAAAAAAATTGGTACCTTTAGGCCAACTTATGGATGTGGAGGGAGAAATTAATTTTCAATTTCCATTGGAGCTAAAAGATCTAACCATTTAAATTTTAACTTATTCTACCATGCTTCAAGATAATTCCAATTATTCGACATCATAAGTTATTCGACACCATGCTTCTTGATTTTGAGATTTGCGCCATCATCGTTACAAAAATAGATTACCCACATCATCAACACTATGATGCCATGTGCTCCTGTGGCTACCACATCATTAGAACATGTGGGATTATGAGCCATAGATTGAGTCTTTGACTTTGATTGAGTATTCTTCTCAAGCGCGAAGGCCCACGGGGCGCTCCCGCTGCCGTAGAATTGGCATAGTAGAATCTAATGGTGGGGTCTCCAAGAGCTACAAATCAAACCTTAGATCCAGGGTTTCTCATCCTGCCATACCTACTCCTATTCCTCCTTTGACATCAATGACATCACCGCACCCACTGCTCTATACGCTTTGACATCAATGACAACATACTCAACATCCTCTCGGATCATCCCCTGGGTATTCTCATGCTCTCTCTGAGGGAGCTTAATGTGATGACATAATGTATAAAAACACCTTCTGTTCCGCTATGAGCCTTCAACCTATTACTCTAGCCAAATGAGTGGAGGTAAACTTTGTTTTCCTAAAAGTACTATACACTAGCTTGTCACACTAGAACAACTTTTTCAATGAAATTGTGGTTGGATTTATTGCAAGGAAATATGGTGCATGGTGTTGTCGCTTCAATTTATTTAAAGAGAAAAATAAATATATTATGAGTTATGGTTTAGAGGTGACTCGAGAAACCAAATAACAAGGAGATCTAATAGGCTTCAACCATAGGAATGACTTTGTGATCCATGGGAATTATGATCCTAAATCTATTGAATCAATAGCTCAAAAAATAAGAAAGGTATGAGTTGAAGGAGGAGGTTGAACTACTTTCTGACAAACATTCATTAGAAAAAAGAAAGAAAAAAACAAACAAACGATGATGAAAGCATGATCCATTTATACATTTAATGGGTGTGAGATATAAAATTAAGAGAAAACATTGATGATTTGCTTGAAATATATTATTTCATCAATGTCCAAAACAGCAATTATAAATTACAAGATAAACTAACAATTCATTTATAAAATAGCAACTCCAATATTGAAAACTATAAAATCTCAAGTCTAAAGCTTATGTATTTATTTAAAACAAGCATTGCACCAAATGGAGCTAACTGTCTCAATATTGGTCCTAATAGACTCTTCTCACATTTTATTGGTCAATAATGCGTAAAGAGAAATATAATGAAAGAAGAGAAATAAAAAAGAATGGTGCTCCTGTTAAAAGAAAAAAACAATGTATTCCAGACTTTATCTTATTTTCAGGACTTCTTGCCTCTATTCCCCTCTTTTGTTGTAGAAAACCTAACCTTTCATTAACCTTCCTTTGAAATGAATAAAATATCTTCTTTATAGAGTATTAGGGAGAAATGTTGGCCCAAAAAAAACTAGGTCAAATTTTATTATTCCTCCACAAATGAGGATGTTTCTCCTCCATTTCAAATAGTATATTTTTTCATATTCATTTAGAATAGTATATTTTAATTCCCTATCAAATTTACTTGGTTAATTTTGAGTGATTTGGAGCTATTGTAATTTTTATTTTATTATCAATCATAACGACTTTCTTGATAATGTGGAAGTTGGCACATGCTTCTTTCTGTTGCTCCAAACCTAACCAAATTGAAGCTGATAAAACTTCTGAAGTAATAAATAAACAAAATAGTGAAATAATATGTGGGATTGGTGCTCACTGAGCTTCTTTTAGCTTTCACAATTTTTGGAGCAACCCTTGGGTAGGAAAAGGTAAGTCAACATATTTGTTACTAAATTTACAAAGTTCCATCATATTTTTTAATTAAAGGCCCACTTATACTTTAATATTAAAAATTCAGTCAAACTATATCCTCAATTGCTATGAAGTGAAAAAAATGGTGAGTCTAGATGTTTTGGTGAATGGGCGAGCGTATATAATTGAAAATCTAGAATAAAAATAAATTAATAACACACAGGGGATCACCATGTCTGTTTTGGTTTTAAGGGAGGAAGAAATGGTATATATGCCTTTTTATTTTTAATGTTTATTAAACATGCTACGAAAACCGTACCCACCATCGCTAAGGAGGAGACCACAACACATTTAATGATTATTAGATGGTATAGAGGTCCACTGCATTATTTTGTCTACTTGAACTAAAAACATTGCATTATTGCGGATCCTTAGGATGGATATGGGTTCCTCTTCCATTGTTCACATCCCCCCTCACTTCAAAAATTTCTATTTCCTCACTATTATGATCCAATCCATCTCGTCCCAAATCCATCTCCTTCTCCACCCCTTTTCAGGATGTTACTCTCACTTGAATAATGTTGATCGGGCAAAGTCATGCCCACAATAATGCACTATGTAACTGTTAAGGAGAAAATAATAGGTTAACTTCATTTAATGGAGTTATGGTCAATTTCAAGTGCAAAAATTTAGATCTGGCTTAGAGGATTTCTCAAATAACATAGCGATTGAGAGGATTTATCATTAATTACATAATCAAAGTCCCACGTTGAAACTACAATTGATATGTGATGTATTCCGGCCCTTGAAAATTGGTACAAATGATCCTAATACCTAAACTTTAGCAATGTTCGAGTTTCATGTTTGAAGCACTCAAAACATAATTTACGACACATAAACACAACCCATGCATAAATTTCTTGTATATTTTTTGCTTTACATGGGGTTGAAAAGATTTTAATGTCACAAATACCCCCCAACCTTATTAAATCTCCTAAGTGATTTCATGATTGGTTTATTGAAGAGAACGTATACAGTTGAAAATTACATATAAAACATGCCTAAATAAACATTAAAAATGTGTGCCTCCTTGGTTTCTAAGATTCACATGCTTTAATTTTTGCGCATGAAACTTTGAATGGCATGTTGTCAAAGAAATACATAATGGACACAAAGAAGTTTTCCAGCATTGGTTGCATGATATTTTGATGCATTTTATGATATACATTATGATAGAGACCAGAAAAATCAACATCCTAGTACAGATTTTTTTAATGTCACACTTTTGGGCTCCAGAATTGAATTATGTACGACTAGAGAATGCTCAACAACCTTAAAAAACATATGTGACCTACATCTATACATGTAAATAGGTCATTCTACCTAAAGTATGTTCCATTATGTTTTCATATTTATTGCAACTCCAAAATTAGATCATGTAAACTGCTTCCTTAATGACCTTAAAATGTCATCTAAGCTAGTCTTTGCACATGAATTACTCATTTGAAAAAAATACTTTACCCAAAGTGGGTCTTTAATTTAAAAACCACTATTCATAATTTTGTTACTTGAAACTGAATTCATCAGCTCCAAACATTGACCTAATAAACTTACTCGATCTACTTCTTGCATTCAAATATGTCATTTGGGATTATTTGCAAAATTTGTTTTGAGCTTGGCCCACTTACTTGAAAAGACCAATTTTGGGAAAAGAGCCCATTGGTTACAGCAAACTCTAACTCATTTTCTCTAGTAAAGATATTTAGAGACCTTTATAGTAACCTTGGGGCTTACGATGATCAATGGAAAGTTCTCTCACACTCAACATTAGGCCCCTAATTGACTAATTCTACAAGTGCTCAAGAATAGTGCATCTGTTTGCACTTGTTGAAATGTATCAGTATCTTGGTGCCCATGCATCATTAGTGGGATACCTTGTATTTGGAAATGGTATACAGCTAATGATATTGACTAAATTGTTTCTCCCATGTTTAAATTTAGTACATTTATTCATATGGTGTAGAATCATACATTATGATGGATTTTGTTTGAAGACTTTAGGTTGTGGGAGAATCATTTTATCATAAAACCACTTGAGTTTAGTTAAAATACTTCTTGATGTAGAAATTTTATACTCTCTAGTTGTATTCAATTTACAATTGAGACGTACATCCCTTTGTATTATGCTTGTGGTTATGATCTTGATTTTACATAGATCCATTTATTATTATTTATTCAGCCAACATTTCTCCAATCTTGTATACTTCATGGACATGTAATGTATCTTGAGTTTTTCGGCCACATATATTTTGCACGAACATGGGTATGCCTACATCAAGGAAGATAACCATTTGATAACTTATTTTTTTCTTGCAATTACCTTTAAAGCCCTTTTCTTTGTTGGGATTCTCCTTGATTTTTGTTACAAAATAACCATAAATTTAAAATATATTTCAACCATTAGTTCCTTTTCTACCTAGACATCTTTTATAGTTGTTACTTCCTTATGGGTGCACCTCTCGGTGGTGTAACTACTTCTTTCCTCAAATGTAGTTAGAAACATCCATAAAACTCAAAATAGCCTTAAAAAATATAAATATATGTGAAATGTATGGACCTTAAGC
The DNA here is from genome assembly GCA_034641835.2 of Pinus albicaulis. Classification (NCBI taxonomy): domain Eukaryota; kingdom Viridiplantae; phylum Streptophyta; class Pinopsida; order Pinales; family Pinaceae; genus Pinus; species Pinus albicaulis. The sequence goes on along the minus strand of CM076575.1, from coordinate 901,679,407 downwards.
TAATATAATAAACGTAATACATATGCGGCCTAGTTTCAAACCCAAACTAGGCTTTATTTAAACATATAAATAAGAGATACATGGTTAGGGTTGGGGTTATAATTGGTCAACGATTAGGATATGGGGAAATTGACTCCGGTGAACATTATTAGTTTGAACTAGAAGAACAACAGCAGATCCTTTCCCTATGCAAGACATATCATGTTATATAAGCTTCAATTATTCTCTCTGAGGTTTATGAACCATCACGTGGTTGCTTTGGATTTGAGATTTGATCCTTGTTATAAAACGGACTTGTTGGTGAATGAGATAGGAGGATCCTAGACTTCAGGAGAAATATGCAATGTCGAGTTGGAAATTATAATCACTTGGTATCAAGTACTTTCAATCATATTAACGTATGCCATTAACCTCCCACCTCTCACCTACCACCCTTCTCAGAGATTATTATTGATGTCATGGTTTAATAGAATTTGAATTGTTCTAGCAATATGATCAAATTAACTATCTAAGGTCAATTCTGAAATTGTGTTCAATTTTACATAATCCAATTTGTAAGTGTTTGAGAAAGGATTATTTTTTTGTACTTATGCGGCGACATCAAGGAAAATCAAACAAATGGAAATTATTTAACTTCTTATTGACAAAGACAGAGAACGAACAACTTATGCTTAGCATTCGACCTTTCTTTCTCCTCACATTTTAGTGATAGAGTTTTCTTGGTAAATGATATTTCAAAGACATGGGAAAGAATAGTTTAGAGACTATCTTTACTATCCCAAACTTCTCACTTGGGACTTACATCCCGATTAAAGGAAAATCCCTCTCATAGTATGCTAGCATCATCTTTTTTCAAGTCGTATTTCAACATTTGGTACAAAGTCTATCATAATTACCTACAAGGTTGCAAGTTTGATCTCTTATTTTGGGGTTTTACCCCAGCACAAAGTTTCATATATTTGAGGGTTCCTTGGGAATATGTATGGGATTTTGTCCTCATAAAATAGGAAACACTTCCTTCCTAGGGTTTTTTCCTCTCTTCAAATTTCAATGTTATATTCTTGTTCATTCTCTGCAATAATATCTATCTAGCATTATTTTTTGCTAAGTCTCATGTTTCCTTAGATAAAAAAAATACTATAGATTTATTGGTCGATCAACCTAGCCAACTTTTTTCATTTTAGGTCAGTAACTTCTTAGTGAGCATGTTGCTACTTATGTGATTCAATTATATCTTGTGGGTACACCCTACTTACTTTGATGGTATAACATCACTCAAACTTCCTTTTAAATCACATTTTATTAGGTTAAGGATCTATTATACAAGTGTTTTAAGCCTAGGGACTACATATTTTGCATTTTCTTATGGTTCACATATGTTCTTTTTTTAATGCATTTTGTGCATTTCATGTCTACCTCTTTCTGCATTGTCTTTCTCTATCTAGCTCACTTTCAACTCAATATTACTACACCTATTTAGTTTATTTTTCACTCTTATTGATATAAGTTTTTGGGTTGAATTTTGGTTATTAAATTCCCTCTTTATTTTTATAGTCTCAACAACATTATGGAAGTTTTTTTTATCTCAGTAATTAGAATAAGGTATTTATTCATTATGAAATTAGTTAACACGTTATAACAACCAATCAAACCTATAGCATAATGCACTAAGCTAATGAAATATATTAACACATTGAAATATTTCATCACATGTGCCATCAGGAAAATCCATTCAAGTTATAATAGTGTGTATCCGAGTTTTGGGTATTAATTTCAATTTGTTAGTTATCTCTAAATAAAATTGAGTTGATTTAGAATGGAGCCTTTCAAAACTAGAATGACACACCTCAACTAGTAAACTATTGGAAATATTGATAGTGGGTGAATCAATATTTCCTTTCAATTAGTTTTTTTTCTTAAATTCAAAGAGCTTTAATTAACATTAGCATCCAAATCAAAACATAATAAAAAACACCACTCAAAAATGCACAATATCGAGACAACGGACACAATATTTTTAGGTCGAAACCTTTCCGGGACAAAAACCACTTGAACGCTTCTCAATATATGTCTTCAAAATTACATATTCGACTCCAACTTCCAATATTTTCGGCATAAATTGAGGGGGAGGAATCAACCCCCTAGTTTATAGGCTCAACCTAAAAGGAAACTCCAACACCCTAATTTACAGTTCAACTAGAAGAATGCTCCCAGCGTCTGTTTTACCAACTCCAACTAGAAGGACACCCCAACACCCTAGTTTTATCAACTCTAGCGATAGGATGCTCCAACTACTTGTGCATGATATCCAACTTCCCCCTCGCACCATCCCATTACTCTAAAGTGTTCTTAGACTCCAATGCGAAGGAGACTCCACTCTCACCTTGCACCACCCTATATTCGGCAAGCATATGACATTTCATAATTTGTTGGACACACCTCAAGCTCGATAATAATATAAATTGTAACACAACAATCCTGGATACGCAATTTGCAAACTACTATCTCAACATGGATAGATAATGAAAACCTAGAAAATTTTGCTAAACTTCTCTATAAAAATAATATTTAGTAACCAATCTTATCTCTAAAATCAAACCTAGGAATAATAAAATCTCATTGTCGAAGTAAATTATGACAACAATTATGCCAAGTTACATCATCTTGTCATTAAACATTTAGCCATATAACCTTGGTTCAAAAGCATTCGCTTGACACATGTCATTTATCGACAACAAATGTTCCTTAATACAAGTATGCTCAACATTCCACAACCAATCTGGTCTTTGTAATACCTCGAGGGTAAAAAGTGTGTAATTTTAGATTCCCTTAAGTACGTTAATGTTGAAAGAGATTAAAACTCATACTTAGATAACCAAACAAGAGAGCCTCAACAAATTAACCTTGAAAAAATGCTTTCATATATGCCTTAGAAACCCACGAATATACCTCAAAAAGCACCATCGATGTGTGCGGAACCCAGCAGAAAACACCTAAGAATGCACGAATTACGAGTCTATATAGCCACTTATGTGTTTTTTTTTAACTTATATACATATTCCCAATTATGCGCTAATTGGGAAATATGGTACGATCATTTTCCTTTATAAAGTTAAATTATAAATAAAGTGGGTGAAGAGGACACTTAGCCCACTTAGGATAAAGAGTATTTCTAAAGTCACTTAAGAGACATGTCTATTTGGAAAAAGAATGCAGGACTTAGTGTTGAGTGGCGGCGTGGGAAAAGGGCGGCGTAGACAACATGGGGCCAAGCCAACGCGGTAGAGGTTGGACGGCGTGGCTCAAGGGCGGCGCGAATTGGTGGGGCCTATGTGAGGAAAGAGCTCACCCAAGCATAAAAGGAGGGAGGGTCTCCTCATTTCTTATTCAGTACGATTATGCATCTTGAGATTTATCTTTTGACATTGAGCATGACTGTTTAGCAAAGTCCACGTCTTTGTTCGGTACATCGGGTGTCCTCCGTTCGGAGATCCCAACCTCGGCCAGAATTCAAGTGCTTGGGAAGAGGATTTTCATCCTTGATTTTGCGGGAAGATTTGCGGCAACCACGGGCGAGCATTCCTTAAGAGAGACAATGCGGTCGGTGAGAGGGAGGACGTAGTCTTGAGAGGAGGTGGTTGGATTTGGGGTTTGTTGGTGGATTCGGCAGGAAATGGGCCAGCCCTTCTATTCCGATTTGGAGGAGTCGGGAGCCATTGTTGGAGCGAGACCTTTTTAGACGTTATCCCTCATGAAAGTGCATAGTGCCTCAAGGGAGCCATTCACGGGGTCGGCCAAGCTTTCCCGGCTTCACCGGGCTTTTAAACGTCTTGGGAGTAGAGGCTATTCCACCGAAGTTTCAGAATTTTCCGAGGTGGGGAGCAGCCCCGAAGATTCATTTCATTCTGAGTGGCAATGACCTGATGAGTACCGGCAATTCTATAGATAACGCGATCTGAGGAAGCGACCATTGGAGTCATTTCCTAAGAGTATTTCTACGCTTGCCTGGTGCAACTAAGGGTATACATCTAAACACGATCACCTCTATACTCATTTCCATTTCTCAGAGTTTTAATAAAATGGCTCGGTGTTCTCCATATTGTCTTGTTTTTCGTGTGATTTATTTCTCTAGTTGTTGTATGTCTTTGTTTATGTGCTTTATATTGTTGTTTATTTCCATTCGAGATATTCACAGTCGTCCTAAAAGCTCATAGACTTGGCTCAGCCTGTGGGTATATTGTTTATAACACTAAACGGAAAACCATACATCACCTACCGAGGAAGAAGATATAAATACCAAATTGGAGGTTAGAGCTAAGAAAGGTGACAACGTTCCGGTGGTGGACGCGGAGAAGAGGACTAATGGTAGAAGAAATAATCTGTCAGGAGTTCGGGCAACTTCTCCTCAAATCGGTACGAGTTTGTCGAGACGGATAAGGAAGATGGGGCGAGAGATTCACAACATAGTCTGAAAATACGAGACCCCAGGGGTTTCCATGTTGGAAAACTCAGGCACATCTCATTTACGGGAGTGCCTCACGGCGCAACATATGGCATCACACACACCCTATTCCACGATGCCTACACATTTCTTGCCGCAGAACATTAGGCGAAGCTTTAATAGGACCAGGAACCATCACACATGGGAGATTACTTTGTCGAGTATAGTCATACGGTCGAAGTTGAAGAGATTCCCCTCACTTTCGCTTTCCGATTCGGCTACGAGCAAGACGGAAAACCCCTCCAACCATCACGGGGGGGAACGAGGCATTCACATGGCAGGGGACTTACGACGCACGGTGGGAAGATTCCATCTGCGGCATTTGACGGATCGTCCCAGTGTTCGCTGGGTGGAGAAGTTGGATGCTGCCCTGTTTCGACTTAATCAAATAGGCGAAGCTAGAGGCCATCGAGTGCTTGTTGTGCACCTAGAGAGCGGGCCAAAATTAGTGGTTTCACGAGATGGTTGTCTTGGGGCACTCGAGAGTGACAACATATGCCAAGTTTACGCGGAGGTTGGTAAGTTTTGATTAGGGGATCCAAAGAGAGCATTTTGTTGAGCTAATAAAGTTGAAGCGGTCGGTGGACATGTACATATTAGAGACACCCAGACTCTCGGTGATGGTACTAATTTATCAAGTAGCACCGGATGATCTATATGTTCCGCGTGTATTAAACGGACCCTCTCGGGGATTTAGTCGGATCGTGAGACTAGCGACACTCCATGATGCGGTTGAGAGGGACTCGAGATTTGCGGGATGCCTTGCCCGGAGACTAGAGCTCCTTTTCCCTAGGGGCAAATTCGGTCGAGAGGAAGGGATGAGGGTTCCCACCCTCCGGGAGGAGAACCGGGGTAGAGAACTGGAGAATGATAGAGACAAGGAGAATCAGAAGTGGGAGGAGGTTATGCTTCACGTGCCAGGAGCCATGGGCACCAGGACACCATTGTGCCGCGGGGAAGGCACATTACATCGAGGTTTTCTCTGATAGTAGCGGGGAAGAAGAGGAGTATGAGGGGATGGAGGATGGAGGCAGCAATACAGTGCAGAGAGGGGATCATCTGCCACCTCCACCACCTGGAGTAGGAGGTGCAGCTTTTGCACCTACCGAGGGAGCCCTTGCAGCCTTGCGGGGAGTTCCCAAGTACTTGACACTGCGTGTCCGAGGCACAGTATGTGGGCAGCGTGTGTCGGTGTTGGTAGACAGTGGGGCTACCCACAATTTCATTGATGCCCAACTGGTAGAGCGGAGGGGCATACAGACGAAGACTTTTGATGGGTTTTTGGTACTGGTTCCAGGGGACCAGACCATGCAATGTGCCAGGTATGTGCCAGCCTTGGCAGTGACGATGGGGATGTACACCCTGACAGATCATTTCTTCGTGGTGGACATTCCGGACACTAACGTGATACTTGGGGTACAGTGGCTTATCACACTGGGGAAGGTCACCATTGACTGGGAGACCTTGGAGATGGAGTGGACGGACAAGAAGACTGGGAGGCATGAGAAGATTCAGGGTATGCACACCTATCCACCATAGACAGTTTCAGCACACCGGATGGAGGCAGATTTCTGGAAGGGAGATATAGAGTGGGCAGTGGAGTTGTGTGTGTCGGGGCAGGATCTACAGGGCAGGCCGTACACCCAGATGTACAGTCCATTTTCGACAGGTATGTTACGGTATTTGGGGAGATACCACCAAGACAACCACCAGATCGAGGGTATGAGCACACGATTGAGCTGGAGCAGGTCATCCAAGGTGTTATCATTACACCCTATAGGCATCCCAAAGCCTATCGGGATGAGATTGAGAGGGCTATCCATGAGCTCCTAGCTCTTGGACACATCTGTCCTAGCACTAGCCCCTTTGCTTCTTCAGTAGTAATTGTGAAGAAGAAGGATGGCACAGTGAGGATGTGCATTGATTACAGGGCCCTGAACAAGAAGACCATGAAGAACCGGTACCACATCCCACGGATCGATGAGCTGATGGATGAGCTGAGGGGGGCCAAGTTCTTCTCAAAGATTGATTTGAGATCCGGGTACCATCAGATTCGCGTGAGGGAGCAGGACATTCCCAACACCGCTTTCAGGTGTCATTACAGCCATTTCGAGTTTTTGTGATGCCTTTTGGGCTAACCAATGCCCTGACCACTTTCCAGTCATGCATGAATCACATCTTCCGCAGTTATTTAAGGAAGTGTGTATTAGTGTTCTTTGACGACATTTTGATTTACAGCAGGACATGGAAGGAGCACCTCCTACATATGGAGGCCATATTGCGCATTTTATGCTAAGCTCTCCAAATGTGAATTTGGGCTGACAGAGATGCTCTACTTGGGGCACATCATCGGGGTGGACGGAGTGAAGGTCTACGAGGAGAAGATCAGGGTCATCAGGGATTGGCCAGAGCCGAAGAACGTGATGGAACTTCGGGGATTTGTAAGGATCTGCACCTATTACTGGAAGTTCGTCAAGGGATTTTCCCAGCATGCTGCACCCCTTACAGACCTTACCAAAAAGGGGGCATTTAGTTGGACGGATACAACGCAGAGGGCTTTTGACAGGCTCAAGTAGGTGATGAGCAACTGTCCAGTGTTAGCATTGCCAGATTTTACACATCCCTTTGTCTTGGAGTGTGATGCATCGGGGGAGGGGATCGACGCAGTTTTGATGCAGGGAGGCCACCCCATAGCTTTCGAGAGCCGGAAGCTATTGCCACATGAGAGGTTGTATGTTATATACGACAAGGAGATGTTGGCCATCATGCATGCATTGGCCAAGTTTCGACAGTATCTGGTAGGGAACAGATTCAGGGTGAGGACGGATCACAACAACCTCCGATTCTTTTTAGAGAAGAAACAGTTGCAAGAGAGGCAATAGAAGTGGGTCAGTAAGATCCAAGCTTATGACTTTGATATCGAGTATGTCAAGGGGAAGAACAACGTTGTGGCAGATGCACTTTCCCACAGATCGGCAATGTTGTCCTTGATGAGTTTGGACATGGATTGGAGGGCTCAACTGTTGGCAGAGTACTCCAACGACCGTTTTGCTTGTGAGATTTTGGATGGATAGGTGACAGATGACAGGTACAGAGTGATGGATGAGGTGATCTATTACAAGGACATGATCTTCTTGACAGAGGGCTCCCAGCTCAAGAAGAAGATATTGCACGCTTCGCATGATTCTCCATTATCAGGCCACCAGGGGTTTACCAAACCTATAGGGCCATCAGAGAGAGGTTCTCTTGGAAGGGCCTCAAGGAGGACGTGCTCCAACATGTCAGGGAGTGCGAGGTTTGCCAGCGTAACAAGGGGGAGATGAACCATCCGGCAGGATTATTGCAGCCTCTTCCCATACCTGAGGGGAAATGGGAGAGTATTTCGATGGACTTCATTATAGGGTTGCCCACGGTACAGGGCAAGGATTGCATATTTGTAGTCGTTGATCAACTGACTAAATCTGCTCATTTTTTTGCCATATTGGCACATTACACTGCAACACAGGTAGCAGAGTTGTTCTTCAGGGACGTTTTCAGATTGCATGGTCTCCCAAAGACCATTTTAAGTGACAGGGACAACCGTTTCATGGGCGGATTTTGGCAGGAGCTTTTCCGTTTGGTGGGCACTGAGTTGACACCGAGTACTAGTTACCACCCCCAGACGGATGGATAGACCGAGATAGTGAACAAGTGGCTAGAGGGCTACTTGCGTAACTATGTCGGCGGGCAACAGAAGGCATGGTTGAGATGGTTGCACTTGGGGGAGTACTGCTACAACAACACTCATCATATGTCCATTGGTATGTCTCCGTTTTATGCATTGTATGGATATCATGCTTTATCTTTTGTCGACATGATGTTTGGTACTAGCAAGGCTCCTAGAGCCAAGGATTGGATCTAAGAGAGTCAGGATATACTCTGAGCTCTCAAGAATAACATGGCTACAGCGCAGAATCGACAGATTTTGTACGTCGACAGGGGACGAGTTGAGAGGCAGTTTGAGGTAGGGGACTTGGTTTACCTACGGTTGCAGCCATATCGGCAATCCACGCTGAAGCAGATTGGGGCTGAAAAGCTCAAGCCTTGCTTCTATGGACCTTACAGGGTGATACGCAGAGTGGGACAGGTTGCATATGAGTTGGAGCTACCCAACGGTAGCAAGATTCACAACGTTTTTCACGTGTCATGCTTGAAGAAGGCATTGGGGCAGCAGGTGACTGCAACAGAGGAGCTTCCGCCCACAGATGAAGAGGGGCACTTGATGCTACAGCTGGAGGCCATTATTGACACTAGGGTGAGGCAGCTACGAAGCAGGATAGTCAGGGAGTACCTAGTGAGATGGAGGAATTTACCGGATGAGGATGCCACCTAGGAGAGTGAGAAGATTCTGCAACATCCATCATTATAGTTGCTTGAGGACAAGCAACGTTTTGCTAGGGGAGACTGTAATATTCCCAATTAGCAATAGCTAATTGGAAATATTAATTTTGACTATTTTGCCTTTATAGAGTTAAAATATAAATAAAGTGGGTGAAGGCGATACTTAGCTCACACTTAGGATAAAAAGTATTTCCTAAAGTCACTTAAGAGACATGTCTATTTGGCAATGTGGGGCCTAGTGGTCAAGTGGCAGCGTAGGAAAAGAAGCAGCGTGACAGCGTGGGGCCAAGCCAGTGCAGAGTGAGTTGGACAGCGTGGGCCAAGGGGGACAGCGCAGAGATTGGTGGGGCCTAGGTGAGGGAAAGGCTCACCAAGCATAAAAGGAGGAAGGGTCTCCTCTTTCTGATTCATTCTGATTATGCATCTTTGAGATTTGTCTTCTGACATTGAGCCCGCTTGCTGTTTAGCAAAGTCTGCACGTACTGTTCAGTACATCGGGTGTCTTCATTCGGAGATGCCAACCTCAGACCCGGGGGACTTCGAGTGCCTGCTCGGGTGAGGAGTTTCATCCTTGTTTTGCCGGAGAGAGTTGCAGCTACCATAGGAGGAGCATCCACTCGGAGAGACAGCACAGTCAGTGAGAGGGAGGATGCAGTCTTGAGAGGAGGTGGTTCTGGATTGGGGGTTTGTTGGTGGATTTAGCCCGGGATAGTGGGTAAGGGGCTAGCCCTTCCCTATTCCAGCATTTTGGAGGAGTTAGGGGCCATTATTTGGAGCAGATCATTTAGAGCCAACGTCCCTCCTTGAGGAATAGCGTAGTGCCTCAAGGGAGACATTTTCGGGGGTCGGCCATTTCTGAAAAGCTTTCTGGGCTTTTCTGGGTATTGGGAGTAGAGGCCATTCTCGAAGTTTCAGAATTTTCCGAGGTAGGGAGCAGCCCCAAAGATTCAGTTCATTCCAGCAGTAGTAGCAACATAGTAGCAGTACCAGCAGCTTTGGAGATAACTGGAAAGGATCAAACAAGGATTTTCACCCAAAGATGTTAAATTGATCCTACTAAGTACTAGCCTTGGGAACACCAGGGAAAAACTTGATCTTGGAGCTAGGGCTTGGGGTAGCCGTAGGTTCAACTGTCGGATTTGCTTCAAATTCAGAGGAGAGCTAGGAAACCCACCAACGTAGTTGTACCTTAGAGATCGAATTTTTCCTGTGGTCAGTTTCCTAGGAAATTGATGCCCTAGGTGACCCGATGAGGCTAGACCTAGGAAAAAAGGGGAAAAAGTGAAAAAGAGGATTAAAATGATCACCCTTTTGAGGGACCAATGCTTGATTCACTGGGGATATGGAGTCAAGGAGAATGATGAAGACGGATTTAGTTTCTTGTTCAAGGAGGCTCCAAAAGTTAACTTCGTCCAATGTTAGAGGAAAGAGTAGAAAAGTGACTTTTAAGCATTTATACTTCATTCAAATGGTGCAAGATTATCAAGATAACATAATCACTAGGACATTTCATTCATCTAACAATGGCCCATACATAGAATAAGCTAAATAGACGTGCAACAATTAACCCTAATTATAGAAAAGTTCCATTGTATGCAGCAAAAGGAAAAATAGCTTTAGATCTGCACTTACAATGTTAGAGAGTATATCCAACCAGCATCACATTTGCAATTAAGAAGCTCCAAGATAGAAAGAACCCAATCCATACATCAAAATTCATCCATCATCCAAAAAATATCCTCCAAGGAAAAATGCGAAGTTCTCTAAAGAGGGAGAGATCCCAATTCAAGTGATGATACAAATGAATCCAACTAACTCCTATTTATACACAAATTAGGAGTTCAATTTAGCTAATGGGCCTACATTAGCCCCAAAAAATTAAAAAAAAATGTGCAAATAAACTAACTTTTGGTGACAAGCCCACCAAACTAGCTCATAAATGAAATAATAAGCCTCTTAGGAGGTCAAATAATCATCAATGCATGTCGTGGGGCCCTCCAAGAGGCCTGAAGAGGTCAATATGCACCATAATGATGAATAAAATCATCAAAAGGTGATGGACAAGGGGTTGGCCCCTTGTTCTCCAAACAATAGACTTGTGGTGCTCTCAGCGGGTGTGGGGGCACACCAATGACCCCATGGGTCTCCATATGAGTCGAAGATGCCTGTAAACCATCTGTAAGGGCTCAGATGATAGAATGAATGTCGCCATGTCATCGTACAAGTCTTGGGACACCTACCAAGTGTGTGGTGCTCTTGTGGGGCCAACTGGGCATAATGTACCAAGTGCATCTTCCTCGTCGTAAAGGTGGATCTCTAGTAATCTCTGAACATTTGTGGGGATCCATGGAGTGCTCTTTGCTGCTATGGAGGCCCTTGGATCTCTACACACACCGTATATGTGCCAATGTAGCCCTCTGGGAGGTTAGGACCCTGTATAGGGAGACCAAACCCAAATGGACACTATCAACAATCCTGCATAAGATCCAATGTGTCCCCTAGCCTTCCAGTACAACAAGTCATTAGAGTAATCGTGTAAAAGGGCTTACAAACCATGGACAACAAGTGGACACTTTCGATCAACTGAACTTCCAGCCCAATCTGCATCAATAAAGCCACTCAACCTGACATCATTGTCACGAGTGTACTTCAATCCAAGCTCGACTATCCCTCGAAGGTACTTGAGAACATGTTTGGCTGCTGCCCAATGTGCCCTCTTCGGTTCCACCATGAACTGACTTAGGGTATTAACAACATAACAGATGTATGGCCTTGTATTTACCAGATACATCAATGACCCTATGAGCTGTTTGTACAACGTAGGATCAATCTTATCATCTTCGGACGAGTCGATTGTCCTCCAGTTGGTAATCATTGGAGTGGTCATGGGCCTACAATCCTCCATCTGAAATCTCTTCAGAATGTAATATTCCCAATTAGCAATGGCTAATTGGAAATATTAATTTTGACTATTTTGCCTTTATAGAGGTAAAATATAAATAAAGTGGGTGAAGGGGACACTTAGCTCACACTTAGGATAAAAAGTATTTCCTAATGTTACTTAAGAGACATGTCTATTTGGCAACTTGGGACCTAGTGGTCAAGTGGCAACGTAGGAAAAGGAGCAGCGTAGACAGCGTGGGGCCAAGCCAGCGCAGAGTGAGTTGGACAGCGTGGGCCAAGGGGGAGATCGCAGAGATTGGTGGGGCCTAGGTGACGGAAAGGCTCAACAAGCATAAAAGGAGGAAGGGTCTCCTCATTCTGATTGTGCATCTTTGAGATTTGTCTTCTAACATTGAGCACGCTTGTTGTTTAGCAAAGTCTGCACGTACTGTTCAGTACATCGGGTGTCTCCGTTCGGAGATCCCAACCTGAGCCCCGGGGGACTTCGAGTGCCTGCTCGGGTGAGGAGTTTCATCCTTGTTTTTCTGGAGAGAGTTGCAGCTACCACAGGAGGAGCATCCACTCAGAGAGACAGTGCAGTCAGTGAGAGGTAGGATGCAGTCTTGAGAGGAGGTGGTTCTGGATTGGGGGTTTGTTGGTGGATTTAGCTCGAGATAGTGGGTAAGGGGCCAGCCCTTCCCTATTCCAGCATTTTGGAGGAGTTAGGGGCCATTATTTGGAGCAGATCATTTAGAGCCAACGTCCCTCCTTGAGGAATAACGTAGTGCCTCAAGGGAGCCATTTTCAGGGGCCGACCATTTTTGAAAAGCTTTCTAGGCTTTTTTGGGTATTGGGAGTAGAGGCCATTCCCGAAGTTTCAGAATTTTCCAAGGTGGGGAGAAACCCCAAAGATTCAGTTCATTCCAACAGTAGCAGCAACACAGTAGCAGTACCAGCAGCTTTGGAGATAACACAGTCCAGAGGGAGCAGCCATTCCGGGTCATTTCCTGAGTCTTTCTATGCTTGCCTAGTTCAAGCCGAGGTGCCATCATTCTGATCACCTCTGTACTCATTTCCATTTCTCTGTATTAATAAAATGGCTCAGCGTTCTCCATATTGTTTGTTTCCCTTATGATTTGTCTATAGTTGCTGTATGTCTTTGTTTATGTGCTTGTATTGCTGTTTATTTCCATTTGGGGATATTACACAGAATCTCTGTAGTGTATCTTCCTTAACCAAGGAAGATCTCCCCCTTCTGCTTCCAAACTTCCAAACCCAGAACTTAGTGCATTCGTCCCAGATCCTTCATGTCAAATTCTTCAGCTAAATTCTTCTTGCAATCTGTGATGTGCCTTGATGATCCTGTCAAGAACATATCATCCACGTACAATACCAGTATCAATGGTTCATTCCCTACTCTCAGAAAGTAGAGATTGGGATCTGCATCACTCTTGATGAATCCCATCTTCTGCAAGTAGTTGTCAATCTGACCATACCAGGCTCTGGGAGCTTGCTTTAGTCCATATAATGCTTTCTTCAATCTACACACATGAGTTTTCTGATCATGTGTCTCAAAACCCTCCAGTTGTTCTATATACACTTATTCTTCTATCACACCATTCAAGAATGCCGTCTTGACATCCATCTGGTGAATTTCCCATCCCATCTGCGCAGCAAGGGATATCATGGGCCTGATAGATGTGTATCTTGCCACTGGGGCGAAGGTTTCTTCATAGTCTATTCCTTCCTTTTGAGCATACCCCTTAGCCACAAACCTGGCTTTAAATTTCTCGATGCTGCCGTCTGCAACATACTTGATCTTGTAGATCCACTTGGATCCTACAATTGATCTCTCCTACGGTCTAGGTACCACTTCCCAGACATCATTAGTCATGATGGAACTGTACTCTTCCACCATTGCATCAACCCACACCTAGTGCTGAGCTGCTTCCCGAGAATTGGAAGGTTCTTTGACTTGAGCAACTAAGGCTTGATACCTCTCAAGCTGCTTACGTTGTCTCTTCTCATGTCGGGGATTTCCGACAAAATCCTCTGCATCCTTCAGAATCTGGCGAAGTTCCCTGCTCGTTCTTCCACTGGTGGTGGGTGGATTTACCAGCTCTCCTTGCAAATCCTCAGGAGACCCATCCTTTGGATCACTATGCTTTGGAGAGGCAACTGAATTTTCTACTGCTGGTTGTTGGGGCTGGACCAGAGGCTCTTCCTCTGACTGTGTAGCAGAAGGCAGTTCTTGTGATCTTCTGAAAGCTTTCTCCTCCATGAATTTCACATCTCTTCGCACCACTACTTTCCTGCTCTCAGGAATGTAGATGCGATAAGCCTTTGCATTCTCGCTGTATCCTACTAAATACCCCTTTTCAGCCGTCATCTCCAACTTCTTCCTCTTCTCATTGGGGACATGACAGTAAGCTGTACTGTCGAAGATCCTAAGTGACTCACTTCGGGCTTGCTGCCAGTGAAGACACTTTCTAGCGTGATCTTTTCCAGTGCAGTGTGAGGAGTTCTGTTCTGAATGTAGACAACTGTATTACATGCTTTAACCGATAGAAATTTGGGCATGTCTTGGTCATACAACATACCTCTGGTTGCTTCAACAATAGTCCGGTTCTTCCTTTCTGCCACTCCATTATGTTCCGGATTGTATGGAGCTGTCCATTCTCTTTTGATGCCTTCCCTTGCGCAGAATTCGGTGAATTCTTTATCTATGTATTAACCTCCATTATCTGATCGCAATACCTTGATCTGCTTCCCTGTCATATTTTCCACTAGAGCCTTAAACTCTTTTAATCGACTGAAGACTTCATCCTTGGTCTTCAAGAAGTAGATCCAGGTTTTCCTGGAATGGTCATCAATGAAGGTGACAAAATATTCGACACCACTAAGAGCTCTAGTGGACATCGACCCACAGATATCTAAGTGTATTAGATCCAACACACCCTTGGCCCTATTGTTGCTTCTCTGATATGCTTCCTTGGCATATTTCCCCAATACACACCCCTTGCAGACATCATCCCGTTTGGTGCTTAGTTCTGGAACACTTGTGACAGTCTTCTGGAGAGTTCTCAATGCTCCATGATGCAAGTGCCCCATTCTTCTGTGCCATAGCTCATTCAGATCCGTTTCATCTGCGTTGCCAACTAGTGCCATTGGGGAATCAAGCTGCAGCTTGTACAACTTGTTGCTTCTTACCTCGATTTGTGCCTTCTTCCAACTGGGGTGCTTGACGTAGACTCTATTGCCAATAAAGTAGATGTCATATCCTTGGTTTTGAAGCTACGAGACTAAGAGTAGATTCACCCCAAAACCTGACACATGCAGTACATTAGTGGCCCGGATTCTGTTCTCTGCCTCGGTCTGAAAAACTACGGTACCTCTCCCAATGGGAGTGCAATTTGCTTTATTACCTATGGTTATTTTGAAATTCATCTGCTCTTCTTGGTAGTCGGAAAAACAGTCCCGTACTCCTGTCATGTGAGCAGAGGCTCCGCTTTCAATATACCAGACATCTGAGGATGTAGTGCTTGATACATAAGAAAAATCTTCCTCTAGTCTGGATGCCAATATAGATACATCGTGATCCATCTGTTCTATCGTGCTTCTTCCCCCTCTTGGAGAACTGTGTGAACCCTTCTGCGTTGTTGCTACAACAATAGTTCTTCGTTCACTGATAGATGCTCCCTCTATGTTATTCATCTCTGGCTCTGATACCATGTGAAAATTTACAAACAGTTGTAGTGATAGATTTATTTCTCCTACTTATTATTTCAATAAGTTATTATTCAGAAATCTTCCGGCAAATATCGAAATAAATACTACTGCAACATTCAGAATTATATATGCAGAGAAATAAACAGTAGAGAACATAAGCACAAGAATCAATCACATGTACACGGTTATATTTGGACAATTGTCCCTGGAAAAACCCAATGTGGGAAAACCGGTGCAGCAGATGAGGGTTTTATTAATTCTTCAGCAAATGATATCTTTACAGGGAAAATATTCGGCAGATAAATTCTGAACCACCTGAGACCGAATATCCAACTTACTTGGACAATTTTCTGACACCCAGAATATTCCCTGCAAGCCCCTGCGTTAGTCTGCGTGATTCTCTGCGCAGTCCCAGTGTTGGACTTCTTGAATCTGCGTGAGGTCTCTACGCTGTAGCGTCAAGCTGCCTCCAGTGACCCACTGCTGCTCTTCGACCTTGATCTCGATCACCCCTGACCTCCTCCTGCTCTTGCAACTTCTCACCTTGGAACTCTCCCATTGAGATCAAATTCTACATCAGAATGGATCTCCTTCGGGTACTGAGTGTTTGCCCGACGACTCTTCCAAGTGACCCTCGAGCCTTCTTTTATAATCTTCCGGTTGGAGAACCAACGGCTAGATTAAAAGATTAATAAATGGCTAAGATTAAATCTTGACTTGATCCATGTTTTCTAGAAGATTCACACTCTGACTTATTAATACCCTTTAATTATTTCATTTTCCTAAGTTTGGACGTAGGGTCTGCATTAAAATAATTAATTATTTTAATAAGTCTTGAACCGAGTGGAATTTGCACAAACTGTTTCTGAGTTATTTGGAATACTGCTGTCCAAGCCCCCCTGCAAAGTTTGAGACTTGGAACACTTTCAGATGCTACAAAAATCAACAGGTGGCATGTGAAAAAGATGTGAAATGGAATAGGGAATGAGAGGGGCAATCTTGGGCCACATATCAGGGCGCAAGGGTGGCTAGTGAAAGGGAAGCCCACACCAGGGTATATAATGTGTAGGAGGGAGCAATCGTGGTACAGGAGGTGCCTCGACCTTGATTTTTCCACCCTTCTTTATATGCCTTTTTCCTTTTATGATTTTTTTTCTTTGATTTACTACTCGGGGCGCAAAGGACAAGAGCATGATGTGTAAGAGATAACAATGATTACGCCCTTTTTGGTTGGGAAGTCAATTGCCCTTCAGGGGTTGGGACAACCATGGGTTCCTGAATGATAAAGGAGGCTCATCTAGGGCCTATGGAACCAGGGTGATGGCCATGGCTATGGGGTAGAGCTCATGAATTGGCTTTTGCCCACGTGCTAATTATGTTTGTCTCTAACATCTTTTGCATTTTGTGGTATTGCAGCCCGGCCCAAGGTGAGGGCAGGGAATGTGGACCTAGAGAGGCAATGTGGACCCGAGTGGGAAAGATGACGAATGGGGGTATAGTGAATGGAAGGGGAATAATATATGTGGATAAGGGAGAGGGACCACACAACCAAAGTCGGGGTTTCCCAAGTAGTACCACCCTAGAACCAAATGGTCAATAAAGGAGATTCCACGGGTCTAAAATCCAAGGGTAACACCCCAAAATAGGTAAAGGGGACAAGAGCACAAACTAAGCCCACTCTTCCCGCCGACTCCCCCCATTAAAACCCAATACTCAATTACCAAATGACAAGGCATACATTTAGGTTCGGGAGGCCCATCTTCAAACATGTGATCAATATAGATGGTTGAGGGATTGCATGGATGGCTCAGGTGGCGGAAAAATGGCACAACGAGCTATTTGAGGTTTGCAAGTGGTTGTTGGCTATCGGCTGAGGTCCATCATGGAGAAAAAATTTCTCCTAGGGATATCACCCACAAAGTGGTGGGAAACATCTGGCTCCAACTAGAACGTGATCTCTCGAAGAGGTGGGCAAAGTTGCTCGAGCGAGAGGTCACTGGAACTCCGACAATCTCTTGGTCACCGTAGACTTGTTATCTTTACATATCCACGGGGAAACATGTTTTTCACGGTGTCTTATGATCACCCATGCTTAATGTCAGCCCATAAAATCAACAAGTAATAAAAATATGCAATTTTTAATCTAAATGCAGCTAATCTATCATGGGAAATATCATATGAGATTAGTTCTAATGCAAAAAATCAATATGCAATGCATCCTACTATAACATGCATATAGTATAGCGTCAAGTATTAAGGAAAGGAGTAATGCGACTTAATTTGACCGGATGAGGCCAAAGTTTGTCGTTGACTTTAGCAATGTACTAATACTCATCCCAACCTTCCCATGAATCTTGACGGGAACTAAATCTTTATTTGCCAAGACCAAGAACCCTATTTTATATTCTTTTTTAGGCTTCCACCTTTTGCTTGGTTTGTGAGTTGGCCTCTCTAGGATGCAGACCTCTTTTGAAGGGAGAATGGGAGAAGGTTTCTCAATGTCATGTGCTTTATAATATGGTCTAGGCTTAATCACATGAGAATCGAGATAGGTAGGTGGGTTCTCTATAAAGGATAAAAGGGGTCCCATCGGATTGTGGGATGGTAGCATATGATCGGTCCATTTGAGCATGACCTCCAACAGTGGCTCCCCATTTCCTAGATAACAACATCCCCCACACATCAGGAATATCAATGACAACAACATCTATCAAAAGGGATATGTCGGGGTTCCTAGCCAAAGAAACCTTAAGGTGCGTTATGAGACCTTCCACCTCCACAAGTTTGGAGTCAAATCTACAGACCTTTCGCAATATTCCTAATGGAAATATACAATGATACACAAAGCAAACATAGCAATAATACACATAAAATTTGCACACAAATTAGACACCCAATATAGAGCCAATAATGGGGTTACAATCTGATATTTGGAAAGTGTGCACCTGGGCTTGCCGAAGGCAAGCTAGCAAAGCCCAGGTGATGAAAGCAAGTGCCCCAACTGCTGGGTAGCTGTCCCCTCTATGGCTCTGCGCTGATCACCTAGGAACTTAACTGCTGGCTGTAAAGAATGGTTGACTTGACCCTCCTCTGGTGCTTAGGAAATTCCGGGAAATTAACCCCAGTCTCTCGTCCAATAACCCACCAAAACCCAGAAAGGGTTTGGCCAAATGCTGACCTCAGAATTTCGGCCCAATTTCCCTTAGCTCCTCTAGCTGCTGGTTGAGGTAGGATCCCTGTTTGAGCCCTCAAATCTGCCCAAAAAATTCTGCCAAATTAATCTTGACTTCTCCACCAAATGCCCAAAATAACCCACGAAGGAATTGGCAAATGGTTGACCTTGGGAATTTGTTAAATTTGGACAACTAGGTCCAAACTCCATGTTCTGATGCTCAGATTAAGAAGCTAATATTTTTGTTGGATTCCTCTTTCTGAGAGATGTAAAATCCATATAAAATATGTCTTAATCCGATGAGCAGAACTTATATTTTGAATTTATTAAAAATAATAAATTATATGTGCAAGGTCGGCCAGTTTTGTAATGTAGGCTCGCATGCCCAACAGATGTGTCACACACCCTCATGATTGATATAAATACAGGAAAAGTTGAAGAGCATTTTATCATCAACACAACTCATCATCTTCTCTTCTCATAAAATAGTACGAGCTACCTAAAGACAAGTTTCAACCACACGTGTGAAGGACGAAGAGGACAAATTGTACGGCTGAGCTGAAGTACGGATTTTCTGCTGCTAGGGTTTCGCAGAAACTTTGACCAGCGTTGACTTTGGTCAACGCTTGGTCCAAACAAGCTGAAAACTTGTGGAAGGTTCGATTTATGAAGGTCGTACTACCTGGCACAAAAATCGAGGTCAAAGGGTTGACCGTTTTGCTGCTGCGTTGACTTTTAGCTTGCTGCCCCTGCGTTGACTTTTCAGGACAGCGTTGACTTTTGCAGAGTTGACTTGGGTTGACTCATCTACTGATTGGAGGGTTGTTGTGACACATGCTGGGCTGGCTGACCAAAGGAGACTTTGCTGGTTGAAGCATCCCGTTGACCGCCGAAACGAATACACACATTTTTCCTGTTTCTGATTTGTCTTCTGTAAGATCTACTTATATGTTCTATCTGCATTTTGCTTTACTACTTGTATGATTGCTGAAAGAAAAGTGAAATTGCTACTAGCATAGAACATCTACAAAAATTTACATGGTATCGGAGCTGAGGTGAAGACAAACTCTATCTATAGCAATCATCATCGAAGGAAATGGGTTCCACTAGTCTTGAATTCAGGGAGAATGACAAGCTGATTGGAAGTGATGACTTCCATGCCTAGAAGATGATATTAGATCTCAAATTAGAAGATCATGATCTCCTGGATCATGTGACAGGGAGGATTCAAGAACCTCCATCCAATGCATCTGCTGCTGTTAGAAACAAGTATAAGAAGGGAGAAATCAGAGCAAAGCTGCTGATCAGGGAATCCATAAATAAGACTCTGGTAGCCTACATATCTGAACTAGGCACATCCAAGGAGATGTATGACAAATAGATACTTATGTTCCAAGTAAACAATGTGAACCAAGTGCTATTCCTCAAGAACAAGTTGAAGAATATGAAGAAGGGCCGAGATGAGTCTATTCAAACTTTCTTTATGAAGTTGACCGAAACCAGGAACAATCTGCTAGCTATTGGGGAGACAATAGCTGATCGTGAGATGGTTCTCACCGCACTTTGAGGACTTCCATATGAATGGCAAGTATTCACAACTACCATTCTCAACAATAATACCATTCCTAACTTTGATGAGCTTCTGTCTAGATGTATGCAAGAAGAAACAAGGATGAAGGAATTTGATAATGAAAGAAATGCTGCCTATGGTGCTCATTCCCGCAAGAAGAACTTTGGTGGTTCTAAGGACAAAAGAAGGACAAAGACTCAAGAGAAGAAGGGTAAATGTTTCACCTGCCATAGGACTGGACACTATGCTAGAGAATGACCCTTCAAGAAGGATTCTCCCGATAGTGACGATAACAACATCAACCGAAGAAATGGGAATCGAAGAAATGACAAATCCAAAGGAAAGAGGAAGGCACACTTTGGAGGAAACAATCAACCTTCTAAGAGGTCCAGAAATACCAGGTATGAGGAGTCTAATGTTGTTGATAAAAGAAATGAGTACATTCTGGTATCTGCTCTCTCAGATGCATCTCCGCCCGACACTATGGATGTCTGGCTAATTGATAGTGGTGCCTCAAGACACATCACTGGATTCAAGGAAGCACTTTCTGACATGGTTGAAAGGGATACTAATCTAGAAATTATCCTTGGGGATAATGCCACTTATCCTGTAAAAGGGACCGGGACTGTGACCCTTCACTTGTCTCAAGGACAAGTCCTCCGTCTACAAGATGTACTCTATGTACCCAAATTGAAGAAGAACCTCGTGTCTGTATCTGCCATGGAAGACAAAGGATTCAATGTAACTTTCTCTGATGGAAAGGTGCTCATGTGGAAGAAGAGCTTCAAGGAAGCTATCTCAATTGGTTTTAGAGTTGGTACACTCTACCAAGTTGGAGGGAGTCCGTTGGGAGCTATGACTTGTGATACTATCCGTCAAACCGAACTATGGCACCGAAGATTTGGACACCTTCATTACAAAGCCCTTCCCGAAGCAAGGAAGGTGGTGACAGGGATGCCTGACTTTGGAAATAATCATGAAGGTGTATGTAAGGGCTGTGCTGAAGGAAAACATACAAGGGGACCTTTCCTCTCAAGTGTCACAAAGACATCTGATATATTGCAACTGGTCCATTCTGATCTATCTGGTATGTTGCCCGTAACATCCCTGGGGGGATGTTCTTACTACATGACATTTACTGATGACTTCTCTCGCAAAACCTGGATATACTTCTTAAAGAAGAAGGATGAGGCTTTCATGTGGTTCCGTACCTTCAAAGCCTTGGTGGAAAATATGACCGGAAAGAAGATCAAGATTTTGAGGACCGACAATGGCACTGAATATGAGTCAAATGAGTTCAAAGACTTTAGCAGAGAAGCTGGCATTAAGAGGGAGACTACCACTGCATATACTCCTGAGCAGAATGGTGTTGCTGAACGCAAGAATAGGACTATTGTGGAAGCTGCCCGTGCCATGCTATGTGACCAGGGTCTACCGAAGTTTCTGTGGGGAGAAGTTGCAAATACTGCTGTGTACATTCAAAACCGATGCCCTCATTCCGCTCTGGACTCCAAAACTCCCGAAGAGGTTTTCTCTGGTAAGAAACCTGATGTCTCACATTTTAGAATTTTTGGATGTCCTGTCTATTTTCATGTGCCGAAAGAAAAGAGAAGTAAGTTGGATGCTACTGGGAAGAAAGGAATGTTTGTGGGCTACAGTGAGACTTCTAAGGCATATAGAGTCTATGTACCTGGTCAAAGGGAAGTAGAGATAAGCCATGATGTCACTTTTGACGAAGATGCTTCCCTGAAGAAAGTAGTAGATCTTCCTAGATCCGAAGAAAATCATGAAGAAAGACCTGGAAATCTGGAAGAACCCCAGGATGAGACTATGCCTGATGTTGAAGGGCCAATGGACCCTATTGATCCTTCCCCTTCTCTAGGAAAGAGACCATCATGGCTCAGGGACACCCTCGAAGATGCTGAGGGTCATGCTGCCCCAGGGGGGACATTCCGGAAAAGCAAGAAGCCGTGTAGATACCAAGGGTATCTAGCTGCCATGAGTACTATTGTACAATCTGAACCTGGATCTTTTGAGGAAGCCATCAAGCATCAAGTTTGGAAGGATGCTATGCATGAAGAATATGAGTATATTATGAAGAATGATGTCTGGGATGTGGTCCCGAGACCGAAGGACAAATCTGTTGTCACCGCTAAATGGCTCTACAAGATTAAACATGGATCTGATGGGAGTGCTGAAAAATTTAAGGCAAGATGTGTTGCCCGTGGCTTCTCTCAAAAGGAAGGAATTGACTATGACGATATATTTGCACCTGTGGCACGATATACCACCATCCGATCAATCATAGCCCTTGCTGCTACGCAAGGATGGAGTCTTCATCAGATGGATGTCAAGACCGCTTTTCTGCATGGTGCAATAAAGGAAGAGGTGTATGTAGAACAACCTCTGGGATTTGAAGTTCAAGATCGAGACACTTATGTCTGCAGGTTGAAGAAAGCCCTCTATGGGTTAAAGCAAGCACCCAGAGCTTGGTACAAAAGGATGGATAGTTACTTGATGAAGCTGGGCTTCACTAGAAGTAATGCTGATCCGAACTTATACTTCAAGGTTGAGAAAGAGAAGCCTCTCATTCTAGTATTATATGTGGATGACCTCTTCCTGACTGGTGATGACCCTCTCATTCATCAATGTAAGAGGGAGCTTGTTGCTGAGTTCGAGATGAAAGACCTAGGACTGATGCACTATTTCCTAGGTCTGGAGGTCTGGCAGAGACCTGGAGAGATTTTCCTTTCTCAAGGAAAATATATTGTGAAGCTTCTGGAAAGTTCTGGTATGATGGACTGTAAGTCCGTGGAACTCAACTTTAAGAAGTTGAGGAGCAACGTTGCTGGGCCCGTCCTACTGAGTATCGTGAACTCATAAGGACCCTGATGTTCTCAATGAACACTTGTTCGAACATATGCTGTGCAGTGAACACTTTGAGTCAACACATGGTTGATCATAACATTCACCGGGTTGGTGCCAAGAAACTCTTGAGATATCTCTGAGGCACGACAGACCATGGGCTGAGATACACTGCCGGAGGACACTCCAGTGGATATACCATGCCGATTAATGGGCAAAGGTGGTGGATCGCAAGAGCAATATCCGGATGCTATCACATGTAGATCCGTCGGTGTGAATCTAAAGTTCTAAGTAGATTTTGAGACCACAGGCACGCCATCAGAACATGTATGGCCTGTTGTGAAGTCACTTGGTTGCGAAAGCTCTTTGTGAGCTATTCGAGCATGTGCTAGATGCCACCGTTATCCTTTGTGATAACCAGAGGGGGATTCATTTGTTATAGAATCCCGGGTTCCACGATTGATCCAAGCATGTTGATGGCTGGTACCACCTTATCTGGGATATGGTACAGCGAGGCGCCGTAAGGCTCGATCATATAGGAACTGATGAGCAGGTCGCGGATATTCTCACAATGCCCTTGGGGAAGGTCATGTTCCTAATCTTCCGTGAGAATCTTGGAATCATGGAACGACCCTATGATGTGGGTCCTGTTGGACGATGAGCTCTGGGAGCTCTGGGGGGCTTTGGGGATAGCTTCTCAAGAGCTATAAGCACTCATAATGCTTCTGCCCCACCCTTGTGAGTGTTGAGCTGGTTCACCACTCATTTATCTGTGCCCCGTATGCATCCTACCCATTGAGTTCAGGGCTCATGGGAAGTACCTCTCATTTGGCCAATGAGGTGGAAAAAGCTAGAGACTATTAGCAAAGACTGATGGACGCATCAGAGATTGCCGTACTCTCTATCTAGGATGGCACGGTCCAACCACTTGATCTGGGATCAAGATTTGTGAGGTCTGGGACCTCTAGACTGACTATGTCAGTCGGGGGATGATGTCTTTGTGATTGACCCACTTCTGTTCTGAAATAAAGAAGCCAGCAAAGCAAGTTTCGGCGGGATGACGCACGATGTTGATTGCACTAATAGATGGAGTTCTCCCTAGTTGAGAGGGAGTGTTAAATTTGGACAACTAGGTCCAAACTCCATGTTCTGATGCTCATATTAAGAAGCTAATATTTTTGTTGGATTCCTCTTTCTGAGAGATGTAAAATCCATATAAAATATGTCTTAATCCGATGAGCAGAACTTATATTTTGAATTTATTATTTTTAATAAATTATATGTGCAAGGTCGGCCAGTTTTGTAATGTAGGCTCGCATGCCCAACAGATGTGTCACACACCCTCATGATTGATATAAATACAGGAAAAGTTGAAGAACTTTTCATCATCAACACAACTCATCATCTTCTCTTCTCATCAAATAGTACGAGCTACCTAAAGACAAGTTTCAGCCACACGTGTGAAGGACGAAGAGGACAAATTGTACGGCTGAGCTGAAGTACGGATTTTCTGCTGCTAGGGTTTCGCAGAAACTTTGACCAGCGTTGACTTTGGTCAACGCTTGGTCCAAACAAGCTGAAAACTTGTGGAAGGTTCGATTTATGAAAGCCGTACTACCTGGCACAAAAATCGAGGTCAAAGGGTTGACCGTTTTGCTGCTGCGTTGACTTTTAGCTTGCTGCCCCTGCGTTGACTTTTCAGGACAACGTTGACTTTTGCAGAGTTGACTTGGGTTGACTCATCTACTGATTGAAGGGTTGTTGTGACACATGCTGGACTGGCTGACCAAAAGAGACTTTGCTGGTTGAAGCATCCTGTTGACCGCCGAAACGAATACACACATTTTTCCTGTTTCTGATTTGTCTTCTGTAAGATCTACTTATATGTTCTATCTGCATTTTGCTTTACTACTTGTATGATTGCTGAAAGAAAAGTGAAATTGCTACTAGCATAGAACATCTACAAAACTTTACAGAATTCGACCCTCTTTTCCCTCAATGGCTCTATTGTTGGGTAATTCGACCCACTTGTCAATCCTGCTGCAAAGAGTCCCAAAAATGACTACAATCTCCCTCAGAACACTTCCTCAACAACCGAGTGTGGCTCCTCCAAGGACTGCGCAGTCACTGCGTTGCTACTGCTGAACCCCTCCACAAACTCTAGTTCCCTGCTGCTGATATGAAATGGAATTGGTAGAACTCCCTCCTTGGATTGACACTCGAAGTCCACCGAAGCAAGGGTTTCTGCTCGAAAACACTCGTGTGCTGAACAACACCTGCAGACTTGGCTTCAGCTCAAGCATGCTATGTCAAAGACAATTTTGCAAATGATCATGAATGCCCCAAATGAGTGTCTGTTGCTCTTTTTATCAAAGAGTCTCCAAAATGCCCATGTGGGCCCAAATCGACTTTCCCCCTCAAACTTCGCTCCAATAAGAGCGTATTCCACATGTGGGTCGTAATTCTCCATGGGCTGGCCCCCATGCTCCACTAGAGCCGCAATATTTTGCTTCCTTCCTAATGTTTTTGGGCCCCCACTTAATCCCAAATTTCATGTGGGACCCCTGAACCCACATCTCCTAAGTGCAAACATGAAAGAAGACAAAATTGGGCAAGATTGATATTTCCTTTAGCCATATTGCCAAGTGGGAATATCACAGTCCTCCATTTGATTAATTGCTCGGGGCTCGAAGAACAAGAGCATGATGTGTAAGATATAGCAGTGATTGCCCCCTTTTTGGTAGGGCGGTTCAATGCCCTCCAGGGGTTGGGACAATCATGGCTTCTTGAATGATAAAGGAGGCTCATCTAGGGCGTATGGAACTAGGTTGATGGCCATGGGTATGGGGTAGAGCTCATGTATTGGCTTTTGTCCACGTGCTAATTATGTTTGTCCCGACCATCTTTTGCATTTTGTGGTACATTTTCCTGTTTGATGTGGCTATTTATGCTTTTACTTTTCTTTTAGCTGCTTCAACCCCCTAGGCATCATTCCATGCCTGACCCAAGGTGGGGGCAAGGGAATGGGGACGCCAAGCCTATGTGGAACCAAAAAGGCATTATGGACTCGGGTGGGAGAGATGGTGAGTGGGGGTATAGTGAATGGAAGTGGAATAGTATATGTGGATAAGGGAGAGGGACAGGGTGACCAAAGTCGGGGTTTCCCAAGTAGTACCACCCTAGAATTAAATGGTCAATAAAGGAGATCCCACGTGACTAAAATCCAAGGGTAACACCCCAAAAGAGGTAAAGGGGACAGAAGCACAAACTACGCCCACTCTTTCCACTGAATTCCCCCATTAATCCATGCCTAGAAGTGTCCATGATAAGCAAACCCAATACTCAATTACCAAATGAAAAGACATACCTTTAGGTTCGGGAGGCTCATCTTCAAACATACAATCAATATAGATGGGTGAGGGACCACATGGCTGGCTCAGGTGGCAGAGAAATGGCACAACTAGCTAGTTGAGAGCTGCAAGGGGTTGCCAACTGAGGTCCGTCATGGAGAAAATATTACTACTAGGTATATCACCCACAAAGTGGTGGGTAACAATACCGAACTGGCCATTTCCAGTTCCAAACCTCAAGCCAGACCTGTTTCACTGCCAAACTTGTTAGACCAGCCAATTCCACTGTTTTTGGTTCGATTTTGATAACACTTGTTCATTCTAACTAGAGGATGTTACACCTTAGTTCATGTATGGTGTTTCTAGGCCCCTAAGTTTTGGATATTAGTAGACAAGATGAGAAGTGGCTTATGTGGTGGATTGTCTCAATAGTTGATTCTCTCTTCATGATTGCATTTCTTTGGTTGATGGAGCTTTGGGTTTAGGAGTTTATGGTTGCAATTGATGCCTTGATTGATAATTATGAGATTCTATTTGGTGTTATGGTATATCATTGGTGGATGATTCATGATAATGTTGATTAGCCTAGCCTAATACTTATGCATCACACTTGTGCAACACCTTAATAACTATTGCTGGATCTAGAGTGACTTGGGTCGATTCTAGTTCGATGATATCTCAAGGTTCTTGCTTGCTAGTAGGCTCAATGATTACTTCACACCAACGAAGGACGCGTTGAGGCCTAGTGCCCTAAGCTCTCGTTGCACTTGACTTGCTTCCCCTTAGCCTTTGGTGATCTTGAATCACTTACAAATTTAAATCCTTTAAAATACTACTAACAAAACCAAGAAAGAAAAGATCTCTAAGTTGAATTGCTCTCCGAGTGGAAATGTACATCACATGACCTCGAAACCCCAATAAACACCAAGAAATATTTTCATCAAGCACTAGGGATAGATCATAGGAATACTCCCACTATCGAACTGTGAATTAAAATGAGGAAGTCCATGCATCTAGGGGAGAAAAAGTTCGCAATTTATTATTGCTTGAAAATAATGACCAGTGTTCCCTTTATTCAAGCTTGAAATAGTAGTTAAATCTTGAAGGATGTGTCCATGTCACAGGAAATGGTCCAACATGCCCACATTTGATTTGATCAAAGTTAAATGAGAGGAGTAGTAGTCCAATGACTAACTTAGGTGGCTCCAATAAAGTTTAACCTTTCTTTGACTCCCACCTATGAGTTAGCATGCAAATTGACTAGTTCCACAAACAACCTTCTGTAGAAAATGCCCTGCCAGATTTGTCCACCATTTCTCTTGAGGTAGTAGACCTCATAACAAGGATTCCAATGAGCTATCACTTGCCCAATTTGGAGCTAGGGCGCTAGCTATAGGTCTGTTTAAATAACTCGCATGTGTGAGTTGGAAACTAATTTTTTTGCTTAGATGGGTGTTAGAATTTCAACAATTTGCTACTTTTGGGGTCCAAGAGTCTGTCATGTTTTATGGGAGGCTCTATTCATGATGTGCAACATAAAATATCTTTTATACAATATAGATATACTTTGCCACATTTTGCTTATTTCCCCCTTTGCTATTTGAATTTTGCTTGAAAGAAAACATCTTTTTCCAAAATTTCACAGTGACAGGTCAAGTATGCATCATGTTGAAGAAAATGAGCCCTTGTTGAATTTTGGACCCGGGAACCCTATCCACTGGGATTCATGAAATACCTTAGGAAACATGAAAATGACCAAATATAGTCCTTTTCCTCTCGTTGAAGAAGAGTGAAGAATTTAACTATAGGTACCCTTGCTTGGAGGGGTAATAGGCCTTCTAAAGGTAGTTGTCTATTGACCACCCAAGCTATTTGATTTAGGTTTTCAATAATCAATTTAAAATTAGATTAGGGCATCTAGGGTCTAGATCCGTTGCATACCTTGTATGATTGTAAATCATGTTTTGTCTTGTGAATGCCACTTTAAATAGATGTGTTCTACAAATGGACATACAATGGATCATAAGCTAGAGGTCATAAAAATGGATACATATGAGGAAACTAGACAACTTATCAATTATGGTGACAAGGCCTTTTACCTGCACATTATTGAATCAAGGCTAGATCTAAGGGAAGGGTATATAATAAAGCTTTCTAGATGTCATCACTTGTGAAACTTGAAAACTGCTTATTCCTATGTTCCGAATTTGCAACATCATGTTTGAACTTTGCACAATATTGCTATCTTTAAATATTTTTTGAAATAAAAAGAATACAAATTGATATTCTCTGATGTTGATATATCACTACTAGATGGTGTATCTAACCTCATATTTGTGTTTACATATCTTTGTTAAATCCTTAGAGTTAATTATCTTGGTAGTTCTAATAAAGAATATTAAGACATTGTTTTGTCATAGAACCATTGAGCATTTGTGCCTATTTGAATGTGTTGTATTAATCATGTGAATTTATGTACTCATACAAGTTAGCCATGATTTTCAGAGTCTGGACAAAACAGAAAATGGGAAGCTACGGGTGACTGATAAGCCAACCCATACGTATCCTATACTAAGGCATTGCAAGGTATGTTTTTAATTTTATTCAAGAGTTGGAATAGACTTTGTTTTATTCCCCTTATTATACCTATTGCGAGTGAAATTTATTATTACTTTTTAAATAAGTATTGAAATTTAGGGCATTAGGTTTCTAGGTTATTATGTTATTCAGGTGTAATTGAGCATTGTATATCCTATAAATATTGATGGTGTAGAAAATTGGGGGCAACTATGGGACAAATTTCGCCATAGGAACCCCAGGAAAATCTATCTTGGCCCAAAGGAAGAATTCAAATTGGTCAAAGGAAAATATTATTATTATTATTTAATAAGGCACAAATTGGGCAAGCAATCAAGAAATAAAATATATTTATTATTGAGCAAAATTTGAAATTAAGCATTAAAATTATTTCCCTCCAAAGTTACAAGTCGGCTTCATATCATTCATGTCAGCCTGCCCCTAATGGATGCAACTTTTCACACATTGAAACAACTATATATACCCATAAATGTTCTTCCATTTGTCATATGGATCTCGGACTTTTTTGTGGTTGCTTGTCTCTACTCTGTGGCATAATCTCACACTATGGCTTTGTGGCTGGTTCACATACTCTCTGTGGCATGGATTCACTCTAGCTCTGAGGCATGTATTCACTCTATCTTTGTGTTGGAATCACTATCTTTGAGGCATGGATTCACTCTATCTCTATAATGGATTCGCTCTATCGTTGTGGCATGAATTTGCTCTATCTCTGAAGCATGGATTTGCTCTATCTCTATAATGGGTTCACTCTATCTTTGTGGCATGAATTCGTTCTATTTCTGTGGCATGGATTCACTCTATCTTTGTAGTGGATTCACTTTGTCTTTGTGGCATGAATTCGCTCATCTCAGAGGCATGGATTCAGTCTATCTCTGTAATGGATTCAGTCTTATCTTTGAGGCATGGATTCGGTCTATCTCTGTAATGGATTCACTCTATCTTTGTGGCATTAATTAACTCTATCTCTATAATGGATTCACTCTATCTCTGAGGCATGGATTCGCTCTATCGTTGGCATGAATTCGCTCTATGTTTGTGGCCTGGATTCGCTCTGTACAACGACTCGATTTATTGTATGGCTCATATTACAGTAATATCGTACTTCAGTGACATGTACTCACAATGGCTCACATTTTCTCTTGTTGTACGAGGGACAAGATCTATGATAAATTATATGACAGTGATAGAGGCTGACAATATGATGTATGACATTGCTCTAATGTCATATGACAGTAGGGCTTTGATATCAATATATATGACATAGTGACCATGAGTGTCTTGGTATGGCAGTATTTAGATAGCAATAATATTCAATACATATATGACAGTAATAACCTTGATGACAATGGTAACATTCTCTTGATGATGGTGATCCCTGATGAAGGATATGATAGCGACCTTGATGAATGACATGGCAGTGATCTTGATGTTGACAGTTAAAGTGATCTTGATGTTGATAGTGACAGTGACCTTGTTGCATAATAGTGATCTTGATTAATGACAATCACTTGACAGTGAAATGCTTCTTGGAGATCTGCCTCCATGAGTCCTAATGTATTGGGTAGTGAAGGATGTATCTTATGCAATTTGTACTTTGCATCTTAGTTGAACATTTGATGAATATCTAATCGAAGAAGATTCTAGTTTGGTTTTCCCCCTTGTGGGGTTTTGCGGCATTGTTGATGTTATTGTTCTCTATACATAGTTGCTAATGATGATATGATTATATGTGGTGAATGTAATAATGTTGGAAAAGTTTAAAATTGCAATTATCTACAGCAGAGAAAAATCTAGCCCTAAAAATTAACAGATGGTGGTTATATATATATATATAAGATAGAGAGTCTAAACATCTTGTTTACTATAACATGAACACACAAAAAACCAAAATTGCATTCATATTTAAGAAGTGGAAGTTTTCTTGTAAATGTTTACAAGTTAGTCAATTCAATCCACCTTATGAATATGGGATAGACCAACAAACACACTAAGGTGAAATAAAGCATAAAAACATAAAATAATTTAAAGTTCCTGTTCACAATATTCGATCTCCAAGATGCTTGGTGGCAAGTGCCCAAGTGCTCATCAAACTGCCAGGTCTAACGATGTGCACACGACAAGTTTGGGTGGCGAGCGACAGACGAAGAACTTGACGTCGAGTACCATGTACGTCAAGTAACAATTTCATCTGTCATACAACTGGTTGGAAGGCCTTGCACACCAATAGGTGATGAGCAGTGAGCAACGAGCGACAAGCCAACATGACATGGCAACAAACGTCAAACATGACAAGTGGCAGGATAATGACGTTGCCCAATGGGAAGATGACATGTGGCAATGACATGTACAAGATGAATTGTGATAGGTGGATTTGGGATTCTTGGAAGGCCAAGTGGGCCTTTTTTGACTGACACGCAATGTTTAAAAAAACGGAATCGGTCAGCTACCAGGTCGAGGTAATGACTCGGTAATGACTCGGTCGACTCGGTTTCAATGACTCGGTTTTTGTAAAAAAAACATTAAATATTAATTTTTTTGTACAAAAACATAAATTTAAAGATTTTTATTCATGTTTCCAAACACAAAGCATTACAATATAGACAAAAGATAACATATGATAAAAGTAGGCTCATGAATATATCCATTATATCAAAATTGCACCCAGTGCACTGTCCAAGGGCCAATACATGATGATGATATAGAGATCAAAACAAAAAACATAACTAAGGAGGCTCTAAATGGCCTCTACAACAAAACATGAATAGTCACTAGTAACTAGTAACTACTGCTAGTCATTTGATCTGACAAGCCAATGTCCTCTTCCTCAAACTCTGAACCATTGGGGGAAGACGCTCGCTCTGCCTCCTCCTCTGAATCAACATCCTCAACTGGAACTATACCCTTGCCCTTACCACCTTGAGAATCAGATAGACGAGATATGCGTCTCCGTCATGGCTAATTAGAGGAAGTGCCTGTACCTGCAGCGGCTGCAACTGGATGGCCTGGGACTGGGTCTGCTACTAATGGATCTACATTGAGCATAGTCGCCTCCCTATCTAAATCGAAGTCAAGTGAACTCTCCCTGTCAAACTCTGGTGGACAAGACTCCACTACCCAATCTGATGTTGGATCAATATCCTCCAACACAATGGGATCTGAATCAGGTCTTTTGTTCAGCAATTGGTTCCGTCTTAGTCGGAGGTTGTACTGGACAAACACTAGATCATTTAATTGTTTTTTCTCCAAACGGTTTCTCTTATGTGTGTGAATCCTCTCAAAGACAGACCAATTGCGCTCACACCCAGAAGCACTGCAAGTTTGACTAAAAATGCGGATTGCAAACCTCTGCAATTCAGGACAGTGGCTACCAAATGCCTCCCACCATTGTGCTGCAAAAAATGAGTTTCAGTTAGCTCAACAATTTATATCCAACTTTGAAATTGAAATTATAATTTTATAAACAATTATACAAAATAATAAATTATAAAATATAAATTTGAAAATTGAAATTCTTTGTTTACCTGGCTCATTTGATTCCCTTGCAATCCTTGCAAGGTTCTTGCCAAAGGTACCAGTGGCATGGCTGAACATAGTGATCTGCCTGTGTATCGTCAACTGCTCACTCTCTGTGGGGATCATGCGATCAATGCAGTCAATCAATCCATCTCTAACCTCTCCAGTCAAAGCTCCTGTTTCCCGAGCTTTATAATGATACCTTGGGTTCAGAAAATACCCAGCTGCATGTATCGGGCGATGGAGTTGATTGTTCCATCTCTGATCAATGATTTCCCAAATGGGCCCATACTTAGCCACTTTGTCCTTGCATGCTGCCCTTATCTGCTCCTTTGCTTGATCCATAGCCTCATAAATGAAGCCCATAGCCAATCTTTCCCCATCCACCAAGCGCAACACCTTAACCAATGGCTCAACAAGTTTCACAATGTTTGCTGCCTTTTTCCAAAATATTTCTTCAACAACTTTCCTTTTCATGTCTTTGCCATCCTGTTTGCGAGAGAACTGACTTTCATTCCATCCATCACTAGAAAACATCTTTTGCAAGTTTCTTTGTTGGGCACCCATAGATTGCAATGTTAAAAAATGTGTTGCAAATCTAGTGATGGCAGGCCTGATAGGTTCCTTGCCCCCTGTGTATTTCCTCATCAGACTCAGAATCCATGAGTGATTGTAAATATATTTTGTGATGCATTTGGCATGCTCTACAGTGTTCTTGATCCAGTCTATTTTGCCAATATCCTCAAGCATGAGGTCTATGCAATGTGCAGCACATGGGGTCCAAAAAATGGTTGGGTATTTTTCCTCTAACAATTTACCAGCAAGAACATAGTTAGAGGCATTGTCTGTGATGATTTGAACAACATTTTCCACCCCCACCTCTTCAACAACCTCATCCAAAAGCTGTAACAACATCTGTGCATCTTTCACCCTATCAGATGCATCAACTGATTTTAGAAACATGGTTCCCCGTGGGCAAAAGACAAGAAAGCTTATGATGGTACGGTTCCTCTGATCAGTCCATCCATCTGACATGATGGTACATCCTGTACGTGCCTATGAGTTCTTGAAATCTTTCAAATAATCATTAATGTTTGAAATCTCTCTTTGCAAAAAAGATCCTCTTAACTCATGCAGAGTAGGAGGTTTGAAGCCCTTTCCAGCAGCATATATGGCATCAAAAATAGGTTCATAATATGGTGAACGAGTAGCATTGAAGGGAATATCAGCATCATACCACCATCTAGCAATGTACTCACAAGCATTATCTCTCAATTCTTTTTTCCAATGAGCATCTAAAGTGGGCTGCACGGTTGGAGGACTAGGACCATATGCAGTTGCACTATCAGAAGGAGATGAGGGCACAAATTTTTTTTTAATAGTACCCTTATTTCTCATTGCACCCTTACCCTTGTCAGAAATAGACTCCCTAGAGGGAGGAACATAGCGAAAGGGGTTTTTTGATGCATCAATGGAAGGGATAGATGAGGAATCCTCATAATTAAAAGATTCAAAACTTGAGTTGGCAGCCATCATATGTTGTAGATTCCTCTTCCTCCCAATTTCAGCCTGTATTTCTTTTTGCCTATTTTTGTCTTGCTCAAACTTGTCAAACTGTTCTTTCAACTGCTTCCTAATTTCCCCAATGTTTTCTGCTTCACATGCAGTGATTTGGCCTTTAACACCAGCCAAATGTAGTTTCAGTCTATGAATGCCCCCTCCACCCTTCTTAATTTTTTTCTTGCAAAATTTGCAAAACATTTGATCCCCAATCATTTCAGCATATGCCCAAGCAGAGTCTTTTGCTCTAGGGGCCATTTTGGACTGAGTTTTTGACTTGGAAATAAAATGTTTAAATCTGAACATGAAAACAAAAAAAAACTATTCATTCTATGTTCATTTCTTTCACCAAATGGCAAATGCCAAAAACTATGCAAATGCAAATGGCAAATGCTATATTTGCTAAATAAATAAAACAAACAAAGGCAGATTTAGAAGAGAAAAAATAAATACATCTAGCCTCTAGCTTTCTCTAGCTCAATGCTGCTCCAAAGCTTGCCCAATAAGCTCATCACTGCTGCTCCAAAACTTGCCCAATAAGCTCCTCACTGCTGCTCCAAAACCAACTCCACAATCTTCAGAAAACACTCACAAATGCTCAAACAAATTGAATGAGAAAGATGTGAGCTCAATAGAGGGGTTGGGTTAGTTATATAGCATTGGGAGGGCTTAGACAACCTAAAAAAACCCTAACAGCGAATTAAAATTCATTTTCAAGTCCACAAAACTGACTTTTTTGGGCCCACCGGCCAGCTGTTATGGCTCGGCCTGGTTGACCGGCTTGTTACCGAGTCGGCCGAGCCATTACAAAAACCGGCCGGCTCGGTAACAAACCGGCCAACCTGGCTAGCTTTCTACCTGGTCGGACCGGCCACCCTACCGGCTCGGTCGACCAGGCCTGGTCGGTTTCGGTCAGGCCGATTTTTAAAACAGAGCTGACATGTGACAATGACGTGGCAATGACAAGTGGTAAGGAACTGACATGGCAGGTGAGGTGGTGGGGTCTTGGGATTCATACCAAAGAGCAATTTTGCAAGGTTACACCATGTCGAATTGGTTGAATTGGTGCTAAAGTGACAGATGGAGCTTAGGTGGCTAGCAAGTGGCCTAACCGTCCTCCATGGAGCAGACGCATATGATAAAAGATTTTAGACCTGTGATAATTTCATCTATCGCAACAACTGGACATTATTCTCCTAATTGTTAATTTATTTGCAGTTTGCTACGCCAAATGCCAAATAATTCACACTGTGATTTTCACTAATAAAATTGCAGAAAATATTAGTGCCGAAAACTGAGAAATTTCTAGCACAGACATGCACATAATGACACCGTTATTTTTGGACAAATGTCCTTGGAAAAACCCAATTTGGTAAAACCGGTGCAACAACAAAGGGTTTTATATTATTAAGCAACAGTGAAATTTGAGTACATTCTATGGATGCCCAACTAGTCATCCAACCAACGAGTAAATTTGGCCAAAATTACTTAATGGGATTTCCCTTCCTCCACAAGCAACCCTGGCACAACTTTCCTTTAGAAAAATCGTCCTCCTGGACCCTATGCGTTAGCTTCTGTGCAGTGCTTGCGCAAAACCTTGGATGTCTAAGCGCGAAACTGCCTTTGATGAAGTCGTTTTGCTTGTCTCTCCTGTGGAAATTGATTCTCCGGCCGTCTAGAAGACTTTCCTGGCCTTTGGAAGCTGAATTGATTTTTACTCTAGCTAATCGAATTGCTTTTTTGAAGCAACTGTGCAGTCCTCTATGCTGCCTCATTGGGAATAACTCGGCCCCTTGTTGCCGCCTCTCCAGATCTGGGAAACTTTCTTCGGATTAGTGTCTCTGCCCCTCACTAACTCTGCTTCGATCTCTAGCTCTCTAACAACTACTCCTGCTCTTTGGAAATCAATCTGCCAAGGAAATTGAATTGCTGAAGTGTATTCTCCAAGTGCCCAACGACTTCTTCTTATAATCCTCTATTGGGACTCCAATGACCAAGATTAAATTTTAATCAAGGGCTAGGATCATCTTGAAGTCGATCTTTGTGAGTTTCTAGACTAATCTCACCTTGACTTAATTAATTCTGATTAATTAACCAGTTTTCCTAAGTTTAGACTTAGGAAACATAAAGAATGGGTTTATAATATAATTAAGTCATCTCTAGGTGGAATTTCTAGAAACGATTTCTAAGTTTTGGAGATCTCATGTATTCTAGCCTCTCCACCAAATTTCGTGGCTAGAACACATCTGATGCTACGAAAACTAACATTCCCTCTTAGCGAGGGCTGTGTTATAGTGCTACACACCTTGCTACAACACTCTGTCTCTGTATCATCTCATGTTACACTGCTGATGTCTGGCTGCTACTGTCCACAAACTACTGCGCAACTCTGATGTTGCATCTGTGTCGTTGCGGACACTGCATACTGCTGCCAAACCTGCATCTGCACTGTAACTTCCTCTTATTTGTTGTTGTTGCAGCTGATTTAATAGCATCGGGAAGTGTTCTAAGTCTCAAAATTGGTGGAGAGGCTTGGACAACAGTTATCCAGAAAACCTAGAAATCGTTTGTGGAAATTCCACTCGGATCTTGCTTTATTAAAATAATTAATTATATTAATGCAGACCCTAAGTCTAAACTTAGGGAATCAAATAATTAAAGAGTATTAATAAAGCAGCGTGAGAATCTTCTAGAAAACGAAGATCACACCATCTTTTAATTTGAGCCATTGATTAAAGATATAATTTTGGCTGTTGATTCATTAGCGAGATGATTATAAGAAGAGGCTTGAGGGTCATTGGGAAATCAAGCCGGGGACATTCTTAGTACCTGAAGGAAATCGATTCTGAAGTAAGAGAATTCGATTTCACTGGGTGAGTTTGTAGAGGCGGGATTGCAGAGGCAGAAGGAGGGAGAAGTTAGCTAACGGAGAAGGAGAAGGCAGAAGGGTGAAGGGAAGGGAGTGCTGAGCTACAATACCAACCCCTCCACGCAGAGTTACGCAGTCCAGGGAGGGACTGCGTAGAGCAGCTACGCAGGATGACGCAGAGGGTGTAGGTCACCCCGAGAGTCGGGAATTCTTCTGGAGTGTCTGGAAAAATCATGCCAGGTGTATGCTAATTTACTTTGCTCACCAAGACTTCTGTAAAAGATATTTTCATTGCTGAAGATAAATACAAACCCTCATTGCGATGTGTCAGTCCAACTGAATGCCCCCTTTTTGGTAAGGTCTGTAAGGGGTGCAACAAGTTGGGAAAATCCCTTGACGAACTTTTGGTAGTAGGTGCAGATACCTACAAACCCCCGAAGCTCCATCACATTCTTTGGCTCTGGCCAATCCTTGATGGCCCTGATCTTCTCCTCGTGGACTCTCACTTCGTCCACCCCAATGATGTGCCCCAAGTAGAACATCTCTGTCAGCCCAAACTCGCATTTGGAGAGCTTAGCATAAAATTGCTGCTCCTCCAATATGCGTAATACAGCCTCAATATGCTATAGGTGCTCCTCCCATGTCCTGCGGTAGATCGAGATGTCATCGAAAAACACTAACACAAACTTCCTCAAGTGACTGCGGAAGATGTGATTTATGCATGACTAAAAAGTGGCCAGAGCATTGGTCAGCCCGAAGGGCATCACCAAGAACTCAAAGTGACCGTAATGACATCTGAAAGCGGTCTTGGGAACATCCTGCTCCCTCACGCAAATCTGGTGGTACCTAGATGTCAAGTCAATCTTCAAGAAGAACTTCGATCCCCTCAGCTCATCCATCAACTCATCTATCCGTGGAAGGGGGTACCGGTTCTTCATGGTCTTCTTGTTGAGAGCCCGGTAGTCAATGCACATCCTCAATGTGCAATCCTTCTTCTTCACCAATACTACTGAAGAAGCAAAGGGGCTAGTCCTAGGACGGATGTGCCCAAGAGCTAAGAGCTCATGAATGGCCCTCTCAATCTCATCCCTGTAGGCCTTAGGATGCCTATAGGGTGTAGTGATGACAGCCTGGGCCCTGGATGCCCTGCTCCAGCTTGAGCGTGTGCTCAAATCTCCGATCTGGTGGCTGCCCTAGTGGTATATCTCCAAAATCCGTGGCATATCTGTTTGAAATGGACTGTACGATTTGCCTTGTAGACCCTGCCTCTGAAACACGCAGCGCCACTGCCCACTCTATGTCCCCCTTCCGAAAATCTGCCTCCATCCGGTGTGCTGAAACTGTCTGTGGTGGGTAGGTGTGCATACCTCGAATCTTCTTGTGCCTCCCAGTCTTCTTGTCCGTGCACTCCATCTCCAAGGTCTTGCAATCTGTGACGACCTTCCCCAGCGTGATCAACCACTGCACCCCGAGTATCACATTGGTGTTCGGAATGTCCACCACAAAGAAGCGATCTGTCAGGGTGTAAGTCCCCATAGTCACTGCCAAGGCTGGCACATACCTGGCACACTGCATGGTCTTGTCACTTGGAACCAGTACCGAAAACCCATCAAAGCTCTCTGTTGGTATGCTCCTCCACTCTACCAACTAGGCATCAATAAAATTGTGGGTGGCCCCACTGTCCACTAATATTGAAACATGCTGTCCCCGCAAAGTACCTCGGACTCGTAGTGTCAAGTATTTGGGAACCCCTCGCAAAGAAGCAAGGGCTCCCCTGGTAGGTGCAATTGCCGCACCTCCTGCTCTTGTTGGTGGAGGTGGCGGATGATCTCCTCTCTGCGCTGTACTGTTGCCTCCTGCCTCTATCTCCTCATACTCCTCCTCTTCCCCGCGACTGTCGGAGAAAACCTCGATGTAATGTGCCTTCCCCGCGGCACAACGGTGTCCTAGTGCCCATGGCTCCTGGCATGTGAAACATAGCCTCTTTCGCCTCAGATCTCTCTTGGTCTCGTCATCCAAAGGCCCTCTGCTCTGGTTCCCCTTTGGAGGCGGAACCCTCATGTCCTTCCCCTTCGGCTGAAATGCTGGTCTCTGGGGGAAAGGAGCTCTAGTTTGGGGTAGTGCATCCTGCAAGTTCCAAGTCCTCCCAACTGTGTCATTGAGTGTAGCTGGCCTCATCGATCTGACTAACCGCCGAAGAGGCTCTGCGAATCCATCGATGAACGTGTAGATCATCCTGGCTGCGGATAAGTCAGGCACCATCACAAAGAGTCTCAAGAACTCTGAAATGTATGTGTCCGGACTCCCGGTCTGCTTGAGCTTAGTTAGCTCAACAAAGTGCTCCTCTCGATCCCTCCGATCAAATCGCTCTATCAGCCTTCATGTAAACTCGGCATATGCTGTCACCCTTGAGTGCCTCAGCGTAGCCATCCCGTGAAACCACTAGTCATGGGCCTCGCCCTCTAGGTGCAACGTTGCCACCTTGATGGCCTCTGTCTTTGCCATTTGGTTAAGCGGGAAATATATATCCAACTTCTCCACCTAATCCTTTGCCGAACACTTGGATGACCCATCAAATGTCGGCAGATATAATCTGCCTACCGTGCGCTGTACATCCCCATCTTGTGAATGCCTGTTTCCCCTATGATGGTTGCGGGGTCTGTTGTCCCTCTTGAGCTGTACGAAATCATGGAATGTGAGGGCATCTCTGAACTCCTGTCCGTAGGACTGATACTCGGCAAAGTAATCTCCCATGTGAGCCGGTTCCTGCTCCTGCTGTGCTCCTGCCCCAGTGTCTGTGGTAAGAAATGTGGGCATCGTGGAACGTGGAGGTGTATGTGATGTCATCCGCTGCTCTATGATGTGCTCCTGCAAATGATGGGATGTGCCTGATCCCTCCCCGATATGGAAACCTCTTGGGGTTTCACACTGTCTAGATTCTGCAGTGAACCTTTGCCCCATCTCTTCTATCCGCCTCGACAAATCCTGCACTGATTTGAGGAGAAGTTCACTGAACTCCTTCCCGACATCTCTCTCCTCCGCCATTGGTTCCTCCCCTACTGCGTCCACTACTGGAACACAGTCACCTTCCCCAAAAGTGATCTCTAACCTGTGCTCTTGGTCTCTATACTTCCTCCCTCGGTAACAGATGTATGGTTTTCCTGCTGGTGTCTTAGACAATCTGCTCCACAGACTGAGCCAAGTCTATGAGCTCTGATACCACTGTAATATTCCGGATAAAAATAAACAACAATATAAAGCACATAACGAGAAACTACAACAACTAGAGAGACATCACATGAACAAAACATAATATGGAGAACGTGGAGCCATTTTGTTAAATACTGAAAGATAAAATGAGTACAAAGGTGATCAGAATGATGGCACCTTGGCTTGCACTAGGCAAGCGTAGGAATACTCTCAGAATGAATCATGGAATGGCTGCTCCCTCAATGACTGCATAATCTCCAAGCTTCTGCTACTGCTGAAATAAACTGAATCTTTGGGGTTGCTCCCCACCTCAGAAAATTATTGAACTTGGGGAATGGCCTCTTCACCCAATACCCAGAAAATCCCAGAGAGCTTTTCGAAAATGGCTAACCCCCGAAAATGATCTCCCTTGAGGTACCATGTTGTCCCAATGATAAACGCTGGCCCTGAATAATCTGCTGCAAAAGATGGCCTCCAACTCTACCAAAATGATGGAATAGGGAAGGGCTGACCCCTTTCCAACTCT
Organism: Pinus albicaulis; assembly: GCA_034641835.2. NCBI lineage: Eukaryota > Viridiplantae > Streptophyta > Pinopsida > Pinales > Pinaceae > Pinus > Pinus albicaulis. The sequence continues at coordinate 901,638,678 of CM076575.1, read as the reverse complement.
CTTGCGCTAAATCCCCTGATAAACCCTCAATCTGAAATCTCTTCCTCCAAAGACTACATCCTCCCTCTCATTGACTGCGCTGTCTCTGCAAGTGAACAATCCCAGCTGTGGCTGCTCCAACTCTTTCCGTCAAAACAAGGATAGAACTCCTCACCCGTGCAAGCACTCGAAGTCCCCCGGGGCTGAGTTTGGGATCTCCGCACGGAGACACCCGGTGTGCTGAACAATACTTGCAGACTTTGCTCAACAGCAAAAGCTTGCTCAACGTCAAAAGACAAATAACATAGTTGCATAATCGAATGATCAAATTGAGGAGCCTCTCTCCCTTTTTATGTTTGGAGAGCCTTGCTCTCACCTAGGCCCCACCACCAACTGCGTTGTCTCCTTGAGCCACGCTGTCCCTCTAGCTCTGCATTGACTTGGGCCCACGCTACCCATGCTGACATCTCCTCCACGCTGCCACTTCGTCCTCTAGGCCCCACGTTGCCAAATAATCATGCCTCCAAGTGACTTTAGGAAATACTTTTATCCTAAGTGTGAGTTAAGTGTCCCTCTTCACCCACTTTATTTCTAACTTAACTTTATTAAAGTGAAATAGTCAAAAATTAATATTTCCAATTAGCTATTGCTAATTGGGAATATTACATGATTGATGCTATATGGTTTAATGCATGTTTTTATGCCTTTTTATAACTAATTCATCATTCTACATGCTTTCTAAAAAATTAGACATTTCTCGTGGCGGCAAGAGGCCTAAGTATTAGCAATAGATAATAGATTTATTTGTCTTTTCTAGTTTCTAGTAGTTTTTATAACTGTTGACTCTTTCGTATTTATTATGATATTATTTGTAAACAATATGTGACAATTTAAGTTTGAAGTTTGAAGTTGGCAATTATAGCTCATTGGTAATGAATTATGAATATGATGCTTCGTGAAAGTTGAAACATTTCGTTTCATGTTAGATATTCTTTGTTATCATTTGGTTACTTGGTAATGGTAATGGTTACTAGTACAAGTTACAACTTTAGTGATCAATGATGATAAATGTTATATATCGAATTTTGAAAGCTTGAAACTTTAAGATTGTTAAATCATGAGACTCGATATGTTGTATGTTACTAATTTGTGGATGTGGCTGATGAGGATTTTAACTTCTAGATACAATAGGTTATATGGTTCAATCCATGTTTTTATGTTTTTTATACTAATTCATCATTCTACATGATGTTGATATATATGCATCAAAATATGTACAACTATATATTATATAAAAATTCGCTCCCGATTCGCTCACAAACCTGGATCTTTTGAAAATGTCGCTCCGCGCTCCCGCTCTCGCTTGCAAGTAAACTTGGGCACAACTTTCTTTCACAATACTCGTCCTCCTGGACCCTCTGCGTCAGCCTCTGTGCAGTGCTTATGTAGACGCTTGGATGTCTAAATCTGACACTGCCTCTGATGAAGTCATTTTGCCTGTCTTTGCTTAGGAAATTGATTCTCCAACCCTCTAGAAGACTTTCTTGACCTTTGGAAGCTGAATCAATTTTTCCTCCAACCAATTCGAATTGCTCTTCTGAAGCAACTGCACAATTCTCTGCGCTGCCTCACTGGGAATAACTCGACCCCTTGATGCCGTTTCTCCGGATCTGGAAAACTTTCTCTAGATCACTGTCTTTGCCTCTCATTGACTTTGCTTCGATTTCTGGCTCTCCGACAACTATTGCTGCTCTCTGGAAATCGATGTTCAAGGAAATCGAACTGTTGAAGTCTATTCTCCAAGTGCCCATCGATTTATTCTTATAATCCTCCCCCTTAGAAGACTTTCTCGACCTTTGGAAGCTGAATTGATTTTTCCTCCAACCAATTCAAATTGCTCTTCTGAAGCAACTGCACAGTCCTCTGCGTTGCCTCACTGGGAATAACTTGACCCCTTGTTGGCGCCTCTCCGGATCTGGAAAAATTCCTCTGGATCATTGTATTTGCCTCTTATCAACTTTGCTTTGATCTATGGCTCTCTGACAACTATTGCTGCTCTCTGGAAATCGATCGACCAAGGAAATCGAACTGCTAAAGTGTATTCTCCAAGTGCGCATCGACTTCTTCTTATAATCCTCTTTTGGGACTCCAACGACCAAGATTAAATCTTATTCAAGGGCTAGGATCATCTTGAAGTCAATCCATGTGAGTTTCTAGACTATTCTCACCTTGACTTAATTAACTCCGATTAATTAACCAATTTTCCTAAATTTAGATTTAGGAAACATTAAAAAATAGGTTAATAATCTAATTAAGTCATCTCTAGGTGGAATTTCCAGAAACGATTTAAGGGTTTTGGAGATCTCATGTATTCTAGCCTCTCCACCGAATTTCGTGGCTAGAACACATCCAATGCTACAAAAACTAACAAGACGCCCACTCCCCTAGTTAAAATTCAGAAAGTTAGGGAGGGGGTCGAATTTATGTCTTTGCCATTGCATTAAATCAATGTACGAGATTAGCAGGCACACATTAAAAAGGTGTGAGCTATTTGAACCTCATGTACCACAATTTGCAGATGCTCCCCTGTTAAAGTTTGAAAATATGTTGGGGGCCTCGAAATGGAGTTTGCATCGTCGATCTTAATCAGATCGATTGGTGTGCATTATGATTTGTGTGGCGTTAATGTTGCGGTTTGACACTTTGGCATATGATACATTTACGTGAATGCAAGGTCAATCCTCAAGGAGCCAAAGAAATAAGCTCTATCCAGGTCATCCAGACTAGATTTCCAGAAGTAAACAATATACTATTTGAATTACATGTTAGCCTTGCCATAAAATTGTTGCTATAATCCAATATAAATAAGTGAGAAATATTTGGAGATTTTGTGTTCATTTGGTCGATTATGATAGAAGTCGTCTTTTGTGTGCTACAAATTTGTGGTGTGAAAGGTGTGAAATCAGTTTGTGGATGATGTGTGATCACAGAAGAGGTCAGAGGATAAGCTCAGAAACTGAGCTAAAGATAAATAATAGGGAGAAATGTACATAACAAAGGAGTGGCACAAAAACAAAGTTGAAATTATAAACAAAGGATTCAGTTAAGCATTTCAGGTTGGTGCCTGTGTTTCTTAGGGTATTGGTGCCAATAAAACATCTTAGGGGGTTGGTGCCTCATCCTAGTTAGTGCTAGTAAAACATATGAGGGGTTGGTGGCTCCTTCCGGTGGTGTCAGAAAATCAGTGTAACAGTAGGTTGGTGCCTACAAGATCATTCATTAATAAAAGAAGTGTCATACATATATCTGGTGCATCTCTTGTTGGTGATGTTATTAATTTATTATGTGCATTAAAAGTGTTTTGATTGGTTAAGGTTGGCCATTATACTGATTCATCCCCAATCTTAGTTAGTTATACTTCTAACAATTGGAATCAAAGCAAGTTTCTTCAGGAATAGTTAATCATTGGAAGGTAGATCACAGAGGAACATGGCCAATCACAAGGGATCTTCTTCAAGCAAGGCTCCACTCTTTGATGGATTACATTATGCCTTCTGAAAAATAAGAATGAGTACCTACGTTATGTCTTTGGGTACCAAATGGTAAGGTACCCTATACAAATAATGCTATGGAAAAAAAGGCCATATTAAGTGGTCTTTTAGACACAAAATTTGTTAAAGTATTGCATTGCAAATCAGCCAAAGGTATTTGGGACAAGATCCAATGCTGTTATGGAGATGGCAAAGTAAAGAAGGTTAAATTACAGACCTATAGAAGTCAGTTCAAGAGCTAAAAATGAATGAAGATGAGAATGTTGCAACATTCTTTCTTCATGTAGATGGTATAGTCAACACTATCAAAGGTCTTGGTGAGATAGTTGAGGAATCTGAAGTTGTTCACAAGATATGAAAATCCCTTCCTGCAAGATTTATTTTAAAAGTTTCAGCTATTGAGGAATTATCAAATCTTCATATGGAAACTCTTCATGGAACTCTTTCTGCATACAAAATGAGAATAGAGAAGTCATGATCAAGATAGGCCAAATTTAAAGCAACTAAAGAAACAAACAAGCAAAGATCCATGAAGACTCTAGTCATGAATCAGACGAACATGAAGTTGAGTTTGTAAGAAAGCTAAAAAGGGGAGCTAGAAAGTTCAAAAGTAGATTAGGTTATTATGCATCTAAGCGTCCTTATGCAAAATCAAATGATAATGATGATATAGAAGAATTCAAATCTGATGATCATAAAAGAAGAGGACATATTAAAAGGATATGTTTGTACTCCATAGAAGACAACAATTGTGAAAGTGATGATTGCATGCTTGATGATGGGAGAGGAGAAATCTTATTCATAGTCATGGATGATAAAAATACTGAAGAAGAGATTGTAGCAGAAGTGGATTTTGAGGGAGGACTTGTAAGCACAATTTTAAAAACTAGAACCAATATTTGAAATGGTTCCCTATCTAACCATGATTCAAACTGGAACTCGATCAAGTTGGATCGAACCAGATTCGGTAAACCATAATTGAAAAAATTACATAAAATATTTAATTTTTAATGAAAAAAATTATTTTTAAGAGGACAAACCATGATTCCAAACCAATGTTCCAAAAATCGTGATTTTTTCGCCATGCCGATTTAATTGCTCGATTAAATCGACGATTTTTTTGTTTTGAAAAAATCGTGATCAGATGTCAAAAAATCGTGGATAGAGGAAACAACTTATTAAAAGTTTTTTATGGTTTTTTTGTCTCATTTTGCAATCAAAGGGAAAGAGTGAGAGTTAAGGAGGAGGAGAACTCATCTACAAGGCCAAGAGAGGAGACAATCGAAGGAATTTAGCATCCCATGCAAAAAGAATTTGAATTTGGACCAAGTTTTTTCAGCAAGGTGTGGATTTCAGGTATGGGCACCAAATTTTGCCCTATCTTTTTGTTTTTTCGTTGTTTTTCCTTTGGTTTTAGTCACCCATATATTTTCCATGATTTTTCCTTGGATTTGAGTGTGTTTTTTCCATTTTTGTTGTATTTAATGGAGAGTGTTTTTTTTGTTAAAAATTTGAATTCTTGATTGTTTGTTTTATTTGTTTAAATTCTTCTTGAGCCCTAGTTTTTTTCCATGATTTTTGCATGGGTTTGAGTATGTTTTTTTTGCCATTATTGTTTCCTGGAGTGGAAGTTTTTTTGGTCAAAAGTAAAAATGTTGTATGCTAATTTCAGTTGTTTAACTTGAAATTCTTCTTGTGTCCTAGGTTCAAACTTCAATCTTACATTAAGACTCAAGAGTTCAATAAAGTTACAAATATGGCAAGAAAATTGGACCCTATGTGGGAATTTGATGAACCCGATGTGGGGGTTGAAAAATCAAATTTGACTTGCAAGTTATGTGAGCAACATATGACAGGGGGAGTATACCGATTGAAATTCCACCTTGCACAAATTCCTCGACATGAAGTAGGGATTTGCACAAATACAAATCCAAAAATCTTCCGTGGAGCCCTCAAATCATTGGAAGAAATAGAGACAACCAAACTGACCAAGGAAGCTCTGAAGAGTCAAATGGCAGGGGGTGGAGTGGTGGTACTAGGAGGTGACCATGAGGGTGGTACTGGTTCTTCTTGAACATCGGTTTCTACAGTCAAGCCCACACCTGCCTCATAATTTTTTATTCCTAGAACCACACATTGTGCACAACTATCTATCACGCCAACTCTTAAAAAAAGGGAGAAGAAAGAAGCTGACAAGCTGTCGGGCAACTGTCTTCTTTAGAGTGATGTTCCTTTTAGCATTGCTAGGAACAATCCATTTTTCCAGTCCGCGACTGATGCTATTGCTATTGTTGGCTCGTGGTACAAAAGTCCTTTCCTATAATGAATTTAGAGGACGTATACTTCATAATGAAAAGGTTGGATGCACTAAGAGATTGGAGTAGTTTAGGGGCCCATGGGTACAAACAAGATGCATTGTGATGTTAGATGGTTGGATCGATCAAAATGGTAGAATCCTTTTTATATTCTTGGTTATTTGTCTCAGGGGACAACGTTTATGAAATTTGTTGATTAATCTGCACATATCAAAGATGCACAATTATTATGTGATTTGTTGGATGTGTTCATTCAAGAGGCGGGTCCACAACATGTTGTCCAAGTCATTGTTGGAAACACTGAGAGGGGGCTGAATCAATATTTCTTTTCAATTGTTAATTTTTGCCAGTTAGATTCTTCACAATTAAAGACAGAGAGGTGTATAATAATAATGTTATTTAGGATTAATAAGAACTTCAATCATTTTTCAAATAATTAAGTACAATAGATGTGTGAGGGCACCAACCCTTCAATGAATCAGGCACCAACCTGTTGCCAAGCACCAACTTGGACTTTGATGAGGCTACGACCTCTAGGGCTTTGACCCTATCTTCTCAAGGCACCAACCTTGACTTTTAGAGGCTCCAACCTCTAGGACACCAATCCTTTAGTCTTGATAAAATGAGTAATGTACTTACTTGGTTACTTGAAGATCTTCACAAGATTCTGCACTGTACAACGCTTCACATGTCCTATAGCTTCACGACACTTAATGCCTCATTGCTCACTAATTCTTACTTCATTGTTTAGAGTTATGCCATCAAAACACTTTCTGGGTTTTGGAAATCAACTGTGTCCTAGCCCCTCCACAAAATTTCAGGGCTAGAGCACACCCGATGCTACACCAACTATACAAAATCTCAACACACATTACCTCTCTGGGTCCACATAAAGTTAGCCTCCCCATTCCCTTGCCCCCACCTTGGGCCAGGCTTGGAACGATGCCCTGAAGGTTGAATCAGCTAAAAAGAAAAGTAAAAGCATAAATGGCCACATTCAACAAGAAAACATACCACAAGATGCAAAAGATGGCTTGGACTAACATGAGCTCTACCCCATACCCATGGCCATCACACAATTTCCATAGGCCCTAGATGAGCCTCCTTTATCATTCAGAAACCCATGATTGTTACACCCCCTGGAGGGCAATGAACCGCCCTACCAAAAAGGGGGTAATCACTGCTATATCTTACATATCATGCTCTTGTCCTTTGAGCTTTGATCAGTTAATCCAAGAAAAACCATAAAAGGAAAAAGGTAAAAAAAGAAGGGTCGAAAAATCAAAGTGGGGGCACCTCATGTACAACGATTGCTTCCTCCTTCACATTATATACCCAAGTGCATGCTTCCCTTTACTAGCTACCTTGTGCCCCGATATGTGACCCACGGTTGCCCCTCTCATTCCCTATTTCATTTCACCTCTTTATCACATGTCACCACCATTTGATAGATGTACCTTGAACATACTATCCCTTTAAAGGTAGAAACCACCTAATAAGGTATCCGACTAATCCCCTTTGGAGCTTGGAGACATTAGCACATGCCAAAGCCACTATGGAAGGGCATGCCATCATGAAGTGTCCACTTGTTGTGCATGGTTTGTAAGATCTCTTACCCGATTACTTTAATGACTTGTTGTATTGGAAGGATAGGGGATGCATTGTGTTGTCGCTTGCCGCCTACAGCTACCTACAGTTAGTGGGAAAGGCCTTCAACCCCACAGGCGTGGTTGGTGGCAAGGAACTCAGAGAAGGGGCTGTCACCTATTCCCAACTCTCTCCGTTTAAGCTATCTCCTAGGTTAGCTAAGGGGGGTGGTTCCTAAAGGAAAACTAAGTTAAAGATGTGAGATTTCTAGGAGAATTGATTAGAAGGAATTACTTATCAAAGATGACTCGATTCCAATATGTAAACAAGAATATAAGTATATGAGCAATATTCAATGATGTGTTCAAAATATAGACCAATGCTTTAAAGTAAATGACAGATGCTTGCTCAAAAATGAAATTCAAGATATAATGACAATAATCCCACAAAGGAAGTGTTAGACCAAGATCACAATATGCAATTAAATTTGCAACACCAAATAAGGGTGTTTGCCAATGAAACGAAATATATCAATCATCCATAAACATAATGATCATTAAAATGACAACATGCAATGAAGTTGCATGTAGAAGCAAATTTCCAAATACCATAGAATTAAACTTGTTGCAAAATTTAAGGAATTAAAATGCTTGCATCCAAAGTGCTTCTTGAGATAATATTTGCATGTGAAACTTTAAACCATCAAGATAGCAAAAAATTTGAGAAATTTGCAAGTAAATGTGATGAGATAGTGCTCTTGGTTTATTTTATTAATTAGTTCTAAAGCAAAGTTACAATTGAACTCTAATCCTCAGACCTCACCCTCGCCCAAATATTTGGATCTCACAGTGAGGAGTCCATAGAGGTAGAGGGTCCCTAAAACGTCTATTCAACCAACTTAAGTTGGAGGTAAATTTTAGAGATGCAAGTTTAGTATGAAAAGTGAAATGCCTAAATGATATGAAAGTGAGTTTGCAAGTGCTATGTAAAAGATGGAGATGATTCAATTAAATATGCTTCATAGTTAGAACAATAACTCAAGTTGCCATAAATTGAAAGTGCTATGCTTCTTTACTTGTAGTATATTGTGAAACTTATCCAAATGAGAAATAGATCACAAAACATAAGAAAGTGATGGCAAATGAGATTGAAAATTAAGAAATTAAAGGACTATGTGATTTATGTTACTTCCCAATTAGAGCATGCATATGTGATGTGAAAGAAAATGGAAATGTCAAATTCTCTCCTTTGAAATGGAGAGATAGGGATGCCAATGGGTAAAACCCACACTCCCACAACAAAAACAGAAATTTTTATTAATTTTACAAGAATGAAATGACCATGAGGCCTTTTCTAAACCAAGGAAAGTCTTTACAAATAAAAATTGAGACCATAGACTTTTCCTCAGTGAGAATTTCTAAGAACTCAAAATAAATTCAGATTTTACAATAGGAGAAGAGAAGCTAAGCCTCTTTTATGCCCACAACCAAAGAAGAGAGAGTTATCTTCCTCATTTGAAATTCAGCCCAAAGGTCCTGGAACAACTTGTTAGTAGTTTCTTGTAGTTGTCCATTCAAGCTGTCATAAGAAAAAATTCGAAAGAGGGTTACAAAACCAACCAAATATTAGAGAGATAAAATTACAGACTATTGCACAACAATTTACAAAGGGCTAAGCCAAAGAGTTCGAGTAAACTCTCCTCTTTGCTTAGTCATCTTTGAGCTCTTAGATAGCAAATGAAAGCAATGAAGTATAATGTTTTAAAAGATATTCAAATTTAGAAGTATTAGGCTTGTATACAAGCTATGTCCCAAAACCCCTGCAAAACCACTTTGTAAGATAAGACTATGAAGGTTCAAAGAACAAATGAGAGCTCCTTTGAGAATGTATCAAGAGTGGGTTGGTCTCTCCAAAGACTTCCCCCAACACTTGATTCTTTGATCCCAACAAGATGTTCCCTCTACAAAACTTCAATCAATAATTAGTTCCATATAGATCTAGCAATAAACAATGATAAGAAACTCTAGAGATTTATTTGAAACCAACTAGAGCATTCTATACCTAGAGCATACTCCTAAATCAAATGTCAATGTAAGATAGCTCTACATTAACAAATCTACAAGAGCATATGAAAACAAATTAGATCAAAGCATGAGTAAAAAGAATTATACCAATGATCAACAATTCATCACACTCGAAAAGGAGGAACACCTCATGAATGAAACCCCAAAGTCTTTATTGATATTTCTGAAAGTGTACAAGGCAGCAGCGCTTCCGCAAGCACAATAGCTAGTAAACAATGATTACAATATGAGAGCCCATGACTCTATTATATAGAAAGTTGGGAGCAAATCCCAATGAAGAACCATATGCCAAGTGGTGAGAGGGAGGAGATCTCAAGGCAAATTCGAATTTGGTAAGTGGAGCTCCAATGCCAAGTGTAAAATTCGAATTCTGGCAAGTGGACATCATTTTCTTCTTCTCTTATGTGCCAAATTCGAATTTTATGATGGAATGACATGTGTATATGGTTGGTAACCCATGTGGGGACAATTTTCCACAAAAATCTCCACCAAATATTCTCTCAAATCCTCCCAAATATGCACTAAATTCACAAATTCGAATTTCCAAGTAAGCAACTCTCATCTAATGCCGGAAATTCAATTTTATTTGAGCACATGTATTTTCCTTGATTTTAGGAGTCCATATCACCTTGGGACTTCACTTTAACTCCTCCATAATTTTCCACCTCATTTAGCATGTGTGGATATTTATTTTTCTCCATTTATTAATTTCTGGCTTAATTAATTGCCAGATTTCCCACTAAACTTAGGAAAAGTGGGTTTTGAGGGTTCAAAACACATTTTTAACCCCTCAAAGTGTGTCATAGTAGAAAGTTGAGCGTGAGAGGTGTAATTTTGATTACTCATACCCCATACAACTTCTCTAAACAACACTTATTACAATTCAATTACAATTTTTATTGCAATTTTCGACTTGCGGGAAATCTAAAAAGTTGAAAAATCACTACCTAGACCTAATCAAATTCCACGAAATTTTTTGTGTGATCTAGTATGGTAATATACATTGACTCTAGACACTAGGAGTCACCCAAGGCCTCACCATCAAGCCGTACTCTGGCTTTGGGGTAAAATTGAAGGAAAAAACTCAATTAATTATTAACTTCTAGTATGGAGATGATAATTAACCAAGTAAAAAAAACCTCCCAGAGTAATACTCACTTGTTGGCAAGGTCCCAGGTTACCTAGGCCTGTTACAGACTCAAAACTGACTCAAAACTCATCATTACTAGCATCACTTATTACAATTCCCCGTAGGGCATGGAATCTGGGTACAAGAGAAAATGATAAGAAGTAGAAGTAGAGTTTAAAAACTCTGTTGAACTGATGATATTTGATGGTACAAATGTCTTCTGGTTCATCCTTGGGCATGGAGTCTTCTCATTATCATCAAGTGCCACTCCAGTGGTCAACATTTGGCTCCATATGGGGATGCATGCTAGATATGAAGTGATAGTGTGCAAGAACCTGGAATCTGCATCCACCGACCAAAGATATATATTAGCAGTATCCATTCAAAATATCATAAATAAAATCAAGTACAGTAATGGAAATTTATTCTAGGAAACATAAATAACAATTTATTCATGAAATAAAACTACTTAAACAAAATTTACAAGGGATAGGGTTAGGAATATGATACACAGGATGCCCCATGGCATCAAATGTCTTTGATGAAATCCATCTTGAGAACCTGCCTACTCACAGGCAAATCTATAAGCTCTTTCTTTGATGTGCCTTGTCCAATTCTAACTATCTTAGGACTATGACTTGCCCCACTGTTAACCTGTTTGTGGCCATCAGATACACCAAACCTCTTCCTTTTCCTTTTTCGACTTTATATGCGTTGAGGTTTGATCCTGCTCAAAATTGGTGATTCATTTTTTATATCATTTTTCTTTTTTCATTTTTTTCTTTTCTTCTTGGTTAGTTGCGATGGCGATGATGATGCAATCACTGTCAATCCAACTGCTCTGTCTTGAAAATGCTCTGATGGAAGATTTGAAGTACCCAAGCCTTTTGAGCTATGCCTAATCTCTTCATTTTGAATTTGCTCTGTTAAGGGGGGAAGAAAATTTGTCAACACAACATCACTTCCTGTCTGGTATGTTCTATAGATAATCTCATTGTTGGGTCTCCTTGGATCCTCAACATGATATCTTTTCTCTAACTCCCGATCAAGCCTGACAAAGGTATCATTTGGCATGGGGATGGTGGCATATGATAAATCCATTTGAAGGCTACCACCTAAATCTGATGCCCATTTTCTTGATAGGAGCATTCCCCATGAATTAGGAACATCTATCACAACAATATCCATAGTCATTATTCTGTCTGGGTATGCAAATAAGAAAACCTGTAAATCTTTAATTATCCCACACACTTCAATTCTTTTAGAATCCATTGAACATATGTTGTGATAGGGCCTAGATACCCTTAAATTCAGTTGCTCCATGACTTTCTTGGTCATGAAATTTGATGAAGCCCCTAAATCAAGCATGCAATTGTGTAAAAGACGATCATTCACTATCAAAGAAACATAAAATGGTAGATGATCTTCGTTCCCCACATAACAGTTCATACTTTCCAATATAATTTCTTCATCTTCTTGTTCATTATTGGGCTTTTCTTCTCTTTGAGTAGCTTCAATTACACTTAGTAACTTGGCCCTTTGAGATGGTATCTTTAAAAGCTCTGTCACTGGGATAGAAACCTCTGCATTATTCACCCAATTGCCCAAGTCAAAATTTAATTTTGAAGTAGGAGGAGAAAAATTTCTGCGACTATTCCGGTTTTGAATATCCCTTCTCTGATAAGTCATCCCTTTGTGCTTTGCCATAGCAAGAATTTGTCCAGCTGTAGGCTTTTCCCCAAAAATCTTAGTGACTTTGTCAAAATTTGCAATCATATTGTCAACCCCAAGATTATTAGGACTATGGTCAATCTCTTGATTTCTTTCAATGATGTATATTTGATCTTCCATGGAGAACATATTGATTTGACCACTAGTTCCTACATGTTCCTCTCCCAACATGCTACCTTCCATAATTCTCTTTACATATGGGCATGTGGCTTCTTCATGGAACTCATTACATGGCCTACAAAAAGGGGGAATCTGATCTACCATGTTGGTGGATTCCAATGGATTTGGAGGCCTATAATCTTGTTGAGGGCCTTTATTCTTTTGCCATCCATTATTTGGCTTAGGTTGGAATCTTTGCACTTGTGATCTTTCCATGGCCACCAACCTATTTTGCATGGCTTGCATTTCTTTAGTGTGGTTTGCTTCCATGCTCTTGATGAATTGAGTTAATTCCTTAATATGATCATGGGTAGCCTCTTCCTTGGCCTTGCCTTTGGAATCATTCGACTTCGATGGCCCTCTAGTGAAACCAGGAATCTCGGATTTTCCTGATTGCTTTCTGGCCCTCTCCATTTTCAAGGCTTCAATTTGAGCTACACCCAAAGTTGTAGGCTCCTTTCTTCTCAACTCATAAGCAGTGTCAACACCAAAAGAATCCAGATAGGAACATAAGAGAAATTCATCAAGAGATTTAACAGTAGTAGGCATGCTTTTAACCAATTCATTGAATCTCTTGTTAAACTCCTCCATGGTTTCATTTTCATTTTTCTTCATGGTGCTAATGGCACTGATCAAATGACTATTCTCTCTTCTCTCTCCATACTTTCCCATGAAAGTGTTAACAATCACTTGTAAAGAATCATATGAGTTAGCAGGTTGCTCAGTGAACCAATCAAGAACATCCTCTTCCAAAGAGAGAACGAAAAGCCTCATCTTTAGATCCTCATAGTTAGCAACGTTACACCACTTAAAGATGCAAACATTAAAGTTCTTCACATGTGATGCAGCGTTAATAGCATTGTTACCTTGAAAAGAAGGCAACCTTTCAATAGCCTTGTCAGGGATATTGTGAGGATAGCCATTAATGTTAGTAAAGTTACAAGGAGCAAAAAGATCATTCATGATGTTAGACTCAACGTGTTCTTGAAACAACAAATGAATGTCAAAAATAGCCTCTTGCCCAAGACTAGCAAGAGCTCTACTATGAGAAAGTCTATTTAACCTCTCTCTAAAAACCCTTTCAGGATCAGGAGAGGGGCTAACTAGACCACTTGAATTTCTCCTAGTAGAAACTCTTGCAAAATTAGGATTGAGTGGAGTCGCCACTTGAGTAAGAATCTAAATCTAAAATTCAAATATGTCAAAACTTAAAGTTAGTCGTTTTCCCAGGCACAAGAAGACTTGTCCCTGGCAGCGGCGCCAAAAAATGTTGTCGCTTGCCGCCTACACCTACCTACAGTTAGTGGGAAAAGCCTTCAACCCCACAGGTGTGGTTGGTGGCAAGAAACTCAGAGAAGGGGCTGTCACCTATTCCCAACTCTCTCCGTTTAAGCTATCTCCTAGGTTAGCTAAGGGGAGTGGTCCCTAAAGAAAAACTAAGTTAAAGATGTGAGATTTCTAGGAGAATTGATTAGAAGGAATTACTTATCAAAGATGACTCGATTCCAATATGTAAACAAGCATATAAGTATATGAGCAATATTCAATGATGTGTTCAAAATATAGACCAGTGCTTTAAAGTAAATGACAGATGCTTGCTCAAAAATGAAATTCAAGATATAATGACAATAATCCCACAAAGGAAGTGTTAGACCAAGATCACAATATGCAATTAAATTTGCAACACCAAATAAGGGTATTTGCCAATGAAACGAGATATATCAATCATCCATAAGCATAATGATAATTAAAATGACAACATGCAATGAAGTTGCATGTAGAAGCAAATTTCCAAGTACCATAGAATTAAACTTGTTGCAAAATTTAAGGAATTAAAATGCTTGCATCCAAAGTGCTTCTTGAGATAATATTTGCATGTGAATCTTTAAACCATCAAGATAGCAAAAAATTTGGGAACTTTGCAAGTAAATGTGATGAGATAGTGCTCTTGGTTTCTTTTATTAATTAGTTCTAAAGCAAGGTTACAATTGAACTCTAATCCTGAGACTTCACCCTCGCTCAAATATTTGGATCTCACAGTGAGGAGTCCATAGAGGTAGAGGGTCCCTAAAACGTCTATTCAACCAACTTAAGTTGGAGGTAAATTTTAGAGATGCAAGTCTAGTATGAAAAGTGAAGTGCCTAAATGATATGAAAGTGAGTTTGCAAGAGCTATGTAAAATATGGAGATGATTCAATTAAATATGCTTCATAGTTAGAACAACAACTCAAGTTGCCATAAATTGAAAGCGCTATGCTTCTTTACTTGTAGTATATTGTGAAACCTATCCAAATGAGAAATAGATCACAAAACATAAGTAAGTGATGGCAAATGAGATTGAAAATTAAGAAATTAAAGGACTATGCGATTTATGTTACTTTCCAATTAGAGCATGCATATGTGATGTGAAAGAAAATGGAAATGTCAAAACCACTAAGTCAATCCATCTACAAATTCTCTCATTTGAAATGGAGAGATAGGGATGCCAATGGGTAAAACCCACGCTCCCACAACAAAAACAGAATTTTTTATTAATTTTACAAGAATGACATGTCCATGAAGCCTTTTCTAAACCAAGGAAAGTCTTTACAAATAAAAATTGAGACCATAGACTTTTCCTCGGTGAGAATTTCTAAGAACTCAAAATAAATTCAGATTTTACAATAGGAGAAGAGAAGCTAAGCCTCTTTTATGCCCACAACCAAAGAAGGGAGAGTTATCTTCCTCAGTTGAAATTCAGCCCAAAGGTCTTGCAACAACTTGTTAGTAATTTCTTGTAGTTGTCCACTCGAGCTGTGATAAGAAAAAATTCGAAAGAGGGCTACACAACCAATCAAATATTAGAGAGATAAAATTACAAACTATTGCACAACAATTTACAAAGGGCTAAGCCAAAGAGTTCGAGTAAACTCTCCTCTTTGCAGGGTCATCTTCAAGCTCTTAGATAGCAAATGAAAGCAATGAAGTATAATGTTTTAAAAGATATTCAAATTTAGAAGTATTAGGCTTCTATACAAGCTATGTCCCAAAACCCCTGCAAAACCACTTTGTAAGATAAGACTATGAAGGTTCAAAGAACAAATGAGAGCTCCTTTGAGAATGTATCAAGAGTGGGTTGGTCTCTTCAAAGACTTCCCCCAACACTTGATTCTTTGATCCCAACAAGATGTTCTCTCTACAAAACTTTAATCAAGAATTAGTTTCATATAGATCTAGCAATAAACAATGATAAGAAACTCTAGAGATTTATTTGAAACCAACTAGAGCATTCTATACCTAGAGCATACTCCTAAATCAAATGTCAATGTAAAATAACTCTACATTAACAAATCTACAAGAGCATATGAAAACAAATTAGATCAAAGCATGAGTAAAAGGAATTATACCAATGATCAACAATTCATCACACTCCAGAAGAAGGAACACCTCATGAATGAAACCCCAATGTCTTTATTGATATTTCTGAAAATGTACAAGGCAGCAGCTCTTCCGCAAACAGAGTAGCTAATAAACAATGATTACAATATGAGAGCCCATAGCTCCATTATATAGAAAGTTGGGAGCAAATCCCAATGAAGAACCATATGCCAAGTGGTGAGAGGGAGGAGATCTCAAGGCAAATTCGAATTTGGTGAGTGGAGTTCCAATGCCAAGTGTAAAATTCGAATTCTGGCAAGTGGACATCATTTTCTTCTTCCCTTATGTGCCAAACACGAATTTTATGATGGAATGCCATGTGTATATGGTTGGTAATCCATGTGGGGACAATTTCCCACTAAAATCTCCACCAAATATTCTCTCAAATCCTCCCAAATATGCACTAAATTCACAAATTCGAATTTCCAAGTAAGCAACTCTCATTTAATGCCGGAAATTCAATTTTATTTGAGCACATGTATTTTCCTTGAGTTTAGGAGTCCATATCACCTTGGGACTTCACTTTAACTCCTCCATAATTTTCCACCTCTTTTCCACTTCATTTAGCATGTGTGGATATTTATTTTTCTCCATTTATTTAATTTCTGGCTTAATTAATTGCCAGATTTCCCACTAAACTTAGGAAAAGTGGGTTTTGAGGGTTCAAAACACATTTTTAACCCCTCAAAGTGTGTCATAGTAGAAAGTTGAGCGTGAGAGGTGTAATTTTGATTACTCATACCCCATACAACTTCTCTAAACAACACTTATTACAATTCAATTACAATTTTTATTGCAATTTTCGACTTGCGAGAAATATAAAAAATTAAAAAATCACTACCTAGACCTAACCAAATTCCACGAAATTTTTTGTGTGATCTAATATGGTAATATACATTGACTCTAGACACTAGAAGTCACCCAAAGCCTCACCATCAAGCCGTACTCCTGCTTTGGGGTAAAATTGAAGGAAAAAACTCAATTAATTATTAACTTCTAGTAGGGAGATGATAATTAACCAAGTAAAAAAAACCTCCCAGAGTAATACTCACTTGTTGGCAAGGTCCCAGGCTACCTAGGCCTGTTACAGACTCAAAACTCATCATTACTAGCATCACTTATTACAATTCCCCGTAGAGCGTGGAATCTGGGTACAAGAGAAAATGATAAGAAGTAGAAGTAGAGTTTAAAAACTTTGTTGAACTGATGGTATCTGATGGTACAAATGTCTTCTGGTTCATCCTTGGGCATGGAGTCTTCTCATTATCATCAAGTGCCACTCCAGTGGTCAACACATTGCAAGTTATGGAGGATTGCAGATGGTGTCCATTTGGGTTTGGTCTCCCTATGCGAGCTCTTGACTTTCTAGAGGTCTACATTGGCACATGTAGGGTGTGTGTAGAGAGCCATGGGCCTCCACAGCAGTAGACAACACTCCTATGGATCCTTGGAGATGTTCAGAGATTGATAGAGATCCACCTTTTGGATGAGGAAGATGCATTTGGTACACTGTGCTGTGCTGCCCCACATATGCACCACACAATTGGCAGGTGTGCCAGGACTTGTATGGTAACATGGCAACGTTCATTCCATCATCTGAGTCCTTACAGATGGTCTACAAGCATCTTCAACTCATATGGAGACCCATGAGGTCATTGTTGTGCCCCCACACCCCCTGGGAGTACCACAGGTTTATTGTTTGGAAAACAAGGGGCCACCCCCTCGTCCATCACTTTTGAGGATTCTATTCATCATTATGGCACTTATAGACCTCATCAGGCCTCTTGGAGTGCCCTACGATATGCATAGATTATTTTTTGACGTCTTGAGAGGCTTATTATTTCAATTGTGAGCTAATTTGGTGGACTTGTCACCAAACGTTAGTTAATTTGCACATTATTTTATTTTAGGGGCTAATGTAGGCCCATTAGGTAATTCAAACTCCTAATGAGTGTATAAATAGGAGTTAGATGACTTCATTTTGGATCATCACTTAGATTTGCATCATTATCTCATTAGAGAACCTCACACTCTTTCCTTGGTGGATATTTTTGGATAATGGATGAATTTTGATGTATGGATTGGGTTCTTGTTATCTTGGAGCTTCTTATCTTGAAAATGTGTTGATGAGTGGATATATTGTCTTACATATAAGTGCAATTTTAACGTTATTTTCTTTCATTTTTCTGCATACATTGGTTATGAGATTTTCGCTGTTTTAGGGCTAATTATTGCATGCATTTACGACATCAATGTGGAATTATGTTTCTATTTAGCTTATCTCCATATATGGGCCATGTTTGATGAAGCAATTGTCCTAGAGATCGAGTTATCTCAATAAGCCTCTTCCATTTGCAACGAAGTATAAATGCTTTTAAGGTCACTTTTTTTCTAGCCCTTAACATTGGACGAAGTCGACTTTGAGAGCCTCCTTGAACAATAAACAAAGTTCATCTTCGTAATTCTCCTTGACTCCATATCCCCAAAAGGAATTAGGCACTGATCCATCAACGGGCGGTCATTTAAACCATTTTTTTCACCTTTTTCCTCCCTCTTCTTGGTCTAACCCCATTGGGTCTCCTAGGGCATCAATTTCCCAGGAAACTAGCCGTAGAAAAAATTCGATCTCCTATGGTCTACTACGGTGGTGTGTCCTGAAAGTTTCCTCCGAATTTGAAGAGATTCCAACAGTGGGATTGCAAGATACCTCAAGCCCTAGTTCTAAGATCAAATTTTTCCCTAGTGTTCCCAAGGCTAGTACCTCATAGGATCAATTTGACATCTTTAGGTGAAAATTCTTGTTTGATCCTTTCCCCTTGCCTTGGTCAGGTTAAGAATATAATTGGTTGCTAGATTCCATTCTCTTAACCTGGGTTGGGTCCACTTGGCCCCGTGCGGTCCCATTTCTTACCAAAGACAATTCATTAAGGACAACTCGAGAATTCAAGTTCTATAAGTATTTTAGGGATTGGGTGTTGATTTTTTGTAGCATCGGAAAGTGCTCTAAGTCTCAAATTTTGTGGAGAGGCTTAGACACTGGTATTCCAAAGAACCTACAAACTGTTTGTGAAAATTCCACTCGGTTAGTATTTTATTAAAATAATTAATTATTTTAATGGGGACCCTAAGTCTAAACTTAGGGAAATTAAATAATTAAAGGGTCTTAATAAAACAAGAGTGAGAATGATCTAGAAAACGAAGATCAAGTCATGTTATAATCTTAGCTGTTGATTAGACATCTAATCTCGACTGTTGATGTCTCAATGAGAAGACTATAAAGGAAGGCTTGAGGGTCATTTGGAAAAAAACACAAATAATTGATCTAAAGTTCAAAATTTCTGGGGTTGGGTTTGCTGAGAAATTCGAGCTAGAGATCTGAGTAGTGAGGGGTAGAGATAACATTCGGAGAGGAAGAGATTTTCTCACCCGTTGGAGCATCAGTCAGAGAGTGGCAGAGGTAATCTAACCAAGCCAGCGCTGAAGGAAGGAGGGCTAACACAGTGATTGCATAGGGCTCACACAGAAGCAGTGCAGAGGCAAAGGAGGGTTTTCGGAATTTTGCTAGTAGATCAATTTCAAAGGTCGGGATCCGGAAAGTGACACTGGGAGGCTATTCGTTAGGATCCATAGAGGCAAAACGACTTGGTTGGGGCTGAACGCTGAGCCTAAAAGGGGGTAATGCAGAGGCCGGAAGTTCCAGTGCTGGGACTGCGTAGAGGCAACGTAGTGCCTCCCCAGGGTAGTTTTCTCTTCATCCGGATCAGCCAGGAACTCAGTGATTGAGTGAGGTAAATCCTTACAAATTCTTATGCTAGGATTTCGCTCTATAACTGAATAACCCTAGGGGTATTTAGAGATGTATTTAGGCATTGCTATTGCTTAATAATAAAACCCTCAGATCTGCTGCACTGGTTTTCCCACATTGGGTTTTTCCGGGGACTTACTTGTCCAAAAATAACAGTGTCATATGTTTGATTGATTTCCTTGTTTAGTTTCGTTGTTTTAGAATCACGAGTATTATAGTGTAGGCTGCTTCAGTGATTGCTTCAATATTCCATGTGCGATTCAGAAATAGAAGAAGTAAATTACATAATAGAAGAAGTAATTCAGTTGGTTGCAGTAGGATTCCTTAGATTGTTCATATCTAGGAATTTTCACATTGGGAAATTCCTTTTCAAGCAATATCCCTCTAGCCTAACCCTTGAATCATCACCTCCTTCCTTAGAAAGTCTTGTAACTTGCATAAAGAGCAAGCTGTGAAAATTTCTGAATCTAAACCAGAAACCCTATTGCAGTACATTTAATTTACTTTTCCTACTTGTTTTTCTTTAATTAACAAGTTATTTTCTGAATAATTTAGGAAAACATTAAAGTAAATACACTGCAAACTACACAATTATACAGATCAAGTGCTGAAAAATAAGTAAAGCACACAGACAAAGGACACAGGTTTTTCGGACGAATGTCCTTGGAAAAACCCAGTGTGGGAAAATCGGTGCAATAGTTCTAAGGGTTTATATTATTAAGCAACAATATCCTGAGTACATCTAGGGTGCCATAATCCGGCTCACCAACAGAGAAAACCTCTGCAACAAAGATAAATCGTGAGTTTTACCTCACTCTGCAAGTCCAGATTAATACGGATTAGACACCGGTGAAACCCCAACTACCTCTGGGCAGTCTCTACGCTGCCATTGCGTAAGCTTGCGTGGGTTTGGCTGAGGGACTGCGTCACCCTTCCTCTGTGTTGATTAGCCTCTCCAAAAATCGAGTGTCAGCCCTATCGACTTAGAAACCCCGATCTCTAACTGATTATGGACTATACCTCGGAGGCTCTACGCTGCCCCTGTGTGGGCCTGCGTCACCCTCTCTGGGTTTGCATCACCTCTCTTGGTGGCTGCGATGCCTCCTCTGTGTCTCTGTTGCCCTTGCTCTGCAATGTATTCTTGGTCCTCCGACCAATTATTGCATCTGCCCCTCACTGCTTCTGAATCACTCAGATCTAATTTTTCTTCCGAGCACTGCTCCGTCAGAAGAATTCGATCTCTTAGATCCACTGTGTGTATCTTCCAACTGACCCCAATCCTTCTTTTAATACTTTTCCAGTTGATGAATCAACGACCGTTATCTAATCTCTAATTGACGACTAAGATTAGAAAATATTTGATCCTCGTCACTTAGGACATTCTCACCCACATGTTTAAATTAATTCACTTTAATTATTTAATTTCCGTAAGTTAGACTTAGGGTCCCCATTAAAATAATTAATTATTTGAATAACTTAAGCTCTCGGTGGAATTTCTCCAAAAGATTTCTGGGTCTTGGAGATTTCATGTGCCCTAGCCCCTCCACAAAGTTTTGGAGCTAGAGCACATCCGATGCTACCCAAAAATCAACAGTCCCTCTTAGTGAGGAATGTGCTTTAGCAACACTTCAACCTGAAGCATCACCCTGATCCATGGCATCGGTCCTCTACGCTGCTGATGCTTGGCTGCTGCCCCTCATCCACTGCACTGCTGCTATCTGTATTGCTGCCCATGTCACTGCCACTGACGCTGCCTCATCTGTACTGCAGCTCCCTCTCAAATGCTGCATCATTCTGTCCATGGCACTGCCACTGTTAACTGCTGCACTGCAGTCTACAACTCAGTTGCTGAGAAGTAAGCAATTGAAACATCCCAAAGACTTGACATACAAGTCGGTTTGAGTGCACCTCAATACTTAAGCACCCTCTAATCTGCACTGATCCTCTACAGCTCTACACTACATAAGCACTGCCTCTGCGTTGTTGAAATCCACCAACCTCTGCACTGTCTCTACGCTGCTGGTGCCTCTACTTTGCACAACTCAAGACTTCAACATCCTAGTTCTGCCAATGCTCCTCCATCATCCCTTGCACCCACTAACTCTAGTCATCCTGGTACTGTCATTAAGGGCTCCCGTAGCTCGTATGTGATCCAAGAGTTTGGGCACCTCAAGGATCCTGCCTCTTAATCTCTCTGTAGCTCGAACTATAGTGCCATATCGCCCCACCTCTTCTCTAGAGGTGCATGAGGACTCATGGCGTACTCATCCTCATTTGTCACGAAGAATTTGAGATCATCCAAAACTGTCAGGATCTTAGCCTTCCAGATGACAAAGTTGGATGCTCCATCCAACCTGTGCTGATCCCTCAGTCCGTGTGTAGTCATCTCTGCTCAACACGAAAAATGTCGAACTGGTTCTCTTCTCCCTCTTCTGCTGTTGCCCCAGTAAAACTCAGATCTGGGTTTCTTGGTGCTAGAAACCCTCTAAGCAACCACACTCCCTCTGAAAAATAATTTCCCTCTCGGAAATCCTTCGGCAAATGATGTCGATTCAATCCTCTCCGATCACTCTTTGCTGCTGATCAACAGTGGATCTAGACTTCTTGGTGAGAAGCCTTCTGAGGAACTGGTTCCCTCTATTTTGTCACAACCCCACTAGGCACTATTCTGCACTGACAAAGACAATCCCCCACTAGCAACTCTTGAAGAAAAAAACAAACTGCTCTTCTAGCACCGACAACCGGATCAATCTGAAGGTTTCAAGCTTTCAAAATTCAATATATAACATTTATCATTATTGATTTCAAATTTCAATATCTAACATTTATCATCATTGATTCATTGATTTCAAAATTCAATATACATTTATCATCATTGATATATAACATTTATCATCATTGATTCATTGATTTCAAATTTCAATATATAACATTTATCATCATTGATTCATTGTTTTCAAAATTCAATATATAACATTTATCATCATTGATATATAACATTTATCATCATTGATTCATTGATCACCATATAACTTTCGTGAAACATCATATTCATAATTCATAATGACTTGTAAACTTATAAATGCCAACTTCAAAGTTTCACCTTTCAAATTCAAACTTCAAACATAAATTGTCATTAAATATATGAAAGAGTCAAGTTTCAACTGTTCAACTGTCAACAGTTATAAAAGATAAAAACTACTAGAAAATAGAAAAGACTAGTAAACAACAAATCTATTTTATCTATTGGCTGGCCCCCTGCCACGCCCAAGAGAAATGTCTAATTTGTGCGAGCCACGAAGAAATGGTGGTCTTCTAGTACTCTCAGGAGTACCACGAGCATGACTAGAAGGTGGAGGCTGAATCTGCAAAGGAACAATAGTTTGATATTGAGAACTAGCACTGGCACTGGCACTGGCACCCGCACTGCTACCAGTAGATGGTGGGATTGGCCCTGTGTGTGGCGGTGATGCTGATGCTTCATCATCATCCCTAAAAAGTTTTGCTTCCAATTCTTCCATATGTACCGTGCCGTCCTCCAAATTATCATCCTCTAGGTTGTTGTCCCAGACTCTGTATGATGGATCCTCATTTGCCCGATCACAGTAATGGCTCAACAACCTCAAGTTGTAATGCACATAAACCAAACTTTCAGCGCGGTTTTCATTCAGCCTGTTTCTTCTCACATTATGTATGAAGCTGTAGGTCCTCCAACACCTCTCTGCAGAAGAAGTGTTCACAACTTGTGAGAGAACTTTTTTTGCCAACTTTGGCAAAAGTCCCATGCCGCCATATGCTTCCCACCATGTGAGAGCATCAAATCTGTCTCTGTCTTCCATTGCATGGAAAGAACCAAAGTTAGCACTGCAACTGAAGTATTTGCCTAATTCAAGGCGCAATCTAGCACACTCCTCCCTGTCAGGTACCAACTTGTCTAATGCCTTCATGTACCCCTCTTGTACCTCTGGATCTATGTGAGGTTTGATCCTAACCCCACCTCCAGGTGCAGGTTGGCCCAACCAAGATGGAGAGTAATATTTTGGCATAAGGATATATGCCAAGGCATGTAGTGGAACATTGAGTTTATTCCACCGTGCACACACACAGTCATGAATCATAGCATACGAGTTGGGATCATTATCCTTAACAACATCTTTTATTTGGCCCAACATGCTGTCCATCTGCTCATAAACCTCCCCAATCACTGGTTTATCTGTATCTGCAAACCGAATTATGTGATAAATGGGCTTGGTGAAATTCAAAATTTCCCTCACATGTGCCCAAAATAAAGGGTCAAGGGCGGTCTCCTCCACATGTTCGAAACCTTGCTTGTCAACTATTGTCGCTGCCATGTCTTTTAATACCTGCCAGTGTGGGCTTGATACCATTGCAGCCAATGACTCTTTTACCTTCAAAAGGCGCCTGAAGGTGAGGTAACAACTAGCAAATCTAGTCTTTGCTATCTTCAACAACTCCAATTTGGAGTGAGTACGGAAAAGCCCATGGGTATTGTTATGATTTGTAATAAATTTTATCATTTTTTTACCTCTCTTGTACAAATCACCAAGCCATTTGAATTGAGGTTGTTTGTTTTTAATGATATCATGCATCAAAAGGTTCATTGTGTGAACCAAACACCTAGACCAAAATATGTTGGGGTATTTATCCTCAATGATTGCTCCTGCTGCCTTACAGTTAGCAGCATTATCAGTGATGACTTGTATGACATTGTATGGCCCAGTGTTTTCAATTATATCAAGTAATGGTTCTGCAATGTTAATGCTGGTTTTGAATTTGTTTGAATAATCATATGCTGACAGGAAGATTGCACCACTAACCGACACAGCCAAAACAATTATCAATGGCTTTCCTTTTACATTGGTCCATCCATCAGAGACAATGGACACCTCATGCTCATTCCACGAATTTGTCATTCTAGCCAAAGAATGGTTTATTTTAGCTTTTTCATGATCAAGACCCACGGTTCTGGCCTTGTCATACCCAGGACTCCTGTATCCTTTGGGGGCATCATTAATGGCAGAAACCATTTCATGCCAATAAGGTGAGCGAAGAACATTGAATGGCACCCCACATGCATATAGAAACCGGTAAACTTTTGAATCCACATCATTCCTACACCCTTCATCTAGGAAATCGGATATGGTTCTACGCCTTAATCCAGGTGTGCCACTGCCTCCATAACCACTAGCATGGGTGGAAGTTGGACTTGTTTGTCCATGACGTGATGGGCCTGAATAAGAATCAAAGAAACCCCTAGATCTTTTAGATCTCTGTAGGGCAGCCTCCTCTTCCTTTCTATATTTGTCTCTCTGTGTTGCTGGCACACTAGTACAAATTTTGATTCCTACATTTTTTTCTCCATCCCCTGGCATTTTCCCACAAAGGTGCCTTCTCGTACGGGTATATGAACCATGGTATTGTTTATTGCAATGGGGGCAAATAAGTTTAGTGGTTCCACCACCTTTCCCTCCTTCCTGTTTCTGAACATATTTCCACAAAGGTGTCTGAGTTTGGTCTTTTCTAGTTGGGGAATCTGTGTCCTCATGTTCTCCACTCCCCACTTCCTCCTCCTCCTCTTCAGGATTTTCTTCAAATCCATCTTCATCCTCCTCTTCTCTGATTTGCCTCTTTCTTCTACTCTCCAACACCATTATTACAAAGAAAGGAACCAACATGAGGAAAATCCCTAGCCATATAGCCATGATGTTTCAAGTTTCAAGTTTCTAGCCTGCAAAACAAATGGAGAAATGCCAAATGGGAATAGGAAATGCAACATAGGAAAAAAACAATTGAATTTTTAAGTTTTAAACACAATAAAATGCAACATTCAAGAAAAAAATCAAGTTTTCATTTTTAAACAACTTACAAATTCATCCTAGAAAATACAAAATTAGATTAGAAGACCTACCTCTTTCTTGCAATCCTCCTATTGCCTTGCAGCTTGCTCCTTGCTCTCTCCTTGTCACTTTTGCAGCTTCGCTCTCAAGCTCTACTTCTTGCTCCTCTTGCTCCTCTCACTCTCTCACTCACTCAACTACAAACAATAAACAAAATGAGCCTCTCTCCCTCTTAAAAACAAAACGATTTTTTCAACAAAAAAAATTTCTCGCTGGCGGGAAACGTTTTTTTTGTCGGGGAGCGTTCGGGAGCGAATGCTCTCCGACCGCTTTCGGCGTTTAAAAAACGTTCCCGAAGCATTTTTTAAACACTGGAAGCGCTCAGGGAGCGTTCGCTCTCGAAAAGGCAGGGTGCGTTTTTACAGGGTCGGAAACGCGCTCCTGAAAACGCTCCCCTCAAGAAGCGTTTTCGGGAGCGTGTTTCCGAGCGCTCCCAAAACGCTCCCGAACGGAGCGTGTTTCGGGAGCGGGAACGAGGGGGGGTGAAGCTTCCCCGCAACCCTGATACAGATCAAGTACTGAAAAATAAGTAAAGCACACAGATGAAGGACACAGATTTTTCGGACAAATGTCCTCGGAAAAACCCAATGCGGGAAAACCGGTGCAATAGTTCTGAGGGTTTATATTATTAAGCAGCGATATCCTAAGTACATTTGGGGTGCCATAATCCGGCTCACCCAACACGAAAAAGCTTTGTAGCAAAGATAAATCGTGAGTTTTACCTCACTTTGCAAGTCTCGGCTGATCTGGATCAGACACTGGTGAAACCCTAGCTACCTCTGCGCAGTCTCTACACTGCCACTTCGTAAGCCTGCGTGGGTCTAGCTGAGGGATTGCGTCACCCTTCCTCTGTGCTGATTTGCCTCTCCAGAAATCGAGTTTCATCCCTGCCGACTTAGAAGCCCCGATCTCTAGTTGATCCTCAACGGTCCCTCAGAGGCTTTGTGCTGCCCCTGCGTGGGCCCACGTCATTGTCTCTAGGGTCTGCATCACCTCCCTTGGTGGCTACATTGCCTCCTCTGCGTCTCTGCTGTGTTTGCTTTGCAATGTACTCTTGGTCCTCCTACTAATTACTGCATCTGCCCTTCACTGCTTCTCTGAATCACTCAGATTTGATCTTCATTCAAGTACTGCTCCGTCAGAAGAATTCGATCTCTTAGATCCACTGTGTGTATCTTCCAACTGACCCCAAGCCTTCCTTTAATACTTTTCTAGTTAACGAATCGACGACTGTGATCTAATCTCTAATCGACGACTAAGATTAGAAAATACTTGATCCTCGTCACTTGGAACATTCTCACCCACATGTTTAAATTAACTCACTTTAATTATTTAATTTCCATAAGTTAGACTTAGGGTCCCCATTAAAATAATTAATTATTTGAATAACTTAAGCTCCGGGTGGAATTTCTCCAAACGATTTCTGGGTCTTGGAGATCTCATGTGTCCTAGCCCCTCCACAAAGTTTTGAAGCTAGAGCACATTCGATTCTACCCAAAAATCAACACAAGCAAGCTCCATTCTTAATCCTATCCCAGGGAAAGGGTCTTTAAGGTCACTTCACATCTATTTGTTGATCCATCCTTTATAAGTGACTTCCTAATTACTAGGTCTCCTCCCTTCAGTGAAAGTCCGTAAAAAGCAGGGAGTCTTAGCTGTGGTGACAGTGGGCTAAGTCTCCATCGTTGCCCTTGACCTAGCAGTTTCCCTCTTAGGAGACCCTTTTAGGTCCCATGCTAGTTTGAATGGTAACATTTCAGGCGCCGTTGTTGGGGACACGAGACGTGTGTTCTGTTCCCGATATGGCATATTGACACAACATTATTGCTGACTCCATTGGAAGAACGAAGCCCTATTTCTTCATTGAACTTTAAGGTTGATGCTTGTAGGGTGAAGCAAGCATTTTATAGGTATCTTTAAATTCACCCTGGCGACTCCTACATATTTTTCATGTATGTCTCAAATACGTTGTCATTCTTTGGTAAATTTGCCGCTTTGGACATTGCTAGCATCCTTGGGCACCCCAATCATGTCACAAAAATGATGGTACGTGGGGTACCCGTGTTTGATGGTTACCCAAGCTCCGCAATTAACCATGTGGAGAGACTTAATGCACATACTTCAAAGGAGAAAGGGGTCCACCAAGATGTCCTTATGTTGTGCTCCCTCTATGGTCATAACTCATGGTTGCAAAATCATGAACCTAGGAGCATCTCATCTATTGAGGAGTTTGTTGATGTCTTTCTTAGACATTTTCAAGTATGCCCCGCATTGGGCATTGAAGAAGAAGCTTGCATCAAGCATCATTAAGACCTTGAGAATCTAAGTGATGAATGGGAAGATGAGTCCTCCTTGGGTCCACATGATGAAAAGGATGATTTTGAGAACACGTGTGTTGGGAATGATGAGTCCATGAAAAGTGAAGTTGAGACTAACCTTACCTTTCTCAAGGATATTACTCTCGATGAGTCTCCTTTTGAGAACCTTGAGGAAGGTGATCCCATTAGCCCCTTGGAAGATGGCATTGAGGATTACTTCCACATTGAAAAGGATAAATGGGAAATTGTTGGTGCTCAATTTGATTGTGCTGCCATTTATGACACTGACAAGGAAGATGAGGTTGAGAGTGGTATCCCCTTTCTCTCAGACATTATTTATGATGACATATCCATCGATATCCTTGAGAAGAAGGATCATTTTTTTCATGCACATGAAAAGGATGATTTTGAGGAGGAAAAACCCGTTGAATATAATACTTCACCCTCCCCTTTGCCTCATACTCTTGTTCATCACCTCAAGTCTTGCACAAGTGATTCCCTCGTCCCTTTTGAAATGATCTCGAGTGACAATGAGGCCTTTCCCACCTTCTGAGTATGGTGTTAAGGAAGAAGCCGTCGTTGAATTTACTTTATCTTCTTGGGCACCCCCTCGGGATCATGATCAATCTATAGTCTCCCCTTTTCGGTATGATCATCATGGGCGACCTGCTTTGGTTTCTCCATCTTATCAGTCTCCGTTTCCTTCTAATCATAACCCTGTTGAGGCAATAAAATATGACATAAATGATAATGCAAATAACATGCCCAAGGTTGCCATCCATAAAAAAATAATGAGCCTAATCATCGACATCTCTATATTTTGGTTGGAAGAGAGGATCTCATGGACTAGATTACATCCTTTTCTTACCTCTTCTCACGTGATCATCCATGAGTGGGAATCATATTTTCTCACCTCCCACCGTCTTCATCCTCCATATAATTGTATCCGCATTCACTTTGGGATTTGCTACATGAGTAATCATACTGGCAGGCACATTTACATTGATATGGTGATATGTTGGTTACACTGGCTATATGATTACACTTAGTATTAGTTTCGCACCATATGCATGTTAGAGTAGGATGCATTGCATGCTGATTTTCACATTAAAATTAATGTCATATGATATTTCCCATGATAGACTAGATGCATTTAGATAAAATTTTGCATATTTTAGTTTCTGTTGATTTTATGGCTTGACGTCAAGCATGGGTGATCATAAGACACCGTGAAAAACGTGCTGCCTTGTGGTTTTGGTCATTGACACATGGAGATAACTGGTCTACGGTGACCAAGAGATTGCTAGAGTTCTCATGACCTCGGGTTCCAGTGGCTTTGCCCACTTCTTCGAGAGATCACGTCCCAGTTGGAGCCAAATGTTACCCACCACTTCGTGGGTGATAAGCCTAGGAGAAATTTCTTCTTCATGATGGACATCAGCCGACAGCCACAACCCCTTGTAGCCCTCAAGTAGCTCGTTGTGCCATTTCTCTGCCACTTGAGCCAGTCATGTGGTTCCTCACCCATCTGTATTGATCGTATGTTTGAAGGTGGGCCTTTCGAACCTAAAGGTATGTCTTGTCATTTGGTAATTGAGTATTGGGTTTACTTATCATGGACACTTTCGGGCATGGGTTGATGGGGGGATTTGGCGGAAATAGTGGGCTTAGTTTGTACTTCTGTCCCATTAACCTCTTTTGGATGTTACCCTTAGATTTTAGTCCCGTGGGATCTCCTTTATTGACCATTTGGTTTTAGGGTGGTACTACCTGAGAAAGCCCAATTTTGGTTGCGTGGTCCTGCTCCCTTATGCACATATACTACTCCCCTTCCATTCAATATACCTCGATTCATCATCTCTCCCACTAGGGTCCACATTGCCTCTCTAGTCCCACATAGGGTTAGCCTCCCCATTCCCTTGCCCCCACCTTGGGCCAGGCTTGGAACGATGCCGCAGAGGTTGAAGCAGCTAAAAATAAAAGTAAAAGCATAAATGGCCATATCAATAGGAAAAGGTACCACAAGATACAAAAGATGGTTGGGGCTAGCATAATTAGCACGTGGGGAAAAGCCAATACTTGAGCTCTACCCCATACCCATGGCCATCAACTTGGTTCCATAGGCCCTAGATGAGCCTCGTTTATCATTTAGGAACCCACGATTGTCCCAACCCCTGTAGGGAAATGATCCTCCCAACCAAAAAGGGGGTAATCATTGCTATATCTTACACATCATGCTCTTGTCCTTTGAGCCTTAAGTAGTTAATCAAAGAAAAATCATAAAAGACAAAAGGTATATAAAGAAGGGTGGAAAAGTCAAGGCCAGGGTACTTCATGTACCACGATTGCTCTCTCCTACACATTATATACCTAGGTGTGGGCTTCCCTTTTCAAGCTACCCTTGTGCTCCGATTTGTGACCCACGGTTGCCCCTCTCATTCCCTATTTCATTTCACCTTTTTATCACATGTCACCACCATTTGAGGGATGTACCTTGAACATACCATACCCTTTAAAGGTAGAAACCACATAATAAGGTACCTGGCTAACCCCCTTTGGAGCTTGGAGACAATAGCACATGCCAAAGCCTGTGAAAATTTCTGAATCCTTATTACAGAAATCCTACTGCTAACTATTGATTTACTTCTCCTACTTGATTTATTACACAAGTTATTGAACTGAATTTTCAAAAAAACTTCGAAGTAAACAAAAATAGGAGCCTTCACAAATATAGATCATTTACTGAACATCATGCACATATGACAAATGACACATATATTTTTCAGACAAATCTTCCCGAAAAAACCCAATGCGGGAAAACTGGTGCAATAGCTCTACAGGGTTTTATTAATATGCAGAATTTGAATACAACATTCTAGGCACCAGAAACGGTTTTCCCTACAGAGGAATTACACGACAACTATACCTTATCACTCGGAGACAAAAAATATGGCTGAATCACACCCTTAGTCGGGAATTACAGATAACGAGCCCTTTCTGGCCCATTGGAACCCTGAGTGCAGCTCTTCCTGCAACTGCGTCAACCCCTCTAGCCCAGCGCAACCTCTGCGCAACACAGGCTGCCCCTGCGTAACTATGAAGGCCTCTGTGTCACCCAGAAAGGTCTACATCACCCTTTGCGTGGTCTCTGCGTCAGCTTGGCTATGTTGCATCCCTCCTGCTGGCCTCTGCGCTGCTTGGTACGATGCTCTGTCTCTGTTGCTGTATTTTCGGCCTTGGGTCAGATCATCCCTTGCCGATATCTGCACCTCACTGCACTACAAACTCACTTCGAAATCCTCAGCAAACCCCACCCCAGAATTTCGACTTAGCTTCAGTGCATCCGCGATCTGTGTCTCCTCCAACTGACCTGAGCCTTTCCTTTATACTTTTCTCGTTGGCAAATGAACGGCCATGATCTAATCTCTAATCGATGACTAAGATTAAAAGAATGCTTGATCCACATCACTTAGAACATTCTCATCACATGTGAAAATTAAATCACTTTAATTTTTTAATTTCCCTAAGTTTGACTTAGGTTCCCTATTAAAAAATTTAATTATTTGAATAACTTTTACACCAGATGGAATTACTCCAAACGCTTTCTAGGTCTTGGAGATCTCATGTGTTCCAGCCCATCCACAAAGTTTCGGAGCTAGAGCACATCCGATGCTACCCCAAAATCTCAACACTCCCTCTTAGCGAGGAGTGTGCTCTAGCAATACTTCCACACTGAAGCATTGCCCTGATCTTTGGCATCAGGCTCCGCGCTGATGCTTGGCCTGTTGCCCTTCATCCATTATGCTGCTGCTCTCTGTACTGATGCCCATGTCTCTGTCACTGACACTGTAACATCTGTACTGCAGCTCCCTCTCAAATTGTTGCATCGCGCTGCCAACTGTTGCATTGTAACTCAGTTGTTGAGAAGTAAGCAACTGAAGGACCCCTGCCCAATCACTGACAGACAAGTTAGTCGGGTTGCATCTCATCACTGGAACTCCCTCGGCTGTAGTGCTACGCTGTCTCTTTGAAGCCACTGCGCTGATGCTACTCTGCATTGCCCCTTTACGCTGCTGAAGTCCCATCAACCTCTGCGCGGCTGCTTCTACGCCACTACTGCCACTGCACAACACTGCTCCAATCTACAGCGTCTCAGCTTTGCCTCTGCTTCATCATGATCTTTTGCACGCACTGCTCCAGTCATCCTGCTATTGTCTTAAGGCTCCCATAGCTTGTTTGTAATCCAAGAGTTTGGGCACCTCATGGATCCTGCCTTCCATATGTAGCTTCTCTACAGATAAATATCGCCCCACCTCTTCTCTTGAGGCACATGAGTGCTTATAGCCACATCATCCTCACTACCATTGTCCCCTCTAGCTGCTTCTACCTTGGAATTAGAAGATTTATTGTCCTTCCTCTTAGGACAAGTGCTGACGAAGTGTCCAAGTTCGCCACATTTAAAGCACTAGACCTTTGATAGGTCCTTCTTCTTCTTCCCTTGCTGCCGCTGTCCCTTTGATGCTAGGGCTGCATCCTCCTCCTCCTCCTCCTTCACTTTGCTACTTGCGCTGCTGAATTCCCTTTTGGTCATCTGCCGAATCTCCTCCTATCGAAGGTTAGCCCACATGTCACACCAATTAGGGAGTTGTGCTCTGCCCAAAATGCTTTGGACAAAGGTCTCCCACTCATCAGTGACTGCATTTAGGGCAGTCCTTACCAAGAGCCCTTCATCCGGAGTTGCCCCCATGGAAATCAGCTGATCCCAGATAGTCTGCAATTTGGAGAGGAATGGATCGATCTCTTCACCCTTATGCATCTGGAACATCCTCATCTGGTTCTGTAGAGGCAACTTCTGTTAGATGAAGCTACCTTGATACAGCGTGGTTAGAGCTGTCCACACCTCATTTGCCGTCTTCTTCTTGGCAATGTGTGGGACCACGTTATCCTTCACCCCGTCCATGATCAAGCGCTTTGTCCGCGCCTGGTTCTCGTTGAATTTCTTCAGAGCGTCCGCATTGGTCGGCACAACTAAGACATTTTCCTTGTGGTCTCTAATGCCACACTCCTCCAGGACAGACAGGATTTTGGCTTTCCAGATTGCGAAGTTGGACAAACCGTCCAACCTATCCTATTCACGCAGTCCGTATGGGGCCATCTAGCTCAAATCTGTCGAAGCGGGTACTGCTCTCCCTTCTACTACTGCTATACCCAACAGAAGACTGAATTAGGGGTTTTTGGCGATAGAAACCCTCTAGAGTAGCTGCTTCCTCTGACAACTGATTTCCCTCCAGGAAATCCTTCGCCAAATTTCCTGAATCAGTCCTCTAAGATAACCTTCTTGATTGAATCTCAGATCTCTTTGGCACAAATCTGCTGAGCGGCTATTCTCCTCTCACTTTTGTCACCTTTGCTAGGCACTGTTCTGCACCGACAGAACTTGTGCCACACCAACAATCTTCTGAAGATAAAAACTTCCCTTCCAGCCTCGACAAATTGCACAGCAACTCACCAACTCGGACTGCGTCATCCTCGTGGTGCTACGTCAGCCTCTGCGTGAGCAGACTGGCTTAACGTCTCTCTCTTGGTGCTGCGTCAGCCTCTGCGTGAGACGACTGGATCTACGTCACCTCCCTAGAGCTACGTCAGTCTCTGCATCACCGTTGCAGGGTTTGTTGTCCCTCTAGTGTTGCGCTGCCTTCTTCTGGATAAATGTTGCTTCAGCTGCCCTTCCTGCAGCAAATATCTTCAGCCGCTCTGCTGATGGTTCAGCTTGATATGCAATGCTCCGATACCATGTGAAAATTTCTGAATCCTTATTATAGAAATCCTACTGCTAACTATTGATTTACTTTCCTACTTGATTTATTGCACAAGTTATTTAACTGAATATTAAGAAAAACTTTGAAGTAAACACAAATAGCAGCCTACACAAATACAAATCATTTTACTGAACATCACGCACATATGACAAATGACAAAGATTTTTTGGACAAATGTCCCTGGAAAACCCAATGCGGGAAAACCGGTTCAACAACTCTACAGGTTTTTATTATTATGTAGAATCTCAATACAACATTTTGGTCACCAGAAACGGTTTTCCCTACAGAGAAATTACACGGCAGCTGTACCTTATCACTCAGAGACATAAAATATGGCTGAATCACACCCTTAGTCGGGAATTATAGATACAAGCCCTTTCTGGCCCACTGGAACCCTCAGCGCAGCTCTTCCTGCAACTGCGTCAACCACTGTAGCTCAACGCAACCTTTGCGCAGCACAAGCTGCCCCTGTGAAAATTCCTGAATACATAATGCAGAAATTCTACTGTAGTATCATGGTTTACTTCTTCTATTTGATTAAGTTATACAAGTTATTTTCAGAAGAATTATTCAGAAAATACCGAAGTAAACACAACTAACAACCTAGACATGCAGATCATTTACTGAATATTACGCTCATTCAAACAAAGTGACACATTGATTTTTGGACATATGTCCTCGAAAAAATCCAAAGCAGGAAAACTGGTGCAACAGATATGAGGGTTTATTATTATTAGGTAGATTCTGAGTACAACAAATCTAGTTAACCCGACAGAGAAAAAGTAGATATCTAGCTAACATTCTGTTCTGAGACCAAGATTCTGATCGATCCACACCCTCAAACGGGATTTACAAGACTCAGCCCGATTCTGGCCCTAGAAACCCCAGCGCTACCCCTGAAGCCCTAGCGTCAGCCCTGCTTAGCTCTGCGTACCTCTGCGCTGCTCAGAAGGGGACTGCATAACCCCAAAGTGGGTGACACAGTCCTTACGCTGCCTCTGGAGGTCCCTGTGTAACTCTGGAAGCCCTCTGGAGCTGCAGCGCTGCCCCTCCTGGGCCTGCATAGCGGTTGAGGCTGTGCTGCGCAGCTGTCGCTGCTGCTGCCCTTGCTCCTCTTCGCTGTCCCTGAAAGCTGCTCCTCTGCCTCTTGCTGACTCTTGGCTCCGAGATCAGATCATCCCCTCAGCCAATACTACCCCTCGCTACAGGAAACTCCTCCGAAAATTCTTAGCAAACCCTGCCCTAGAATTCCATCTTAGTTTCTCAGCTCTGCCTCCATGTGTGTGTCTCCAACTGACCCTCAAGCCTCTCTTATACTTTTTCGTTGAACACATCAACGACCGTGATTAAATCACTCATCAACGACTTAGATTAAAATACTGCTTGATCTGCGTCACTTAGAGCATTTCAGCACATGTGTTAATTAATTCACTTTAATTATTTCATTTCTCTAAGTTTAGACTTAGGGATTACATTAAAATAATTAATTAT
Source organism: Pinus albicaulis (assembly GCA_034641835.2). NCBI lineage: Eukaryota > Viridiplantae > Streptophyta > Pinopsida > Pinales > Pinaceae > Pinus > Pinus albicaulis. The sequence goes on along the minus strand of CM076575.1, from coordinate 901,603,374 downwards.
CTGAATAACTTTAACACCAGATGAAATTTCTCCAAACGCTTTCTGGGTTTTGGAGGTGATGTGTTTCTTAGCCATTCCACAATGTTTCGGGGCTAGAGCACACTCGTTGCTACCCCAACTACACAAAATCTCAACACTCCCTCTTAGCAAGGAGTGTGCTCTAGCAATACATTCATACCATGTATCACAAGATCTTGGTATTGGTTTTTGTGTTGTTGATGCTTGGCCTGCTTCCCTCCATCCACTGCAATGCTGCTCTCTGTACTGCTGCCCATGTCACTGCCACTTACACTACCACATTTGTACTGCAGCTCCCTCTCAACTTGCTGCATCATGTTGCCCATAACACTGCCACTGCTAATTGCTGCACTGCAACTTAGTTGTCGAGAAGTAAGCAATTGGAGGACTCCTGCCCAATCGTTGGCAGACAAGTCATGCTGCATCCCATCATTGAAGCTCCCTTGGCTGCTGATTTATGTTGTCCTCCTGAAGCCACTGCGCTGCTACAACTCTGCATTGCGTGAGCACTGCCTCTATGGGCTGCTGAAGTCCCATCAGCCTCTGCGCTGCTACCTCTACTCTGCTGCTGCCTCTGCATTATGTTGCGACCTCTTCAACTCTTCTGCACTCCCCTCTGCTTCACTATGACCTTCTGCAACCATCTCCTGACTCATCTCGCTACCGTCTTAAGGCTCCCGTGCCTCGTATGTGATCCAAGAGTAGCGCTGACTCAGGGATCCCGCCACCTTGATCTGTAGCTGCTTTACAAGTCCATGTCACCCCACCTCTTCTCTCGAGGCACATGAGCACTCATGGCTACATCTTCATCAGAGCCATCATCCTCTGTTGCTGCAAACTTGGATTCAGAAGATCCTTTGTCCTTCTTCTTAGGACAGGTGCTGGCGAAGTGTCCAAGTTCGCCACAGTTAAAGCACTGGACCTTGGAAAACCCCTCTTCTTCTTACCTTACTGCTTTTGTTCCTTTGATGCAAGGGCTGCATCATCCTCCTCTTCTTTCTTCACTTTGGCTGATCCACTTCCGCTGCTTTGCCTCTTGGTGAATCTCTTGATTTTCTCCTAACGGAGGATTGCCCACATGTCTGCCCATGATGGTAATGCTGCCCTGCCCAAAATGCTTTGGACAAACGTTTCCCATTCTTCAAAGACTATATTTAGGGTAGTCCTCACTAGGAGCCCCTCATCCAGATTTGCACCCATGGCAATTAGTTGATCCCGAATAGTCTGAAGTTTGAAGAGGAATGGATATATCTCCTCACCCTTCTGCATCTGGAACAACCGCATCTGATTCTCCAGAAGCATCCTTCTTTGGACAAAGCCTCCTTGATACATCGTGTCCAATGCTACCCACATCTCATTTGCTGTATTCTTTCTGGCAATATGATGCACGACGTGGTCTTTGACTCCGTCCATAATCAAATGCTTAGTACGCGCTTGATTTTCCTCGTACTTCTTTAGAGGATCTGCATTGGTTGGCACAACTAGGACTTTCTCTGCATGGTCCTTGAGGCCATACTCATCCAGAACTGACAGGATTCTAGCCCTCTAGATAAAGAAGTTGGATAGGCCGTCCAACCTATCCTAATCTCTCAGTCCATATCGCGCCATCTGCTCAGATCTGTCAGAACATATACTCAACAGAAATGCTGGATCTGGGTTTCTTGGTGAATTTAGAAACCCTCTATAGTAGCTGTTGCCTCTGACAACTGATTTCCCTCCTAGAAATCTTCAGCCAAACCAATCAGACAGTTCTCTCCAATCACCCTCCTGATCGAATCTCAGATTTGTTTAGTTCAGATCTGTTTAGTGACGGTCTTCCTCCCGCTCTTTGTTTGACTTAGCTAGGCACAATTTTGCACCGACAGAATCTCCACCACACCAGCACTACATAAGATCTGAAGCATTGCTTCCGGATCTTGGAAAAACTTCTCTGCAATAGGAAGAATGACTGGACTGCGTCCACTGATTGGCCCAACGTAGCCTCAACGCTGCTCAGTAGTGGACTGCGTAACTCTAGACTGGGTGACGCAGTCCTTACGCTGGCCTAGAAAGGCTCTACGTAAGCTTGATGGCCTTCTGTAGCTGCAGCGCTGCCCCTTCTTGGGTTTGCGTCCTCCTATTGCCATGCTGCCCTTTCGAGATCCTTGTTGCTTCTGCTGCTGTCCTACAAAAAAAATATTCTTTAGCTAATTTGCTGGAGATTCAGCTTGATTTGTTATCCCTCTGATATCATGTGAAAATTCCCGAATACATAATGCAAAAATTCTATTGTAGTATCATGGTTTACTTATCCTACTTGATTAAGTTATACAAGTTATTTTCAAAAGAAATATTTAGAAAATACTGAAGTCAACACAACTAACAACTTACACATGGAGATCATTTACTGAATATTACGCTCATTCAAACAAAGTGACACACTGATTTCTGGACATAAGTCCCTTGAAAAACCCAAAGCGAGAAAACCGGTGCAGCAGATATGAGGGTTTATTATTATTAAGTAGATTATGATTACAACAAATCTGGGCACCAAATTTGGTTAACCCGACAGAGAAAAAGTAGATCTGCAGCTAACTTGCTATTCTGAGACCAATATTTTGACTGATCCACACCCTTAAACGGGATTTACAAGACTCAGCTCGATTCTGGCCCTAGAAACCCAGCGTTGTCCCTGAAGCCCCAACGTCAGCCCTGCTAAGCTCTGCGTGACTTAACACTGCTCAGAAGGGGACTGCGTAACCCCAGAGTGGGTGACACAGTCCTTACGCTGCCTCTGGAGGTCGCTGCGTAACTCTGGATGCCCTCTGGAGTTGCAGCGCTAGCCCTCCTGGGCCTGCGTAGCGGCTAAAGCTATGCTGCACAGCTGTTGCGTAACTGCTGTTGCTGCTATCCTTGCTCCTCAGCGCTATCCTTGAAATTTGCTCCTCTGCCTCTTGCTGACTCTTGGCTCCAAGATCATATCATCCCCTCAGCCAATACTACTACTCGCTGCAGAAAACTCCTCCGGAAATTCTTAGCAAACCCTGCCCTAGAATTCCAGCTTAGTTTCTCAGCTCTGCCTTCGTGTGTGTGTTTCCAACTGACTCTCAAGTCTTTCTCTTATACTTTTTCGTTGAACACATAAACGGTCGTGACTAATCACTCATCAACCACTGAGATTAAAAGACTGCTTGATCCGCATCACTTAGAACATTTCAACACGTGTTAATTAATTCACTTTAATTATTTAATTTCACTAAGTTTAGACTTAGGGATTACATTAAAATAATTAATTATTTGGATAACTTCAACACCAGATGAAATTTCTCCAAACGCTTTCTCGGTTTTGGAGGTGATGTGTTTCTTAGCCCCTCCACAAAGTTTCAGGGCTAGAGCACACCTGCTGCTACCCCAACTAGACAAAATCTCAACAACCCCTGCGTCACTCTGAAGGCCTCTGTGCTGCCTCTGCGTCACCGAGAAGGGTCTGCGTCACCCTCTATGTGGTCTCTATGTCAGCTTAGCTGGGATGCGTCCCTCCTGCTGGCCTCTGTGCTGCTTGGTACGATGCTGCTTCTCTGCTGCTGTATTCTAGACCTTGGATTAGATCATCCCTTGCCGATCTCTGCCCCTCACTGCACTGCAAACTCACTTCGAAATCCTCAGCAAACTCATGTTGACATTTTGGGGTAGCATCGAGGGTGTTCTAGCTCTGAAACTTTCTGGAGGGGCTGGAACACATGAGATCTCCAAGATCCAGAAAGCGTTTGGAGAAATTTCATCTGGTGTAAAAGTTATTCTAATAATTGAATTTTTTAATGGGGACCCTAAGTCTAACCTAGGGAAATTAAAAAATTTAAGTGAATTAATTTACACATGTGATGAAATGTTCTAAGTGACATGGATCAAGCATTCTTTTTATCTCAGCCATTGACTAGAGATTAGATCTCGGCCGTTGGTTTGCCAACGAGAAAAGTATAAGAGAAGGGCTTGGGGTCAATTGGAGAACACACACACATTGCAGAAGCACTAAAGCTAAGTCGAATTTCTGGGGTGGGGTTTGCTGAGGAATTCAAAGTGAGTTTGCAGTGTAGTGAGGGGCAGAGATTGACAAGGGATGATCTGATCCGAGGTCAAGAATATAGCAGCAGAGTGGCAGCATCGTACCAGGGTAGCGCAGAGGCCAGCAGGAGGGATGCAACCCAGCCAAGCTGATGCAGAGGCCATGCGGAGGGTGACGCAGATCCGACTGGGTGACACAGAGGCCTTCTGAGTGACACAGGGGCAGCCTACGCTGCGCAGAGGCTGCACTGGGCTAGAGGGTTGACGCAGAGGCTGGAGAAGCTACGCTGAGGGTTCCAGTGGGGCAGAAAGGGCTCATTATCTGTAAATCCTGATTGAGGGTGTGATTCAACCATATTTTCTGTCTCTGAGTTATAAGGTACAACTGCTGTGTAATTTCTCTGTAGGGCAAACCGTTTCTCATGCCCAAATTGTTATATTCAGATTTTGCATAATAATAAAACCCTCTAGAGCTGCTGCATCGATTTTCTCGCATTGGGTTTTTCTGGCGATATTTGTCCGAAAAATCTGTGTAATTTTGTCATATGTGCGTGATGTTCAGTAAATGATCTATATATGTGTGTGCTGCAGTTTGTATTTGCTTTAATATTTTTTTGAATACTTCAGTTAAATAACTTGTTAATTAATCAAACAAGTAGGTGAAGTAGATCAAGACACTATAGTAGGGTTTCTGTTTTGAAACTTTCACAATCCCGCCCTAGAATTTCGACTTAGCTTCAGTGCATCCACTATGTGTGTGTCCTCCAACTGACCCCAAGCCTTTCCTTTATATTTTTCTCGTTGGCAAACCAACAACCTTGATCTAATCTCTAATCGACGGCTAAGCTTAAAAGAATGCTTGATCCATGTCAGTTAGAACATTCTCATCACATGTGTAAATTAATTCACTTTAATTTTTAAAATTTCCATAAGTTTGACTTAGGGTCCCTATTAAAAAATTTAATTATTTGAATAACTTTTGCACCAGATGGAATTTCTCCAAACGCGTTCTGGGTCTTGGAGATCTCATGTGTTCCAGCCCCTCTACAAAGTTTCAGAGCTAGAGCACACCCGATGCTACCCCAAAATCTCAACAAAGATCACCATGGAAGTGCTTGCCAATATGAAGTATCCACTTGTTGTGCATGGTTTGTAATCTCTTTTATCCGATTACTTTAATGACTTGTGTACTGGAAGGATAGGGGACGCATTGGATCTTATGTAGGATTGCAGATGGTGTCCATTTGGGTTTGGTTTCCCTATGCTGGGTCCTAACATTCTAGAGGGCTACATTGGCACATATTGGGTTGTTGTAGAGTGCCATGGGCCTCCACAGCAGTAGACAACACTCAATGGATCCCCAAAGATGTCCAGAGATTGCTAGAGATCCAGCGTTTTGACGAGGAAGATGCATTTGGTACACTATGCCCAGCTTGCCCCACAGGTATACCACACTCTTGGCAAGTGTCCCAGGACTTGTACGATGAAATGACATCATTAATTCCATCATCTGATCCCTTACAGATAGTCTACAAGCATCCTCGACTCATTTGGAGACCCATGAGGTCATTAGTGTGCCCCCACACCCACTGGGAGCACCACAGGTTTATTGTTTGGAGAACAAGGGGCCACCCCCTTGTCCATCACTTTTGAGGATTCTATTCATCATTATGACACTTATGGACCTCATCAGGCCTCTTGGAGGGCCCTACGACATGCATAAATTATTATTTGACCTATTGAGAGGCTTATTATTTCATTGTGAGCTAGTTTGGCGGGCTTGTCACCAAAAGTTAGTTAATTTGCTCATTATTCTATTTTAGGGGCTAATGTAGGCCCATATTAGGTAGTTCGAACTCTTAACGAATGTATAATTAGGAGTTAGATGAATTCATTTTGGATCATCACTTGGATTTGGATGATTCTCTCATTAGAGAACTTCACACTTTTTCCTTCGTGAATATTTTTGGATAATGGATGAATTTTGATGTGTGGATTGGGTTCTTCTAATCTTGGAGCTTCTTATATTGCAAATGTGTTGATGGTTGTATATATTCTCTTACATGTAAGTGCAATTTTAACATTATTTTCTTTCATTTCGCTGCATACATTGTTTATGAGTTTTTTCGCTATTTTAGGGCTAATTGTTGCATGCATTTACGACATCAATGTGGAATTATGTTTCTATTTAGCTTATCTCCATGTATGGGCTATGTTTGATGAAGAAATTGTCCTAGAGATCGAGTTATCTCAATAAGCCTCTTCCATTTGCAATGAATTATAAATGCTTTTAAGGTCACTTTTCTTCTCTAGCCCTTAACATTGGACAAAGTCGACTTTGAGAGCCTCCTTGAATAAGAAAGAAAGTCCATCTTCATAATTCTCCTAGACTACATATCCCTGAGAGGAATTAGGCACTAATCCATCAAAGGGTGGTCATTTAAACCATATTTTTCACCTTTTTCCTCCCTCTTCTAGGTATAGCCCCATTGGGTCACCTAGGGCATCATTTTCCCGGGATACTAGCCCTAGAAATTTTTTTATCTCCTAGGGTCTACTGCGTTGCAGTGTCCTCAAGGTCTCCTTCGAATTTGAAGAGATTCCTATAGTTGGATTGCAAGATACCTCAAGCCCGAGGTCTAAGATCAATTTTTTCCCTAGTGTTCCCAAGGCTAGTACCTCATAGGATCAATTTGACATCTTTCGGTGAAAATTCTTGTTTGATCCTTTCCCCTTTCCTTAGTCAGGTTAAGAATATCATTGGTTGCTAGATTCCATTCTCTCAACTTGGGCTGGGTCCACTTAGCTCCATGCGGTCCCATTTCTTACCAAAGACAATTCTTGAAGGACAACTCGGGAATGCAAGTTCTATAAAGATTTTAGGGATTGGGAAATTCCTTTTCAAGCCATATATCTCTAGCCTAACCCTTGAATCCTCCCCTCCTTCCCTTGAAATCTTGTACCTTGCTTAAAGAGCAAGCAAGCTCCATTCTTAATCCTATCCCAGGGAAATGTTCTTTAAGGTCACGTCACATCTATTTGTTGATCATCCTTTATAAGTGACTTCCTAATTATCGGGTCTCCTCCCATCGGTGAAAGTCCGTAAAGAGAAGAGAGTCTTAACTGAGGTGACAGTGGGCTAAGTCTCCATTACTGCCCTTGACCTAACAATTGCCCTCTTAGGAGTCCCTTTTAGGTCCCCTGCTGGACAACCCTATTAGGTGTTTCTAGCCCCTAAGGGGAAGCAACATTTGCTCAGCCCACCCTACAATTGATTGTGTTATTGAATAGTACGAACAAAGATAAGAAGACTTCACTTAAGTCATGGTCAGCATCCAACATGATTGGTCCATCCTGGCGCATCTAGATGTGGTGAGTGGGAATCCAATCACGATATGGCACAACTTGGCCTTGGTTTTTCCACCCCTTTTGTGCACCTTTACTTTTGCTTAATTTTTTCCTTGTATTACTGCTCATAACTCAAAGGCTAAAGCTTGCTTTGAATGATGTATAGTAGTTGGATTACCCCTTAAGGATGAGTCATTTCAATGCTTATCAGGGTTGGGAAATGCAAGGGTTTCTTTATTGATGTAATGGAGCGATATGTGCTCAAGAATTTGGTGATGGCCATAATGAGTGAAGTAAAGCTCATGCTAGGCTTTTGCCAACGTGCTAATTTGTATGTCGCGACCATCTATTGCATTTTGATATTCTTTTTATTTTATTTTGTTTTGTGGCCATTATATGCTCTTTCCTTTTCTTTTTGTTGATCAACCTCCTAGTGAAAGTTCGCCCTATCCAAATATGAGGACATATGGGTGCCAAATCGCAGAGAAGCAATGGTTAGTTGAACCGAAAGAATGGATGTGAGATAAGGGCTTGTAATATATGACGGAAAGTGGTAAGTATGGAATAGGGATAGATGGAACTACTTTACCTCAATCAAGTCTTCATGAATAGTGCCCCTTTATACCTATTGGGCCAGTAGGGGAGGTCCCATTAGACTAGGATCGAAGATTAGCCCCGCATTTAAGGTGATAGAACAAGATCACGGTCAAAACCCCTCTTTTTTCTAGGTCACCCCATAATCCATATCAAATGCCCAAATACAAACAAGCATAAGCACCCGGTTGCAAAATGAATAAAGTAACTTTTGATCAGAAACTCACCTTTGTCCATGTGCTCATGATAGATTGGTGATAAGCATACGGCTGATGCAGGTGGTGGAGATATAATACCATGACATCAGTGGTGGCTGTTAGGGGCTGCATGGCTTTCTGGCTGGATGTGAGGAATGGGAGAAATATTTTCATGTATAGGCTTACCCATTTTGGTGGGTAACAGTTCCCTCATCCAAAACCCCAACCCCTCATGTCAAACACTCTCATGAACTTGAAGCACAAAAGCACACTTGCCATTTCATTTTCAGATTGAAGTGAGAAACAGTCCAGCAGTGAACAAGAAGAAAGATAAGGATTTTGGTGCCATATTTCTTGTGGCAAATTCATGGGCAGTGATAAACAATAGAATTAGAGACTTGGCTTGAGAAAATGAAACAGCTATGTTGTTTTTACCATGCCATTTTTGGAAATGCCACTGGGAAATTGTTGAATATAGGTTGTGCTTCGTTTAAGATTCAAGACCTATCAATATCAATTTCAGTTGATATTTGATCAAGTTTATTGTTTTCCTAGTCATTGCTCGACTGTTAAATGTTGAATGAGAATTTTGAATCATGAATGCTGATTGATAATAAATATATACTCTGCATTTTTTTTGTTGTTAGTTGGAGTGGGGTATTTCGTCTTGAAAATGGTATTATGGTATCATGACCATTGTTAATTTACAGAAATTGGTCATTAGATTTATATGTATATAAATTTTTAAACGTATTACCCTTGACGAACGCCTGTCCTTTTCTTCAAAAAGTGTCTGCAACCGTCTCAGAACCTACTTACACAAGGAACTTAGGTTTTGCCTATATTGTTATGCTTGTTTCTGGGATGCAAAATGAGGTAATTGCAATGTTTTACTTTCTTAGACGATTTTTTTGCTGCATGACCTTAACTCATTTCTGGAGTTTCCATGGATTTGATTGTTTCCACATGTCCGCATTTACAAATTTCTGTCCACCCAGATCCAATCAGTCATTTTTCTCTAATAATTAGTGGGAAAGGGAATGGTCTAAAATCTGTCATTTATGATCTGCATCTTTTGAACATTTGATTGGCAGGATTGCACATTTGTTTTTTTCTGCTTAGGAATCTTGGTGGCTGTATGCTTAATTGTAGGCTATATGGTATAATAATAAATAAAACCTGAGTTATGTAACATGACAGTATGTAAAGTGAACAGAAATTTTACAAAGAAATTGTCTCTGAAACATTTGGGATTCTTAACAAGTGTCTTGTGCTTGGTATTGTTGGTTATGATGTCATTATTCATAATATTGGAGGAAACATTTCATTTCTTGTTCCATTTATCTTTAGGTACATAGACTTGATCACATAGGTCAACATATATGACCAAGATATGATAAGATTATTTTTCTGCATATTTGTTGACAAAGGTTGGAGCAACTAGGAAGGCTGTGGCAGTAGCAAAAGATCAAAGATGCTTGACGGAGAATACAAAGATCATTGAAGAGTTGGTAAAAGCTAATAGAATGATTTCTATTTTGATTGATGAACGTTTTGTCTATTTTTTAGTTTTATCCATAATGCAAAGCAGGTCTCTGAGTGGATTTTTCTTTGGGTTATTTTTATATGACTGAATGTCTAATTTTACTGGTGGTTAAGGCATGATAATGGTAGCTGATATCTCTTTATAAATTAGATTTGTTTTTGGGTTAATTATTACTAAAATAAATGATTGTATTAATTTTAGGGCTAGAAAGTTCTCTGCTATAGATAACTTCCTTTTTAAAAAAAAAATTATAACAATTTTCACATTTCATTCACCCCATATCATCATAAGCAATTATATAGAGAGAACCTTCAGATAAACAATGCAGTGGAACAGTAAGGAACATTAGAAGAAAAACATACACAATAGAGACACCAGGATTTAGGTCAGGATCAGGGCAAAACCTCACGAGGGGGAAAACCCAAAATCGACTCTTCTTCTTCTTAGGTATTCATCAGATGTTCAGATGAGATACAAAGTACAATAAGAATGTGACATAAGTCTTCATCACATTAGGCCTCCTAGGGCCAACCCTGGAATCAAGGAGGCATTCACAAGCCCTCCACAAGACCTCTGATACGTCTGCCTCCATATCACTGTCGTAAGAGCATATATCTCAAGATGCATACATGATACTGTATTATGGTCATCTCACTCTCAAGTAGTCATCACAAGTATAACTGCCATACTGTTCTACGGACACTGCCATACATCAATATCACTGTGATAGAGGGTACTGCCATACAAGGCCACTGCCATACATCTCAATCATAAGAACATTGCCATTTATCACTGACATAGAAGTTCTGCCTTACCTTTCTGTCATAAAGATACTGCCGTATATCACTATCATAAAGGATACATTCATCCATCAATGACATAAAGGTACTCCCATACAAGGACACTGCCATACATCTCAGTTATAAGAACAACCATTACAATCATCACTGTCATAAGGACAACTATTACTGCCAACCATCATTATCCTACCACATAAGGTAGGGCACATAAACTCTTGCTCAATGTATCATGTAATATCCCCAATTTTGATTTTCTGCATTAGTGACGAGTTTTGGAAGAGTCAATTCCAGCATTGGGACTTTGGAGAAAAAGAGAAAACTGTAGCTCTGGTGGAATGTGGGGGTCACAAGAAAGAGAAATTCGACCCAAGGAGGGAACTCGCACTCTTGGAGGAGAGAGAAAAGGGAAAGAAGTGCGAGTTAGGAGAGAGAGAGAGTGGGGGCCAAAAGGGGAGAGGAAGGCCAACAAATTATAAAAAGAGCCCGAGGGCCTCACTTTGGCATCTTTTGCTCATTTCACGATTCAAACGTTACTTCTCTTGAGCTGTTTAGCCAAGAACCGTTCTGTTTAGCACAAGGAATTTTCGAATTTCCAAGCGAAAATTCTAACTCTTCCTACGACGAACTTCGAGTGTCACCCTAGAGGAGTAGAAAGAAGTATTATCTCAAGACTTCTAAAGGAGCTACATTGCAGATCATTTCTAGCTGGTGCGTATTTTCCTTGGGCGTAAAAGAATTTCATGGGGGCTGAGAGAAGCTAGCAATTCGTGGAGTATTGGCCGGAGAATTTACAAGAATTTATCCTTAGGGAGAACAGTTTCCCTTGGTGATTTGCAGGTATGAGTGTTCCATTTTAGAGGGACGATTTTGTTTATTCCAAGGCCTGCACAAGAGTTTATTGGCAGCGCCGGTGCACTCACAAAGACTCAAAGTTTGGGGAGCATTCGAGCTCGGATCCACTTGGTGATTGAGGGGAGTAATTCTCAGGAGTTAGGGAGGATTTCTTGGAGGAATCTTTGGATCCAATTCAGTAGTATATGAACTGTGGGGCATTTTTTGGCCCAATTAAGCAACTTGCACTTTTGGGTGTCACTGGGAGTCGGTGGATTCAACCCAAACTCCTTCTGGGTTTTTGTGGGTTTGGTGAGAGGAGGCTAGGATTAATTTTGCAGAATTTTCTGAGCACTTATGAGGGTAGAATTCTTAGTTCCATTCGGCAGCCAGCAACAAAAATTGTTGGGGGATGCAATTTATTCTGGGACCATTTCCACCACTTGGGTTCATGAGACATTTTTGTGTTTTGTTGATGTGGTGGAGTAGTGCCTGTGGCTAATTTCTCAAAAATTTTGAAGCGGTTTGGAGGGTTAAATCATTGGTCCCTTTCTAGCGTCAACAATAGTTTTTCTGGGTGGACTCAGCTTTGGTAATAGAGCCATTTCCAACACTTGGATGTTATCATATTCACCTGGGATCTTGCCCTGCTTGCAATAGCAAGCTCAAGTTCCTTTGATCTCATTTATTGTACTTGTATTTATCGAAATTAATACAACGACTCAGAGTTTTTGCTCATATTTCCATGTTCAAATGTGTATGTTTGTGCATATCTGAATTTTGTAGTTATAGCTTGTTCATTGCTTCTGTTATCTACGTTATTTTTCCATTTGGAATATTACAGTGGTATCATAGCATGATCTTGGCCAATTATGGGGATAGCTTGCAAGATCATGGAAGATTTTGACATGTATGCACAGTGGTAGGTGAAACCGTAGACTGCGTAATCCCTGAGTGTGACTATGCTACCTTAGTGATTGCGTGCTCCTGGCTTAAGAGTGTTGTGTGCTAAGCTATGAAAAACAATGGTGGATCTCCTCACCTGAGTGGGCACTCGAAGATCCCCAAGGGTGAGGTTGGGATCTCTGCTCGGAGACACCTGCGTGCTGAACAACACTTGTAGACTTCGCTAAACAGCAAAAGCGTGCTCAATGTCTGAAAGATAAAAAATCAGAAGATGTATAATAGAATGACTGAATGGTGAGCCTCCTCTTCCTTTTATGCTTGAGATCCTAGCTCTCCCTTGGGCCCCACTCAACTGCGTTGTCCCTCCTTGGCCACGCTTTCCCTACCACTGCGCTGTCCCTCCTTGGCCACGCTTTCCCTACCACTGCGCTGTCCTGGCCTACGTTGCCACTGTGCTGCCTGGCCCACGCTGCCTTCACGGCCTATGCTGCCACTGTGCTGCCTGGCCCACGCTGCCTTCACGCTGTCCCTTTCCCTACGCTATCACTTGGCTCTCCTAGGCCCCACGCTGCCAACTGAATTTGCCTAAGTGACTTTAGGGAATTATTGTCTCCTAAGTGTGGGTTATGGGTCCCATCACCCCCTTTATTGACTGACTAACATTAGAAAGGTAAAATCTGAACAAAATTAATATTTCCAATTAGCTGCTGCTAATTGGGAATATTACATCATATCACACAAGAGTTATGTCAAGTCATTGTTTTGCTGTGACAAGGATTAGATATACAAACAAACACTTGTGTGGCCAAGCCCTAATAGAGGGCCAAGGGTCTGATGAGGAGGTCTACTTCAAACGCTTAAAGAATTGCCCAACCAAGACCATAATACCAGATAAAATTGCAAATAAAAACTTTGAAAAATACTACAAATAGTGCTCAGAATGAAGGCTGAGGTTACTTTGACAAGGGTCTAGCAATGCCCTTACAAATCTTATATAAGTAGGCTTGTGGCCAAGCCATAACAGAGGGCCGAAAAATTTGTGACAAGAGTGAATCCAGGCCAAACCAAGACAATTGCTAATTCGTTGTTTAGAGGCATAAAAGATCCAAACTACGATGCATACCTTGGTAGGCCGTTGCTTAAAGCGTGTCCATGAAAGAATTACAGGTCATACGCTGTTCTGTTTAGGAGGCCGAAAATGTCTTCTTCAGATAGGTCGAAAACTTCAGAAGTCAAACATAGGAAAAATTTGTCAATTGATGTGTGAAGTGAGGTATAATATCCCCCTTTTATAGTCCTCAAAGGGGCTTCTTAAGGTAGTGAACATTGAAGGAAACATGAGCACTAAGACTTTTAATAATGTTAATTTATTCGATTAACCACCATTGTTTAGTTATCTTAAACCCTAATCAAGAAGTCTTATCCTTTTTGGTGAAGGGATTTTGGCATTTTTATGATGAAAGGCCCCTTTCATAAATTTGGTACCTTTCCATATGTTGATTTCTCCTTGAACCATGACAAGAACCCCTCATGCTTAATTGTTGATGCCCACAACCAATGAAAGTATGCCGTGTCACACCCTTATGGGGTTTTAGCCCATGAAGTAGGGTCTCCAACTTCAAACTCAATATTTTGTCAAAATAGGAGGACTTATGTGGCGTAACACATACCATCAGAAAGATCTAGACAAGGAGAATCCAATGATATGGATCTCCAAGTCAACTTCAATTGTTTGACACTTCAAAAACCCTCAAGAAAGTTGGGGTGCATCCTCAATTTAGGGAACCCAAACCCTAAGACTTGGGTTTTAAACCATCCAATAGTGTAGCCATCAACTTGTTGTAATCCAAGCAATTCTAAGAAGCGTTCATTGTTCATTTGATATCAATGACTGGTGTTCGTAGTCAAGTCAACCAGTCTAACTGATGCAGGAACATCATGCTAAAAAAAAATCATTGTATATTTGGTTGACTTAGGGATTATGGTTTTGTTGTGAGATTCGAATGAGTGCTAAAGAATAGATAGGAAAGTTTGTATGTTTTGAATGATTTGAGTGAGAAATATGTGTGCGAGGTTTTTAAATGTAAATATTCTCAAATATGTGAGAATATGAGAGATGTTAGACTTGTGAATATCTCATGAAGATCTTAGGGATTAGGAGATCCTAGAATAGGGATTTAGTTGAGTTAAAAGCGGATCTAGAGGATCTTTAGGATATGGTTGAGTAGATTGAGGATCTGAACCAGAAATAGTTGCAAAATCCCTTTTGTATATTGTTGTAAGCCTCAAAGGCATTAGAGAGGCCATTTAAACGAAGAAATTATGGATAAATCAGGCCACGGTGAGAGAGGATGAATTACACAAGGCTTTTGAGTATAATGTATATGTACAGGTTGATTAATGAAAAGAAGTTTTCCATTGTCTTTGTGAACATTTAATTGATGAATTCCAGTTTGTATGCCTATCTGGAATCGATGATGGATTAAAATGAATCTATCATATGAGTGAGGTCAATCCTAGAGGGTTTGAGGCAAGAAAGGAAAAGTTTTGTACATGTGTATTTGTTTTGTAGGACAGGTAGAAGGAGACTCTTTAGGGACAAAGTGAAAATCAAATTCAAGTTCAAATTCGTGAAGGAGTCGCTTGAGTTCATTAAATGAGCTATTGCAGAGGTTGTGGAATTGGTGAATTTGAGTGCTCTTAGAATAATTAACAAGTGCCTAGTTGAGAAAAAAGGAAGGATTTGATTTGTTAAAGTCCACTACAAACTTGCATGGGAGGAATTGGACCAGTCTCATGGATATAGAAATTTCTTTATGAAGATAGCAATTTTACATATTGTTGTAGATTATAATTGTTATTGGTATTTGAGTGTATGCGTTAAGCTGGAGATTGTGGTGTGAACATGAGCGTCAAATTGTTGAGCTAATAAATGCACCCACCTGACATTGTGTAGAGGCAGAGCAATCATAAGCCAGTGTTTGCAAATTCAAAGTTGCGTTGAGAGAAACATCCAACTGAAGGATCGAAGAAATCATGAAAAAATCAATTTAAAACCCATTGGATAATGGTATGTGCGTTTTGTCCAAAATTTATCTGTGGTATGATCTGCATTATGATATGCTTGGTATACGATAAACTCATGTATGAATAGTGATCATATATGTAATCAAGTTAAAGGATGCATAGGGATTTGTATGCATGGTTTTGAGTTTGTGGACATGGAGCTGTAGAGTTCAAATACAAGAATACAGTGGAGGTTAGATGCTCAGTTAAAGAGTTTGAAATGCATAAGTGGTGAAGAATGCAGATTTCAGTGAGCTTCCTATGAGGACAATAAGGAAATCCGACAACATATTGAGGATTCTGATAGCTTAATAGTTTTTCTGCCACCAAAGTTTGATTTCTGCTATATTTGTTCAAATCATGTAACAAACTTGTGCATCAGATAATTTCCAGAAGTTCGGTTTCTGTTCTAGGAGTTCGGTTCTTGTTCCAGCAATTGGGTTCCTGTTCCAGTAGTTGGGTTCCTATTCTCACCTCCACGATTCTCATACATCAAGCAGTCTTGAAGGAAAACGAGCACATGGGTTTTGAGGAACAGAGGGTTGATATGTTGATTTGTTCCCTCAATTAGGCTCAGGTCTTCCAGATAGCGCATAAGACAATGAACTTGGAAAACTGAATCCTTCCATGTTTATATAACTGAGATGAAGGCAGTTTAATAAAATTGATAGAAATATGAAGGGTTAAGTCTCTTTCTCGAGACTTATAGTGTAGCCTTATTGTTTTTAAGCTGCTTATTGTGGTGTCATAGACTTGGTAGGTCACATTTGGTATCAGAACACGTAAAAGCTCTTTGGGGGAATAAAGATATTACACAGAAAGAAAGGATCGGATTTTAAATATGGCAAGCAACAGACACACAGAGATAAAGTGTGGCAGAATGTGGGAAGTAATTGATACTCTTAAGGAGAATTTATAGTGGGAAATGAACAGGGAACAGGCCATTCCAAGTGCAGATGAATGGTGGAACAAGGTCATGCAAAGATCTTGAAGGTGATATGGTATGTTTTTATTTTTAACTCTGGGTTTGAGCCTTGAGGAATGTGTTTGCAGATTATAGGTTGCAGACAAAGAGGGCGTTAGCATCAAAGACAACTGAGAGGAGCTGTAACAAAGAACTGGTTGTGTTCTGAAGAGGAAGAGCATGTGAGCTCTTAAACAGTGGCAGAACCTTGAAGAATTCCAATAGAGGTTGGATAGGGAGGACAAGTGAATGTTCTCAAAGGGAGTGGAAGCTGTAGAGCCTAAAAAGGAAAAAGGGTGTGCTCAAAGAATGATTCCAGAGGAAGAGAACCATAGATCAAGCTCAAGGAGATAGCTTGGTAAGATAAGGTATCAATAGGCTAAGCTTAAAGAGAAAAGCATGCTGAGATTTCAAAGGCATGTATGGAGACTTGCTGAAAAGGGAGGCTTAGATGCAGTCCACAAGTGAATAAGATGGAGTTCACAATGGAGGGCAAGCTAATGGTCACTGAAGGTAATTGCAGAGGTTCAGAGGAAAGCCACAACAGAAGGAAATATGCCAAGGTAAAGGTCATAAAGGTGATGAGTCAAGAGGAGTTTGAGAGAGAGAGATGACTGAGATAATAGGTGAACTCAGTTACATGGAGAAGCTACTACATAAAAAAGTGGATGTAAAGCAGAGAAGAGGATGGAGTATGAAGAAGCCAATTCGGTGGCCAGTGGTACAATTATTCATATAAAAAATGAGGAAAAGTCTAAGGGAAATGAGAAAGAAAGAGAAACACAAAGGAGCTGTGTTCAGATACAGGCCATTGACAACAGAGGAAAGAGTTCACTATTGTGAACCAGAGCAAGGTGATATCCTTGGAGAGGATAATGTTGAGAAAAGATCTATTGAGGATCTTATAAGTTACTTGGAGAAGGAGGAGGAAGAGAGAATTGCAGGAAGTGTCATGAGCTCTTTGAAGAGTTCAGATCAGCGAATGGATATGCTGATAAGTAAGGCTGACAGGCCTAATGTTTTTATTTCTGACATTTTGTGTGTGGTTGCAGATTTAGCAGATGAAGACAATCAAGGTAGAGTCCATATGCATGTTGCCAAAGAAGCAAATGAAAAACAACTATTGCAAATTGTTATACATGTTAAGGAGGATTGTAAGCCCATATATGATGATGAATACTTCTCAGAAAAAGACAGTTTTGAACTAGTACAGCATAAGACATACATAGATGCACTGCTTAATAGAGGACAAGTTCAGCATGAAGATCAAAGAGATGAAGTTAAACACAAAGATTGTGATATGGAAAAGGGGGAATCAGGTGATAGACAATGACTTGAAGCTGTCATGAAGATGAAGGAAATGTACAAAGACATTTCAAAGAGGCAAGATCAGAATTGCATTCTGATGGAGAATTAGACTATGTTGTCTCATGAGGACAACCAAGAGGGAGCACATGCACATTTGGTTAATGAAGAGACTGACAAACAATTAGAAGAATTTGTTGTTGAGGATATGAAGGAAGATGAGGAAATTCACTGTTGTGAACCTGAGCAGAGATTGATGCTCAATGATGGTAGTGGTAGCTCCATTGTTTGGATTGAGACATGCAAGGAATTGCAGGAAAATGTGTTTATAGGTGGTCAAGCACTAAAGGATGTGGTGAAGGAAGAATTGTCTTGTCAAGGGCATATTAAAAATTTTGTTTTGCAAGGAACAACAGAAAATTGATTCTGTGACTGAGGAACTATGGAAGTTGATGATGGGACAGTCCAGATGGAGAAAAATGACAATAGAAGTGATGATCAATCAGAATTTGAAGCTGATTGAAGGAAGGAAATGAATCAAACGATATCAGACATACACCACCAGCAAAGATTTAGAGCATTTGGACAATTACAAATTAAGGTTTGGGACCCTGGAGGTTTTCATCAGTATATGAAATCACATGATTAGGAGATCATGAATTTTTTCAATTTTGGGAGTTTGATGCAGGAGCATCCTGCTAAAAAAAAATCATTGTATATTTGGCTGACTTAGGGATTATGGTTTTGTTGTGAGATTCGAATGAGTGCTGAAGAATAGATAGGAAATTTTGTATGTTTTGAATGATTTGATGAGAAATATGTGTGTGAGGTTTTTAAATGTAAATATTCTCAAATATGTGAGAATATGAGAGATGTTAGACTTGTGAAGATCTCATGAAGATCTTAGGAGATCCTGGAATAGTGATTTAGCTGAGTTAAAAGTGGATCTAGAGGATCTTTAGGATATGGTTGAGTAGATTGAGGATTTGAACCAGAAATGGTTGCTGAATCCCTTTTGTATATTATTGTAAGCCTCAAAGGCATTAGAGAGGCCATTTTAGCGAAGACATTATTGATAAATCAGGCCACGACGAGAGAGGATAAATTACACGAGGATTTTTAGGATAAGGTATATATACAGATTAATTAATGAAAAAAAGTTTTCCATTGTCTCTATGAACATTTAATTGATGAATTCTAGTTTGTATGCCTATCTGGAATCCATGATGGATTAAAATGAATCTATCATATGAGTGAGGTCAATCCACGAGGGTTTGAGGCAAGAAAGGAAAAGTTCTGTACATGTATATCTGTTTTGCAGGACAGGTAGAAGGGGACTCTGTAGGGACACAGTGAAAATCGAATTCAAGTTGGAATTTGTGAAGGAGTCACTTGAGTTCATTAAATGAGCTATTGCAAAGGTCGTGGAATTGGAGAATTTGATTGCCGTTAGAATAATTAACAAGTGCCTAGCTAAGAACAAAGGAAGGATTCGATTTGTTAAAGTCTGCTACAAACTTGCATGGGAGGAATTGGAGCAGTCTTATGGATATAGCAATTTCTTTATGAAGATAGCAATTTTACATATTGCTGTAGATTCTAATAGTTATTGGTATCTGAGTGTATGCATTAAGCTAGAGATTGTGGTGTGAACATGAGCATCAAATTGCTGAGCTAATGAATGCACTCACCTGAGATTGTGGAGAGGCAGAGCAATCATAAGGCAGTGTTTGCAAATTCAAAGTTGCGTTGAGAGAAACATCCAACTGAAGGATCGAAGAAATCATGAGAAAGTCAATTTAAAACCCATTGGATAATGGTAAGTGCGTTTTGTCCAAAATTAATCTGTGGTATGATCTGCATTATGATATGCTTGGTATACGGTAAACTCATGTATGGATAGTAATCAAATATGTAATCAAGTTAAAGGATGCATAGGGATTTGTATGCATGGTTTTGAGTTTGTGGACATGGAGCTGTAGAGTTCAAATAGAAGAATATGGTGGAGGTTAGATGCTCAGTTAAAGAGTTTGAAATGCATTAGTGGTGAAGAATGCAGATTTCAATGAGCTTCCTATGAGGACAGTAAGGAGATCCAACAACATATAGAGGATTCCAGTAGCTTAACAGTTTTCCTACTACCAAAGTTTGATTTCTGCTATATTTGTTCAAATCCTGTAACAAACTTATGCATCAGATAATTTCCAGAAGTACAATTTCTGTTCCAGAAGTTCTGTTCCTGTTCCAGCAGTTGGGTTCTTGTATTCACCTCCATGATTCTCATACATCAAGGGGTCCTAAAGGGAAACAAGCACATGGGTTTTGAGGAATAGAGGATCAATATCCTGATGTGTTCCCTCAATCATGCTCAGGTCTTCCAGATAGTGCATAAGACAATAAACTTAGAAAACTGAATCCTTCCATGTTTATATAACTGAGATGAGGGCAGTTTAATAAAATTGATAGAAATCTAAAGGGTTAAGTCTCTTTCTTGAGACTTATAGTGTAGCCTTAGTGTTTTTAAGCTGCCTATTGTGGTGTCATAGACCTGGTAGGTCATCACAAACCCCAAGGAGGTTGACATCAATGACAACACCATCCAACACAAAATAAACTGAACTGATGAGTACGAACTGTGAATTCTGATTGAATTCACCATGGGAAGAGATGGGTTCTCGCCCACTCTCTCTAAATCACCCAAGGATCTCCATCTTGGGGCTACAGAAGCAAAGAACTAGGTTATCCAAACGACACCAAAGATAATAACTCAAATCCAAGATGTCCTGAAATGATCTCCTCCTTTTAAATCCGCAATAGATAGATCTCTAACCTTCTAGAGGTATTTTATATATTATTTTATTATTATTCGAGAAGTCCCTCCCTAACTTCATCTTGTGTGACTTTTAATTTATTTAAGTCACTTTTGTCCTTTTCCCCTTAATTATTATTTCCCCTTTTTATTTAAGAGATTACTTAAAGTCACTTTAAATCTAGGAAAATTGTAAATCACCCACCATATTTTCTCCGACCAATGTAAATCACCTCTTAGCATCCCATCTTGTAGATCTGCTCGTTCAAGTTCCAACGAGCTATTACACTAAGGGGTTTTGTCAAATATTCCTTGAGAAATGCCACCTTAAGCGTAATTAATTAAGTTATGCTCAATAGTAACCCCTTTTTACGAGAATTATCAAAAAACGACAAAACCAAAGATAAGTTGTGCGAAACTGCTCCTGATGATGAATATGCCAAGCGAATGTTGTCGGATCCTGTAAAAACTCCTCAAAACCCCTATGGGACTCTTGATGATGTAAGCCTGCTCCTTTGACCCGACCATCACGTACCATGAAAATATATCTTACACTGCTACTCTCAAAACTGCATTTTATTTATTTATTCAAATCTAGAATATGAAAAATTAGGAGAATAGTGCCTGTAAGTTAAATGTGTTGATTTTTGTAACATCAGATAGTGCTCTAAGTCTCAAATTTGGTGCGGAGGCTTAGACACTTGTATTTCAAAGAACCCAGAAACCATTTGTGGAAGTTCCACTCGGTTCATGTTTTATTAAAATAATTACTATTTTTATGGGGACCGTAAGTCTAAAATTAGGGAAATGAAATAATTAAAGGGTATTAATAAAACAAAGGGTGAATCTTGTAGAGAACAAAGATCAAGTCATGTTTAATCTTAGCCATCAATTAGACATCTAATTTGGGCCGTTGATTTGTCAACGAGAAGATTATAAAAGGAAGGCTTGAGGGTCATTTGAAGAGGACACAGAGACACTGAATTGATCTAAGAGTTCAAAATTTCTGGGGTTTGGTTTGCTTAGAAATTTGAGCTAGAGATCTGAGTAGTGAGTGGCAGAGATAGCATCTAGAGAGAGATTTTCTCAGTTCCGTGGAGCACCAGTCAAAGAGAGGCAGAGGTGATCTAGCCTAGCCAACATAGAAGGAAGGGGCTGACGCAGTGACTGCGTAAGCTCACACAGAGGCAGAAGGAAGGGTTTTCGGATTTTGCTGGTGGGTCGGTTTTGGAGGGCGGGATCTGGAAAGTGGCACCGAGAGGCTGTTCCTCAGCATCCACAAAGGCAAAACGACTTGGAGGAGGGCTAACATTGAGCCTGGAAGGGGGTGATGCAGTGACTGGAAGTTCCAGCGTTGGATTTGCGCAGAGCCTGTCCACGAAGTTTTTCTCTCATCCGGATCAGTCGGAGACTCAGTGATTGGGTGAGGTATTCCTCACATATTTTTCTGCCAGTGTTTCTCACTGTAACTGAATAACCCTTGAGGGTATTCAAAGATGTATTCATACATTGCTTCTGCTTAATAATAAAACCGTCAGATCTGTTGCACCGGTTTTCCCCTGTTGGGTTTTCCTGGGGACATTAGTCCAAAAATAACTGTCATATGTGTGAATGATTTCCTTGTCTAGTTTCCTTGTTTCTGAATCAATTTTTAGTGTACGCTGCTTTAGTAGTTGCTTCAATAATTCAGATCTGAATTAATTATGTAATGTAATTTACTTAGTAGGAGTACACTCAGTGGTTGCAGTAGGATTCATTAGATCGGGTTAGATCTTGGAATTTTCACAAAATGTATATAGAAAACGGTTCTGGAATTATTGCTGCAATGAGTCGTCTGCACAAAAACATCATCACTCTTATATTACTTAGAAAAGATGAATTATACAGTACCGCACACCAGTTAATAACTCACAAAAATATGTATCTATTGAATTTACCCTGTCTCTCTTATAGTCCAATAGAGATAGGGGATGCAATGAATCTGGTCGCACTCACTAGTGCCCCTTGGTGTAACTATCTCCTAGAGCAATGCACATCCCCATAAGTCATATCTCCTTGAGCAATTCACCTCATGCAGGCTTAGCCCTAACCTACAATGGAATACCCACAATCAAATCAACATGCAGGCATGCAAGTCTCGCATAGCGATCTGCACTTTTTCTATTCTTGGAAACCTCACATGCATGCCACAACATCCAAGAATGGAACCATGGACTACCTCGATACTGAAGTAAACTGCTACTAACTGCAGATAAAACTGTGCCTAACTGAAGACAGAAAGTATGCTATAAATCTGGATCTGGACATCTAATCATGCTCGATGTGTGCACACACCACCCACACACAGAATGATTATTAATGATGCACCTCCTTAGAGGGCCCTTGTACTTCTGCTGTGCCTCGTTCATTCTACCATTAGTGCTGATCTGGAAGTGCCTAAGTGCTTTAATTATGAAGGAGAATCAGCTTCTGAGCAACACCGTTAAAACTATCAATCCAGACTCCTTTTTGGCATTTTCAGGAAAGGTATTTCCTGATGATAAAACAGATGATCAATAGAGATAGGGGTATGGAGCATAGAGAAAACGATAATCTACATTGGATGATAATTCCATTTGAAAATGGGACGCCATTTGTACATATTGAAGTCCTATGTACATGAAAGTTAGGGAGGCAAACATCCTCCCAACTAATGTGGAGTCCCTAACAAGGATTTCAAAATGAAGACCTCATGGCTTTCTTAATTACATTTATAAGGCACAGCAATGTCTATCTTTTTTTGAGTTTATCTGCAGTGCAGGTTTGTGTTTTTCTTAAATGTCTGTCTTCAGTGTTCCTCATGCATGGTGGTTGTATGCTATTTTTATCCAGAAAGCTGTTTTAGATAGGATAGTCTATGACAGGCTTGCTAAATCAAGATCTACTGTTAGTGACTACATATTTGTTATTAGGCAATACCAAGACATTGAGAGGAGAGTCCTCTGAATTGTTTTTTCTTCTTTTTATGTGGTTTGGGATTTGCATATATATGATGAATTTTCTGCAAATGTACAATCTAGATTTCAATATCTAAAAGCACAGATAAATATTTGTACTAAACCCTGTATATGTAATTTAGTTTTAAGATGCTCTTTTTCTTTATGCACTTCCATTACTTAATTCCAATTCATTTCTTGATTGAAAGACAAAATGTTCTATTTTTTTATTTGACTAATCCATGTCTGAAATTTGACAGCTGAACATGTATTGGCTTGTGCAAATTTGTTTATTATTTTCTGTACATTGCATTCCAAAATCATGAAGTCCTTGTTGGCTCTCTTATAAATGATTTCCCCATTCTCTGTTGAAATTGAAGTTTTCTACTCTGCACAGAGGAAAACAATATAAATATATAAATTTTATTCTTATATAATGTTATGGCAGAATTTTCTAACTCAACTTGGACCTTTTTAATTAATAGTAAATGTTTGGCATGAACAGGTCCAATTAAGGCATAAGATGGCACGCTTGCTGGGATATTCTAATTATGCAGAATATGTGCTGGAGAATCAGATGGCTAAAACACCTTTTAAGGTGATTATTTACACACATGATTGGCAATGTTTATGCTATATAGTTCATATTTAATGCTTCATCCTAAGAGATTATTTTAACTTCTAAGAGCATTACCAAACGTAATAATTCATATTAACAGGTATTATGCTTTGTAGGATTTTATGTGTAGACTTTTGTATTTGTCTTCAATGAACATGTAGGTTTTGATTCATAAGCTTGTGATAACAATAATAGCTTCGGTATCTTTACACAACAATGTAATATCCCAAATGGGATATTTGGACAAATTTTGCAGAAAATAATTTAACCCAACATCATGCCATAAAATCAACATTTATTTACAGAAGATTGCCATGTAAAATAAGACAAAGTTCATGCAATTCCATAACACAATGAGGCAGTAAATAATCTCAGCTTTATTATAACATAAACTGGGGTTTACATGCGGGAAAGATAAATAGCTAACATAGCTGAGATATAATCCGGCGGATCTGCTACACTGTTGCACTGCACTGGCCTCCAAATCTGAACTTCTGCACTCTCCCTCCGACAACAACTGCCACTGAAATCCACTGAAAACAATGAAGCACCCGTTGAAGATATATAATGATCTTCACTCCATTATCCCTGAAGCTCTGCGAAACTCCTGAATGAAGTCTCCTCAAAGAGAGTCGGGTTTTCATCCAACACTCGACAATACACTCGAGGGTTTCTGTTCTGGGGCTACCAATGAAGCAGAGAAGCAAGTTCTCAAACCTCTCACACAAGAAAATGATCAAACTTAAGATATTCCTCAATGGCCTCCTCTTCTTTTATAGATCTCTTGGATCTTTCTAGAGCTTTATTTTATTATTATTTTAATCATGGAGCACTTTTCCCTCTTATTTTCCAATTAAAATATTCCTTTTTAATGCAGGAAAGAGTAAATCGGCTACCATGTCTCCTCAGGTCATTGAAACTCATGTCCAACCGTCCCATCATGTAGGTATCCTCGTCCTGGTTCCAACGAGCTATTACACTAAGGTGTTCTATCATGTATTCCTCTCGGAATGCCACCTTGAGCGTAATTAATTGAGTTAAGTCCAAAAATAACTCAATTTTTTGAAAGTTGTCGGAATGCACCGGAACGAAAGGCAAACTGTGCGGATGGTGGAATATATCAAGCGAATGCCACTGGTCCTCATAGAAACTTCTCAAAACTCCTCCAAAAAGCCCCTGGGCCCGCCTGATGACACCAACCTGTATCTGTGACCTGTCTACACCCAACTCTGGAAGTCCATCCTAACCATGTCATAGATTATACAAAAAATGGAATATTATAGACCTTCCACCCCAAGATTGCTTGCCCTCAAGCAATCCAAATATGTGGGGCCATCCTGTTGGCCCGATGCAGCTGAGACCCAATGCCTGGATCCCATACAAACCCCTAGATGCTACTATGCTCTTGTGTCAAGGCAACTGAAACAGACCCCTCAATGCCGAGATCCCAAATTGATCTCTCACTGTACCTATCATCAATCAATTCTCCTGGATCCCATCGCCACCATGGCCAATCATCGCCCAAGTCCCACGGCTTGGACTGCGCACTGACTCTAGCTGTTGCTGTCACCCCATGAAGTGAAGGCCAACTCAGCCACTCTCTCTAAGCCAACATCCGGTCTAGGCTGAGGTCAATCTTGATCTGTGGATGTCGAGCTAGTGCTACTGAAATACTGATGGACTGTCAGTCCACAATCCATGGCCCAATGGAACATATAACATCTCTCTCGTCCAAGTTCTCCTGCCGAAATGTACCCAGGACTAAGAATGATACTCTATTAATAGAATACCAACTCATCACCTCCGTCCCATCCAACTCCTGACTTAATCCCATGCTAACCCTTCACTCTTGAAGTCAGGATGGAATACTACAGAACTGTCGACCTGTGCCCCACTGCCAACTGGAAGCTGTAGCATCTGTCATGTCTAAGGGTCCCTTCTCAGCTATGCTCCCTACAAAGAAGATCATACCATCAATAGGGTACCAACTCATGATCTCCCGCCAATATATCCCGGAAGAAGAATCCAATGTAGTGACATCTGCATACGGAACACGTCTGGAGAGTTGTCGCCAGCCCATACTCAACTCATGTTGCTCTATCTCGTCTGCCGACGAGATCTGCCTGCAGAGGAAGGCCCCTCTCTCTATAAAAGGCCAAATTGGGCAAGATATGCTGCAAGCCCCATCAATGTACTCCTGGAGAGTGTTGCTCCTTGAAAGTACTGCAATTCTATTGACTACATGTGCATCTATCTGCACCTCATCTGTGGGTCTACCCAAAGATGGATGCTCCACCATCTCCAACAGCTCCTCCCTCTCCTGCTCAGGGGTGTCATACTCCTGCTGTTTGCTAGCCTCCCGCAAAACTACCCTATCGATTGCCAATATATCTTGAGGATAAGTATCTGCAACTACTGCCACCCTGCTAGATGCCCGTACATCTGCCTACTCCTCACCAATGGCTGATCCTAAGGGTAGTCGTACATCCACCATAGACTCAATGTGAGCCTCCATCTGTCTCTCCCCCAAAGGACTATCATGCATGATATTCATAACTTCCTCCCCAGCTGATCCATGCTCCACCATATGCTGCTCAGGCTGAATCAGGGTTGCGTGGGAGCGGCTTCCCCCCCTCGAACCCGCTGTCAGAGCGCGCTCCCTCGAATTCGCTCCCGGAGCTAATGCTTAGAGGGTGATATTAATGACAGATCCCTATACAGATCCATAGGTAATGACAAAGATACCTCTGGATATTAATGCTTAGAGGGTGATATTAATGCCAAAGATCCTATTTTCCAACAAGACTAAAAAGTTAGACATTTCTCGTGGCAGCAAGAGGCCCAAGCATTAGCTATAGATAATATATTTACTTGTCTTTTCTAGTTTCTAGTAGCTTTTATAACTGTTGACTCTTTCATAACTATAAACAATATATGACAATTTAAGTTTGAAGTTGACAATTATAACTCATTGGTAATGAATTATGAATACGATGCTTCGTGAAAGTTGAAAGTTGTTTCATTTCATTTCATTTTATAACATTTCATTTCATGTTAGATATTCTTTGTTGTAATGGTTACACTTAGCTTACAAGTACAACTTTGGTGATCAATGATGATAAATGTTATATATTGAATTTTGAAAGCTTGAAACTTAAAGATTGATGAATCACGAGACTCAATATGTTGTATGTTACTAACTTGTGGATGTGGTTGATGAAGATTATAACTTCTAGATGATTGATGTCATATGGTTCAATCAATGTTTTTAACTTTTTATGCTTTTTAATATTTAATTCATCATTCTGCATGCTTTTGTTGACATATATGCATCAAAATACAAATATATATATTCATATATATATATATATCTATATATATATATATATATATATATATATATATATTTGCTCCAACCGTAAGTCAAAATGTTAACCCCGCTTCCTGTTTTTGCTCCCTCTCCCAAGTAACCTTGGGCTGAATCATCACAAGTGACTCATTATCCTGAATATCTCTCATTGAGTCCTCTGACTGCTCACCTTGCATGCTGGAAGATAAATCTGACCTATGGTCATCAACTCCACATGACTGCTCATGCTCCTTAGAAGCATCCTCGTATGACCCCATGGACTCATCCGAAGAAGAGTCCTCCTCCTGACATACAGAAAGAATGTCCTCTTGCTCTACCTCTGCCACCTCATCTGCATCTCCCATGCATGAGTGGTCAGGTCCCAAAGGTTCTTTGCAGATGAAACAAAGTCCCTTCCTCCTCAGCTCATTTTTGTTGCCTGATCCCCCAAATGGAGTAGCTCCTTCTTGGTCAACTGTCTCTTGAAAAGCTCAATGTTCTACTCAACCAACCCTTGGGCTAGCTCATAAGCAGCAGGTGAGACCAATTGCTCTCTTCTCCAATTGCTCAACAACCTAGTCTGCAGCTCCCGCCAAATGGCATCACGGTCTCTCATACATGACGATAGGATGGACTGCATGTGTGTTATGATTGTGTCAGAATGATGTCTCCTAATGCTGAAGAAGCATTGGAACATTTGCAGAATCAAGCCATCACACTCAAGGTCAAACATGACCTCACAAGTCTGGGTCATGGCCATGACTTCTAAAACCTTAAGCTTCCTCCCAAATGTAGAGCCTGCATTGTTGTCCAAATCTTGAAAAGTTTCTACTATCATTCTGAAAACTCTTTGCATAACATCATCATTGTAGGGAGGAAAGGGCGCTGCTATTCTCAAAATATCACTGAAACAAGAGGCCTATAAGCTTGACTCTCTCACTTGGATGTTCCAAGAATCTGGCTTGTACCAATGCAAGCATAGATGGCTCCAAAGCCCAATTTAAACTCCAATCAGATTGCTCTATCTTTGAAAGACATGATTCTAGTTTCTCCAACATGGAAAAGTCATTTTCTGATCTTCCATTCTTTAAGTCCATCCCAAGTGCATAAAGCCAATTTCCCACTTCTCTCTCTTTTTGTAAATTCCTCAGGTACCTTTGTTGGAGCAAATTGTGTACCTCCTTGGAGAAGGGTCTATTGTTTTGTTTCATGGAACTAACTTCTGAATTGTTTATCTTTTTGGTTTTTGGTTTAGATCGCAACCCACTGAGGGACTGCTATTTTTATTTAGGAGTTGTTTTAAAAACTTCATTGTTTCGGCGACATATATGGAAGTAACAATGGTTTAGCTAAAATTAGTTAGCCATGAACATGACAATAGGAAGCTACTACATCAACGTTTGGAAATACAGGTGTAGCCTAGAAGCCAATTCTACTCACCCCTCATGACATTCATTGACCACTACAACAAAAGTTATTTATTTATTATATTTATTTTTTATTTTTATTTTTAACTCAATACACAACATATAAGAAAAGGGTAAATATTGACAACCAGATAAACAAACTCACCTCACTACACTTTATGGATTTCCTACCACAATGATAAAAATAGCTTTGACACCAACTCTACAAACTTGCCAAATGATAATGCTGTGGTACAAAATAGTTGGAGAAAATACACGTGGACTTGCACAAGGCAAGCTACAAGCACTAGGTGATGAGTGCAAGCAAATCCAACCTCTCCAATAGCAAGCTCCTCTAGAAAGCGCTGCTGCTCCAAGATTACACTGCTGCCTGACTTCAGCCTCTGATTTACCCACTGAAAACTGCTCAGAAAATTCTAGGAATTTGGGAAGGTGATCTTTGCCTAAAACCTAGAAAAACCCAGAAAAATATTGGGAAAATTCTAGTTGATCTAGAAAATTCCTAATTTAGTGTGAGTTTCCCAGTCTGCCCAATTATGCATACTACTCCACATAAGATAAATTCATACCACAATGTTCCAACTCTACAATCCTGTAAATTCATTCAAGATCAGACTCAAATGAGAAAAATTTCGCAAATCAATTAGACTCCAGCAAATAAACTTAGCCCAACAAATGATTTCGGCCCATCAAGAGAAATTTCCCACAGAAGAATAATTTTGGCCCAGCAAAATGCTCTCCGACAACAATTCTACACTAGCTGCTGCAATGGATTGACCAAAACACCCACATTCGGTGCTAAGAAAATTCTCAAAAATTATTCCCGTACTCCTCAAGCCAATCCGACCAAAACCCAAAAATGGTTTGGCCAAATCACAATCCTCCAAACTTGACCCGAATAAACTCTACGTTCTCCGAGTGGCTGCTGAATACGTTGTCTACTGAATGATCAATAAACTATTGAACAACCCTCCAAATGTGCAGCAATTAGTCCTTCCTACACTTCCTCAGTAGACAAACTCAAATGGTTGAGAACTTCCTCCACAACTAGGCACAACTCTCCTCCTTTGCGCTGGCCCAGAGAATGCCACGCTGCTCGAGAAATAAAATGTCAATCTCAACCCTGGAGGTTCACCTATAGCTGAAAAGATAATGAACCTTGGTTTGCCTATAGCTCTCGTAAGCTAATGAACCTTACAACCAACAACAAACACAAGAACCCAACTGCGTCCTCCAATAATGCCTCAAAATAATAAACCATCGATCTTCCTCTGAAATTGAGTTGCTATAAAACCCTTGAATTTGGCTTTTTCGGTAATTTGAAATGCTAACCCTCAAGCTGGCAAGATCACTAACTCTGATACCACTGTAATATCCCAAACAGGATATTTCGACAAATTTTGCAGAAAATAGTTTAACCCAACATCATGCCATAAAATCAACATTTATTTACAGAAGATTTCTATGTAAAATAAGACATATAAAGTTTATGCAATTCCATAACACAATGATGCAGTAAATAATCTCAGCTTTATTATAACATGTAAATTGGGGCTTACATGTGGGAAATATAAATAGCTAACATAGCTGAGATATAATCCGGCCTCAAGGATCTGCTACCCTACACTGCTGCACTGCGCTGGCCTCCAAAACTAATCTGCTGCACTGTCCCTCCGGAAACAACTGCCACTGAAATCCATTGAAAACAATGAAGCACCCGTTGAAGATCTGAATGATCCTCACTCCAATATCCCTGAAGCTCTGTGAAACTCTTGAATGAAGTCTCCTCAAAGAGAGTTGGGTTTTCGTCCAACACTCGGCAATACACTCGAGGGTTTCCGTCCTGGGGCTACCAATGAAGCAGAGAACCAAGTTCTCAAACCTCTCACACAAGAAAATGATCAAATCCAAGATATTCCTCAATGGCCCCCTCTTCTTTTATAGATCTCCTGGATCCTTGTAGAGCCTTATTTTATTATTATTTTAATCATGGAGCACTTTATCTCTTATTTTCCAATTAAAATATTCCTTTTTAATGCAGGAAAGAGTAAATCGATTACCATGTCTCATCAGGTCACTGAAACTCATGTCCAACCGTTCCATGATGTAGGTATCCTCGTCCCGGTTCCAACGAGCTATTACACTAAGATGTTCTATCATGTATTCCTCCTGGAATGCCACCTTGAGCGTAATTAATTGAGTTAAGCCCAAAAATAACTTAGTTTTCAGAAAATCGGAATGCACCGGAACGAAAGGCAAGTTGTGTGGATGATGGAATATATCAAGCGAATGCCATTGGTCCCCATGGAAACTCCTCAAAACTCCTCCAAAAAGCCCCTGGACCCGCTAATGACACCAACCTGTACCTCTAGGCTCTGACCTGTCTGCTCCCAACTCTGGAAGTCCATCCTAACCCTGTCATAGATGATACCAAAAAAAGGAATATTATAAACAATCTGAAAGGGCAATTACACACCAAGCATTTTATTTTGATGCGCAAGAAATGAATGATAAATGTACATACATAGCAATGTAAATAGCGAATAATGAAAACTTGGATCGTTGAAGAAATGTTCTCAACAAATAATTTATCTGTTGGAAATTGGTCTTTTCAAAAAGGTCCATGAGAGGGTTCAACGAGTCCCGTGCTTACCTACAGAGCTACATGGTTAAATGTAGTCATATTGGTCTGCAAACAGGTCTTAGGTCACATGTACGAATAGACATTTTCCTAGATGAGTGATTGGCTTTGGTCTGGCTGTTAATTATGATTAAGAGGAATGGTGCATAAGGATCCATAATATGATGACAGAGTTTTAATGATGGCTTGTATAGAAGCCGCATGGGCTATCCATGACATCATTAAAAGCAAATATGGATTGTTATTAGTTAAAACCTACTAATGTTCTTCATAAGGTCTTTGATACCAATTCATAGGAGTAAGCTAACATGCACAAGTATGGAAATAGTAAACTCAATATCCACAAATTTTTCATTAAATGCAAATTTATAATGCGCATCATGTCCAAAATTAACTGAATAGTCAACTAAAATTATACACGCAATGATAAGGATGCCAAAAGTACATTATCACCTAAAATAAACAATAAACAATTATTATAATGATGTTCCTAAAAAGTCTCTTTCTAAAGAGCTGCCATATCTCATCAACTGTCGCGCTTGGAACACAAAATAGTTGGTTTTATCTATTTTACATTACTCGTTAGTGGAAATGGTTGAACAAGCCAAGCTAGCGCTTGTGACTTGTTGCCGCTCCTTTTAGCAGGGTTGTTCAATATCTGTACAGCCTTGCTAGGCCGACACACACAGGACAAAGACCCACTGTCAATGTAGCCTACGTACCCGCTATTTAAGTCCAATTCCTACCAAACAGGCTATGGGAGGCTTCCCTTCAATGACTCCAGCCAACCAACAGAAGACAAGCTACTTATAATGGCATCAAATGGTTGAAGTGGAGGAGTCATGTTGCTGTCCTGCTAGTTAATATGATAAATATGCAAATAAAATTACTAAGCCAGTAAGAAAAAGACACTCAAACTTGATCAAATATGGCATGTGAATAGTCAAATTTGGTGTGCAGAAAATATGCTAACCAAATATGTAAATATTTTTATGAATGGAGAACTGGTTAGGGGGGTAGTTGTGTAAATCTGCTTGCTGCCCTGTGTTTAGAGGTTTGTAATTTCTGCAGAAAACATAGAACTCAACAAACTAATCCCATGAAAATCATCCAAAATTGCGTAAACACTTCTAGTTCTAGAAGAGAGAAGACTGGTCTGTTTAGATTGCTTCTGGAAATTCACTTTATGAGATCTAGGGGTGCCCATAAAATTATGTAATATTCCTAATGGAGATATTGAGTAATAACAACCATAAAGTTCTTACATGTAACGTGTTACCCACCACTTTGTGGCTGATATCCCTGGAGAAATTTTTTCTCCATGATGGACCTCAGCCGGCGGCCAACAGCCCCTTGCAACCCTCAACTAGCTCGTTGTGCCATTTCTCTGCCACCGGAGCTAGCCATGTGGTCGTTCACCCATCTGTATTGATCACATGTTTGAAGGTGGGCCTCCTGAATGTAAAGGTATGTCTTGTCATTTGGTAATTGAGTATTGGGTTTACTTATCATGGACACTTATGGGCATGGAGTTATGGGGCGATTTGGCAGAAAGAGTGGGCTTAGTTTGTGCTCTTGCCCCTTTGATCTCTTTTGGATGTTACCCTTGGATCTTAGTCCCGTGGGATCTCCTTTATTGACCATTTGGTTCTAGGGTGGTACTACTTGGGAAACCCCGACTTTGGGTGCGTGGTCCCGCTCCTTTATCCGCTTATATTATTCCCTTTCCAGTCACTGTACCCCCATTCATCATTTTTCCCACCTGGGTCTAGATGTTGAGATTTTGTATAGTTTGTGTAGCATCGGGTGTGCTCTAGCCCTGAAATTTTGTGGAGGGGCTAAGACACACTTGAACTCCAAAACCTAGAAAGTGTTTTGTGAAATTTCAGCTGGTGTTCAAGTTATTCAAATAATTAATTATTTTAATGTATTTCCTAAGTCTAAACTTAGGAAAATTAAATAATTAAAGTGAATAAATTAACACGTGCTGAAATGTTCTAAAAGACATGGATCAAGTAGTCTTTTAATCTTAGCCGTGGATGAATGTTTTAATCTCGGCCATTGATGAGATGAATGAAAAAGTATAAGAAAAAGGCTTGAGGGTCAGTTGGAGACACACATAGTTGCAGAACTGAGAGAGGCTGATATGGAATTCAGGGCAGGGTTTGTTAAGAATTTTCGGAGGAGTTTTCTGCAGTGAGGGGTAGTATTGGCTGAGCAGATGATCTGATCCCAGAGCCAAGAGTCAGTAAGAGGCAGAAGAGCAGTAAACAAGGACAGCGCAGAGGAGTAGAGTGTAGCAGCAGCAGCTACGCAGGCCAAGGAAAGGGTAGCGCTGCAACTCTAGAGGGTTTCAAAATTACGCAGAGGGTCTCCAGGGCCAGCGTATGGCCTGCGTCACCCTCTATGGGGTTACGCAGTCCCTCTCTGGGCAGCGCAGTGGCACATAGAGTCTAGCAAGGCTAACGCTAGGGCTTTTGGGGCAGCGCTGGGGTTTCTAGGACCAGATCTGGGCTGAGCCTTGTAAATCTTGTTTGAGGGTGTGGATCAGTCAGATATTTGGTCTTGGAACAACAGGTTAGCTACATATTTCTTTTATTCTCTGTTGGGTTTTCCAGATTTGGAACCCAGATTTACTATACTCAAAATTTGCTTAATAAAATAAACCCTCATATCTGTTGCACCGGTTTTCCCGCGTTGGGTTTTTCCAGGGACTTATGTCCAAAAATCCATGTGTCAATTTGTTTGAATGAGCGTAATATTCAGTAAATAATCTGCATGTGTAGACTGTTAGTTGTGTTTACTTCGGTATTTTTTGAATCTAATTTCTGAAGATAACTTGTATAATTTAGATCAAGTAGGAGAAGTAAACCATGATACTGTAGTAGAATTTTCACATGGTATCAGAGCGATAACAGATCAAGCTGAATCTCCAACAATCAGCTGAAGAATATTTTTTCTGCAGGATAGCAGCAGAAGCAGCAGAGATCTGGAAGGGGCAGCTTGATAGCAGGAGGACGCAGATCCAGGAAGGGACAACACTACAAATTTAGAAGGCTATCAGGCTTATGCAGAGCCTTCCCAGGCCAGCGTAAGGACTGCGTCACCCAGTCTGGGGTTACACAATCCACTTTTGAGCAGTGCTGAGGTTGCGCTGGGCCAATTAGTGAGACACAGTCTAGTATTCCTTCTTATGCAAAAAGCCCTGCCAAGATCCGGAAGCAGTGCTTTAGATCTTCAACAGTGCTGGTGTGGTGGAGATTCTGCTGGTGCAAAATTGTGCCTAGCTAAGTCAACAAAGGCTGGAGGGAGACAACTACTCAGCAGATCTGAGCCAAACAGATCTGAGATTAGATCAGGAGGGTGATCGGAGAGTATTGTCCGATTGTGTTTGGGTGAAAGATTTCCAAGAGGGAAATCAGTGGTCAGAGGGAGCAACTACTATAGAGGGTATCTAATCACCAAGAAACCCACATCCAACAATTCATGTTGAGTGTTGCAGCAGAAAGAGGGAGAGGAGTATCTATTCTGACAGATCTGAGCAAGATGACAAGTTATGGACTGAGAGATCAGGATAGGTTGGACGACATGTCCAACTTTGTTATTTGGAGGGCCAGAATCCTGTCAGTTCAGTTCTGGATGAGTATGGTCTCAAAGATCATGTAGAAAAAGTTCTAGCTGTACCAACCGACGCAGATCCTCTAAAAAAGTATGAAGAAAATCAAGCATAGAATAAGAGTTTGATCATGGACAGAGTCAAAGACCACGTCATACCTCATATTGCCGAAAAGAATACGACAAATGAGATGTGGGTAGCCTTGGACACGATGTATCAAGGAGGCTCTGTCCAACGAAGGATGCTTCTGGAAAATCAGATGTGGTTGTTCCAGATGATGAAGGGTGAGGAGATAGATCCATTCCTCTTCAGATTTCAGACTATCCGGGATCAGCTGATTGCCATGGGTGCAAATCCGGATGAAGGGCTCCTAGTGAGGACGACCCTAAATGCAGTCTCGAAAGATTGGGAAACGTTTGTCCAAAGCATTCTGGGAAGGGCAATGTTACCATCATGGGAAGACATGTGGGCTATCTTCCCCCAAGAAGAGATCAGGAGGATCAACAAGAAGCAAAATATCAGTGGTGGAAGCAGATCAGCCAGAGTGAAGAAAGAAGAGGAGGATGATGCAGCCCTTGCATCAAAGGAAAGGAAGCAACAAGGGAAGAAGAAGAGGGACCTTTCCAATGTCTGGTTCTTTCACTGTGGCGATCTTGGATACTTCGCTAGCACTTGTCCTAAGAAGAAGCTGATTCCAAGGCTACAGCAGCAAAGGATGACGATTTTGATCAAGGTTGCAGGGAAGCTCCGCCCCCCCCCCCCGATCCCCCTCCCAAAATGCACTCTATTCGGGAGTGCTCCCAAAGAGCGCTAGGAGCATGCTCTCGAAAACGCTTCTTGAGGGGAGCGTTTTCGGGAGCGTGCTTCCGAGCCTGAAAAAACACTCCTTGTTTTTTCGGGAGCGTTTTAGGGAGTGCTCGGGAGCGAACGCTCCTTGAGCACTTCCCCCATTAAAAAAAAGATTCGGGAGCTTTTTTTTTAATGCGGGGAGCAGTCCGGCGCGTAATAAAAAAATTGGACGTCAAATTCCGATTTTTTTTGGGAGGGAGGGATGGGGGTTTGGGTAAATAAAAGCCCACCCTCCTCATTTGGTTTTTATTGTTTTAGTTTGAGAGTGAGAGCAAGAGCTTGAGAGTTTGGAGAGCGGAAGTGCCAAGGACAGAGCAAGGAGAAAGTTGCAGGAGAGCAAGAGGAGGATTGCAAGAAAGAGGTAGGTCTTCTAATCTAGTTTTTTATTTTCTAGAAATCATTTTTAAGTTGTTCAATAATGAAAACTTGATTTTTTTTTCTCAATGTTGCATTTTAGTGTGTTGAAAAGTGAAAAATTGAATTGTTGTTTTTCCTATGTTGCATTTCCTATTCCCATTTGGCATTCCTCCATTTTTTTTTTTGCAGGCTAGAAACTTGAAATTTCAAAATTGAAACATCATGGCTATATGGCTAGGGATTTTCTTCATGTTGGTTCCTTTCTTTGTAATAATGGTGTTGGAGAGTAGAAGAAAGAGCCCCTTTAGAGAAGAGGAGGATGAAGAAGTGGGTTATAGTGGATTTGATGAAAATCCTGAAAATGAGGAGGAATATGCTGAGGAGGAAGGGGAGAGTGGAGAACATGAGGCCATAGAGACCCCAACTAGACAAGACCAAAGTCAAACACCTTTGTGGAAATATGTTCAGAGGCAGGAAGGAGGGAAAGGTGGTGGAACCACTAAATTTCTTTGCCCCCATTGCAATAAAGAATACAGAGGTTCATACACCCGTGCCAGAAGGCACCTTTGTGGGAAAATGCCAGGGGATGGAGAGAAAAATCTAGGAATCAAAATTTGTGTAAGTGTGCCAACAACAGAGAGAGAGAAATATAGAAAGGAAGAGGAGGTTGCCCTACAGATATCTAAAAGATCTAGGGGTTTCATGGATTCTTATACACCATTAGGTCCATTACATCATGGACAAAGAAGTCCATCAACTTCCACCCATGGGAGTGGATATGGAGGCACACCTGGACCAAACATCTCCTTAAGGCGTAGAACCATATCCGATTTCCTTTACGAAGGGTGTAGGAATGATGTGGATTCAAAAATTTTCCGATTTCTATATGCATGTGGGGTGCCATTCAATGTTCTTCACTCACCTTATTGGCATGAAATGGTTTCTGCCATTAATGATGCCCCCAAAGGATACAGGAGCCCTGGGTATGACAAGGCCAGAACCGTGGGACTTGATCATGAAAAAGCTAAAATAAACAATTCTTTGGCTAGAATGACAAATTCTTGGAATGAGCATGGGGTGTCCATTGTCTCTGATGGATGGACCAATGTAAAAGGAAAGCCATTGATAAGTGTTCTGGTTGTGTCGGTTAGTGGTGCAATATTCCTTTCAGCATATGATTATTCAGACAAATTCAAGACCGGCATTAACATTGCAGAACCATTACTTGAAATAATTGAAAATACTGGGCCATACAATGTCATCCAAGTCATCAGTGATAATGCTGCTAACTGTAAGGCAGCAGGAGCAATTATTGAGGATAAATACCCCAACATATTTTGGTCTGGGTGTTTGGTTCACACAATGAACCTTTTGATGCATGATATCATTAAAAACAAACAACTTCAATTCAAATGGCTTGGTGATTTGTACAAGAGAGGTAAAAAAATGATAAGATTTATTACAAATCATAGCAATACCCATGGGCTTTTCCGTACTCACTCAAAATTGGAGTTGTTGAAGATAGCAAAGACTAGATTTGTTAGCTATTACCTCACCTTCAAGCGCCTTTTGAAGGTAAGAGAGTCATTGGCAGCCATGGTATCAAGTCCACACTGGCAGGTATTAAAGGACAGGGCAACAACAATAGTTGACAGGCAAGGTTTTGAACATGTGGAGGAGACCGCCCTTGATCCTTTGTTTTGGGCACGTGTGAGGGAAATTTTGAATTTCACCAAGCCCATTTATCACATGATTCGTTTTTCAGATACAGATAAACCAGTGATTGGGGAGGTTTATGAGCAGATGGATAGCATGTTGGGCCAAATAAAAGATGTTGTTAAGGATAATGATCCCAACTTGTATGCAATGATTCACGATTGTGTGTGTGCACGGTGGAATAAACTCAATGTTCCACTACATGCCTTGGCATATATCCTTATGCCAAAATACTACTCTCCATCTTGGTTGGGCCAACCTGCACCTGGAGGTGGGGTTAGGATCAAACCTCACACAGATCCAGAGGTACAAGAGGTGTACATGAAGGCATTAGACAAGTTGGTCCCCGACAGGGAGGAGTGTGCTGCATTGCGCCTTGAATTAGGCAGATACTTCAGTTGCATTGGTAACTTTGGTTCTTTCCATGCAATGGAAGACAGAGACAGATTTGATGCTCTCACATGGTGGGAAGCATATGGCGGCATGGGACTTTTGCCAAAGTTGGCAAAAAAAGTTCTCTCACAAGTTGTGAATACTTCTTCTACAGAGAGGTGTTGGAGCACGTACAACTTCATACATAATGTGATAAGAAACAGGCTGAATGAATACTGCACTGAAAGCTTGGTTTATGTGCATTACAACTTGAGGTTGTTGAGTCATTATTGTGATCGGGCATATGAGGATCAATCAAATAATGTCTGGGAGAACAACCTAGAGGATGATAATTTGGAGGATGGCACTGTACATATGGAATAATTGGAAGCAGGACTTTTGAGGGATGATGATGAAGCATCAGTAGCACGGCCACACACAAGGCCAGTCCCACCATCCAGTAGCAGTGCGGGTGCCAGTGCCAGTGCTCGATATCCAACTATTGTTCCTTTGTAGCAAAGTAACAAACATTGCGATTTTATCGCGAGTTTTTCAGGCTGCTGATTTTATCGGCGATTTTTTCAACGATTTTTTGAAAAAATCGTTATCGCGAAAAAATCTCGATTTTTACGAAAAAATCGCGATTATTTTGGTAAAAATTGTGGGCCCATTAAATAGAAACCCTATAAGTTCAAAAATCGATTTTTTTTTTTGTCATTTTTGCAGCCCTCTCATTTTCCTAACACACCTTGTTGGCAGTTCATGGTAAAAGTGATATTTCCTTTATTTTTCATTTTCATCCTTTTACTTAAATTTTTAACATTACCATGAAATGACTCAAGATGTTTAAGAGTGGTTTCGACCTCATTGGATTTCATATGGAGAAACTAGAATTTTAGATTTCACTCAAAATTCAGCAGACTTAATGGTTTTCAGGGTTTCATGGTTTGGGGATTTGCATTGTTTCCATTTGATTCTATTATGTGTAAGGTATGAGATTGGCATTTGATCAAGAGTATGAAGTCCTTTAAGAACCTTGATGTTGGTGGCATTGATTGTTGAACTTTGTTGATGTTGGTGGTATTGATTGTTGAACTCCCCTACCGTGGCCTTAACAAGAATGTACCCTTCACTCAAAGGAAAACAACTGGTTAGGCATGTTAATCTTTTTCTACCGCATTTTAAGGTTGAGCAATCCAAGTCTGAAGACTTTGAGCTAGATGATGTTTATGTATCTCTTGTTGATGATCCCATAGCTAGTAGCGATGAATCAATGATGAGTTTCATGAGGAGGAGGAGGAGGAGGAGGAGGAGCAACAATAGGAGGAGGAGGTGACACCACCTACCCCTGCTACCGGTAGAGGACGTGGTCTACCTCCTTTAGCTCCTAGTGCTTCAGGATCTGGAGCACAACAGAGTCCATTGCCAGCCCCGCCAGCTTCTTCGTCTAGAGGGAAAGCTGTTACATTTTCTCGCAAGAGAGGCAGAGGAAATCAGTAGTATAGGTTATTTGGTGCATTCCTTTGTATATAACATTATGACTCATGATATGAGATACATTATTATATTTTTTGTTGATATTTTGAGGTTGAGTTGAGACTCAGGACTTAGTATTTAGGATATGATTCACTATTATGTGTGATGTAGCACTAGACATGATATTACACATCTTATATATTAGTTTTTTTTCATATTTATGTGTCAATGCATTTATTTTATGCTGTAGATGCTTTAGATATTAAAAAAATTGAAAAAAAATGAATATTTTTGTATGTGCCGATTTTTTCCCGATTTTTACGATTTTTTCCCGATTTTTACGATTTTTTCCGATTTTTTCCCCTCGGCGATTTTATCCCGATCGCGATTTTTGTTACTTTGCTTTGTAGATTCAACCTCCACCTACATCCTCACGTTGTCCTCCGCCTTCTAGTCATGGTCGTGGACGTGGTACTCTTGAGGGTACTAGAAGACCACCATTGCCTCGTGGTTCTCACAAATTAGACATTTCTCGTGGGCGTGGCAAGTGGCCATCCAATAGATAAAACAGATTTGTTGTTTACTAGTCTTTTCTATTTTCTAGTAGTTTTTATCTTTTATAACTCTTGAACAGTTGAAACTTGACTCTTTCATATTTAATGACAATTTAAGTTTGAAGTTTGAATTTGAAAGGTGAAACTTTGAAGTTGGCATTTATAGGTTTATAAGTCATTATGAGTTATGAATATGATGCTTCATGAAAGTTATATGGTGATCAATGAATCAATGATGATAAATGTTATATATTGAATTTTGAAATCAATGAATCAGTGATGATAAATGATATATATCAATGATGATAAATGTTATATATTGAAATTTGAAATCAATGAATCAATGATGATAAATGTTATATATCAATGATGATGAATGTTATATATTGAATTTTGAAATCAATGAATCAATGATGATAAATGAATTATGATATATATGAATGATGATAAATGTTATATATTGAAATTTGAAAGCTTGAAACCTTCAGATTGTTGATTCGCGAGACTCAAGAGTCAATATGTTGTATGTTTCCAACTTGTGGGCGTGGTTGATGAAGATTATAACTTCTAGATGATTGATGTTATATGATTCAATCTATGTTTTTATGTTTTTTATGTCTAATTCATCATTCTACATGCTTTTGTTGACATATATGCATCAAATTATAAAAAAAAAATATATATATATTTAAAAAAAAACGCTCTCCGAAATGCTTCGGACCGGGAGCTTTTTGAAAATGGTGCTCCTGCTCCCGCTCCCAAGCAACCATGGTTTTGATGATGATGCGGCCATGAGTGCTCATGTGCCTCGAGCGAAGTGGTGGGGTGACATAGATTTGTAGAGCATCTACAGACAGTGTGGCGGGATCCTTGAGTCAGCCTTACTCTTGGATCACGTACGAGCTACGAGAGCCTTAAGACGGTAGTGGGATGAACCAGGAGATGGTTGTAGAAGGTCACAGTGAAGCAAAGGGAAGTGATGGAGAGCTGAAGAGGGAGCAGCGTAATGCAGAGGCAGCAACAATGTGGAGGCAGCAACACAGAGGGGCTGATGAGACTTTAGCAGCGCAGAGAGGCTGTGCTCACGTAGTGCAGTGTTGCAGCATAACAGTGGCTTCAGGAGGGCAACATAAATCAACAGCCAGGGAGCTTCAGTGATAGATGTAGCTTGACTTATCTGTCAAACAATTGGGAAAGAGTCCTTTAGTTGCTTACTTCTCGGCAATTGAGTTGCAGTGCAACAATTAGCAGTGGCAGTGCTATGGGCAGCGTGATGCAGCAAGTTGAGAGGGAGATGTAGTATAGATGTGGCAGTGTCAGTGGCAGTGGCATGGGCAACAGTACAGAGAGCAACAGTGCAGTGGATGGAGGGCAGCAGGCCAAGCATCAACATTACAAAATCCAACTTCAAGATCTTGTAGTGCATGGTGTGGATGCATTGCTAGAGCACACTCCGTGCTAAGAGGGAGTGTTGAGTTTTTGTATAGTTGGTGTAGCAATGGGTGTGCTCTAGCCCTGAAATTTTGTGGAGCGGCTAAGACACTCTTGAACTCCAAAACCCAAAAAGTGTTTTGTGAAATTTTAGTTGGTGTTCAAGTTATTCAAATAATTAATTATTTTAATGTATTTCCGAAGTCTAAACTTAGGAAAATTAAATTATAAAAGTGAATTAATTAACACACGTGCTGAAATGTTCTAAAAGACATGGATCAAGTAGTCTTTTAATCTCAGCCTTGGATGAATGTTTTAATCTCGACCATTGATGAGATGAATGGAAAAGTATAAGAGAAATGCTTGAGGGTCAGTTGGAGACATACACATAGTTGCAGAATTGAGAGACTGATATGGAATTCTAGGGCAGGGTTTGGTAAGAATTTCCGGAGGAGTTTTCTGTAGTGAGGGGTAGTATTGGGTGAGGGAATGATCTGATCTCGGAGCTAAGAGTCAATAAGAGGCAGAGGAGCAACAAACAAGGACAACGCAGAGGAGCAAAGAGCAGTAGCAACAGCTACATAGCAGTTGTGCAGCTGCTACACAGGCCAAGGAAAGGGCAGCGCTACAGCTCCAGAGGGTTCAAAATTATGCAGAGGGTCTCCAGGGCCAGCGTAAGGTCTACGTCACCCTCTCTAGGCAACGCAGTGTGGCACACAGAGCCTACCAAGGCTGACACAGGGGCTTCAGGGGCAGCGCTGGGGTATCTAGGACCAGATCCAGGTTGAGTCTTGTAAATCCTTTTTGAGGGTGTGGATCAGTCAAATATTTGGTCTTGGAACAACAGGTTAGCTGCAGATTTCTTTTATTCACTGTCAGGTTTTCCAGATCTGGAACCCAGATTTACTGTACTCAGAATCTACTTAATAAAATAAACCCTCATATCAGTTGCACCGGTTTTCCCGCTTGGGGTTTTTCCGGGGACTTATGTCCAAAAATCCATGTGTCACTTTGTTTGAATGAGCGTAATATTCAGTCAATGATCTGCATGTGTAGATTGTTAGTTGTGTTTACTTCGGTATTTTCTAAATCTAATTTTTGAAGATAACTTGTATAATTTAAATCAAGTAGGAGAAGTAAAACATGATACTGCCTTAGGATTTTCACACCACATTGTCTCTCTCAGTCCATATAGGGTCAGGCTCCCTATCCCCTTGGCCCCACCTTGAGTCAGGCCGTGAAGGATGCCCCAGAGGTTGAAGCAACTAAAAGAAAAAGTAAAAGCATAATTGGCCACATTTAACATGAAATTGTACCACAAAATGCAAAAGATGACAGGGACAAAAAATAACTAGCATGTGGGAAAAAACCAATACATGATCTCCACCCCATATCCATGGTCATCACTCTGGTTCCATAGGCCGTAGATGGGCCTCCTTTATCATTCAAGAACCCATGATTGTCCCAATCCCTCGAGGGCAATAAATCGCTCTACATTAAAGGGGTAATCACTACTATATTTGACACATCATGCTCTTATCTTTTGAGCCCCAAGTAATTCATTACAGAAAATACATAAAAGGCTAATTAATTAAAAGAATATTCAAGGCCAGGGAACGTCATGTACCACAATTTCTCCCTCCTACACATTATATACCTAGGTGTGGGCTTCCCCCATAACTAGCTACCCTTATGCCCCGATATGTGGCCCATGATTGGCCCCTCTCATTCCCTACTCCATTTCACTTCTTTATCAGTTGCCACCCCCATTTGAAGGATGTACCTTGGACATACTATCCCCTTTAAGGGTAGAAACCACCACCTAATAAGGTACTTGGCTAACCCCCTTTGGAGCTTGGTGACAGTAGCACATGCCAAAGCCTACTACGAAGGGGCATGCCATTATGAAGTGCCCACTTTGTTATCTATGGTTTGTAAGCTCTTTTACACGATTACTCTAATGACTGTTGAGATTTTGTGTATTTGGGGTAGCATCAGTTGTGCTCTAGGTCCCAAATTTTGAGGAAGGACTAGAGTTCACCTGATCTACAAGACCCATAAATGGATTTTGGAAGTTTCATCTGGTTTAGGAGATATTAAATTAATTAATTATTTTAATGTATTTCCTAAGTTAAAACTTTGGAAAATAAAATAATTAAAGCGAATTTATTTAAACTTGTGATAAAATTGTCTTAAGTCACACGGATCAAGCTTTCTTTTAATCTTAGCCATTGATTAAAG
Organism: Pinus albicaulis; assembly: GCA_034641835.2. Taxonomy (NCBI): domain Eukaryota; kingdom Viridiplantae; phylum Streptophyta; class Pinopsida; order Pinales; family Pinaceae; genus Pinus; species Pinus albicaulis. Next base: position 901,559,326 of record CM076575.1, on the reverse strand, counting down.
ATTTAATCTTGGCCGTTGATTTGTCAACGAGAAAAGTATAAAGGAAAGGCTTGGGGTCATTTGTAAGACACACAGAGGTAGAGCACTGAAGCTAAGCTGAGATTCTAAGGCAGGGTTGCTAAGAATTCTCAAGTGTTTCAGTTGTAGAGAGGGGAATTTAGACCAAGGGGATGATATGATCCTGGGGTCTAGAATACACAAGAAGCAGAGAAGAGATCAGGAAAGACAACACAGAAGAAGGCAGCAGCAGACGACAGCAGCAGATGGCAGCAGCAGCAGCAAGGACAGCGTGATTTTTAGGAAACCCTTCAGAGGTTACGCAGAGACCCTTAGGGGCAGCATAGTGACCGCGTCACCCAGTCTGGGGTAATGCAGTCCCTTCCAGTGACAGCGCTGAGCATTTGGAGGCCTTCAGAGGCTGACACAATGTCTTTCAGGGGCAGATCTGGGTTCTTTAGGCCTAGATCTAGCTGAGTTCTGTAAGTCTCATTTGAGGGTGTGGATCAGTTAGTATTGTTCGTCTTAGATCAGCCAGGTGCTGTAGATCTAGAGTTTTCTCTGTAGGGTTTTCCAGATCTAGAACCTATAGTTGTGTATTCATAAATATTCTTAATAATAGAGCCCTCCAACAGCCAGAGACCGGTTTTCCCACATTGGGTTTTTTCGGGGACAGTTTGTCCAGAAATAACTGTGTCACTTTGTCTATGTGTGCATGTGCTTATTCTAGATCTGAATTGGTAGAGATCTGTTATGTGTTTTGCTTTGATGATAGCTTGAATTTATTTAGTTGATAACTTGTATAAGTTGGAGAAGCTTAACCGGATTAACAAAAATAATTTCTTCATAAGAATTAAGATTCAGAAAATTCTACATGGTATCAGAGGAATTGCAGATATAGAAGGGTCATCAGCTGAAGCATCCGAAGGATCTAGCTGCAAAAAGCAGTTGGAAAGGCAGCATAAAAGCAGATCTGAAGGGACAATGCAGTTTTCATGAGCAGAATCACGCAGAGGGAAGGGTGATGCTGTCCAATGCTGTGTCTTAGCAAGCCCACACAATTACTGCGCAGAGGCAGCTCAAAAACAATGCTGGTTGGGTCTGAAGCCAGCCGGTGTGATTCAGATCTGAATCTGTCAGATCCTGAAAAGGTCTGTAGAAAAGTTGCAGAAATTCGGAAGAGGTGGTGGGGTTAAACTTTTGAAGTTTTCAGATTTTTAACCTTAGCACAAGTGACAAAGTTTGGGAAGAGATCAACTTCTCAGAGAGTTTCTTGACAAAGGAAACTTGCAGTTTGGTCAGAGGATCAAAGAAGAAGCTGAATCATAGTTGATTTGGTAGATTTCCAAGGAGGGAAATCAAGTGTCAGAGGGAGCAAAGGGTTCCCAGTTCGAAAAGGACCCTAGATCCAAGATCTCTAGCATAGAGAAGAGGAGCTCCGACACATTCTGAGCAGATGGCTCCTCATGGACTGCGTGATCAGGATAGGTTAGAGGGCCTCTCAAACTTTTCGGTATGGAAAGCTAGGATCCTGATTGTCCTAGAGGCATATGGTCTAAGAGATCATGCAGAGCAGACCTTGGCCATGCTGATAGATGAAGATCTCCTAAGGAAGCATAGAGAAGTTGTTGGGCATGCCAAGCGACTGATAATGGACAGTATCAAGGATCATATTGTGCCACACATAGCTGATAAGAGGACAACTAATGAGATGTGGAAGGCCTTGGCTTCCCTATATGAGGGAAAATCAGTCCAAAGAAAGATGTTGTTGGAGGCCCAAATGAGGTCATTCATGATGACCAAGGGAGAAGACATCGAGCATTTCCTCTTCAAATTGCAGTCAATCAGGGATCAGCCGACTGCAATGACTGCAACCATAGATGATGCAGTGATAGTTAGGACTGCCCTCAATGCAGTCACAGATGAGTGGGAAACCTTTGTCCAAAGTATCTTGGGCAGAGCGGACCTCCCAGATTGGGACAACTTGTGGTCGATCCTGCGGCAAGAAGAACTACGAAGGTTCACCAAGAAGCAACACAACCCTGCGTTGAGCAAGGTTAAGAAGGAAGAGGAGGAAGATGCAGCCTTGGCATCAAAGAAGCAGCCGAAGAAGAAGAAGGATCTTTCTAAGATCAAGTGCTTCTAGTGTGGCGAAATGGGACATTTTGCCAGCCATTGTCCAGAAAAGAAGAAGGACAAGGAAGCATCTTCTTCCAAAGCAACGGTGGCAGATGATGGGTTAGGAGATGATGTAGCCATGAGTGCTCATGAACCACGGAGGTGGGGTGACATGGACATGTAGAGGAGTTACATGGAAGTGAAGCGGGATCCTTGAGCAGCTCATCTCTTGGATCACAAGCGAGCTACGACAGCCTTAAGATAGTAGTGGGACAAGTGGAGCAGTGGGTGCATAGATCACAGATGAGGCAAAGGTAGAGGCAGATCTGGAGGCTGGAAGGAGCAGTGCAGAGCATAGCAGCAGCAGCGTAGAAGTAGGAGCAACGCAGAGGTTGATGTGACTTCAGTAGCACAGAGCAGTACTACTTATTCAATGCAGAGCTACAACAGCGCAGAGAGCTTCAGAGGGACAGTACAGTGCAGCAGCAGCGTGATAGATTTCAACACAAGGAGCTGATGTGACTTAAGTAGTGCAAAGGGAGTTTGATTACGCAGGCAGAGCTGTAGCTGCGCATCGTTCTTTAGATGCCAGCACAGATCTGTAGCCTATGGAGCTTCACTGATGAGGATGCAGGCCATCTGACTTGTTTGTCAAATATTGGGTAGGAGATTCAGTTGTTTCTCTCGACAACTGAAGTTGCAGTGTAGCAGATCAGCAGTGGCAGTGCTATGAGTATCACAGATGCAAAATATTGAGAGGGAGCTGCAGTACAGTGGTTGTAGTGGCAGTGGCAGAGTCATGGGCAGCAGTAGTGCAGAGTTGAGTGGCAGGAGGCCAAGCTTCAGCAATACAAAATCAATGCCCAAAATCATGTAATGCATAAGTGCGATGTATTGCTAGAGGACACCCTTGATGCTAAGAGGGAGTGTTGAGATTTTGTGTATTTGGGGTAGCATAAGTTGTGCTCTAGGTCCCAAATTTTGAGGAAGGACTAGAGTTCACCCGATCTACATGACCCAAAAATGGATTTGGGAAATTTCATCTGGTTTAGGAGATATTAAATTAATTAATTATTTTAATGTATTTCTTAAGTTAAAACTTAGGAAAATAAAATAATTAAAGTGAATTTAATTAAACATGTGATGAAATATTCTTAAGGCGCACAGATCAAGCTTTCTTTTAATCTTAGCCATTGATTAAAGATTTAATCTTGGTCGTTGATTTGTCAACGAGAAAAGTATAAAGGAAAGGCTTGGGGTCATTTGTAAGAGACACAGAGGCAGAGCATTGAAGCTAAGCTGAGATTCTAAGGCAGGGTTGCTAAGAATTCTCAAGTGTTTCAGTTGCAGAGAGGGGAATTTAGACCAAGGGGATGATCTGATCCCGGGGTCTAGAATGCACAAGAAGCAGAGAAGAGATCAGGAAAGATAGCGCAGAAGAAGGCAGCAGCAGACGACAGCAGCAACAGACGACAGCAGCAGCAGCAGCAACAGACGACAACAGCAGCAGCAGCAAGGACAGCATGATTTTTAGGAAACCCTTAAAGGTTACGCAGAGACCCTTAGGGGCAGCGTAGTGACTGTGTCACCCAGTCTAGGGTAATGCAGTCCCTTCTAGTGACAGCACTGAGCATTTGGAGGCCTTCAGAGGCCGACGCAGTGTCTTTCAGGGGTAGATCTGGGGTTTCTAGGCCTAGATCTGGCTAAGTTTTGTAAATCCCGTTTGAGGGTGTGGATCAGTCAGTATTGTTGGTCTTAGATCAACCAGGTGCTGCAGATCTAGAGTTTTCTTTGTAGGGTTTTCCAGATCTGGAACCCAGAGTTGTGTATTCAGAAATATTCTTAATAATAGAGGCCTCCACCAGCCGGAGACCGGTTTTCCCACATTGGGTTTTTTCGGGGACAGTTTGTCCAGAAATAACTGTCACTTTGTCTATGTGTGCATGTGCTTATTCTAGATCTGAATTGGTAGAGATCTGTTATGTGTTTTGCTTTGGTGTTAACTTGAATTTATTTAGTTGATAACTTGTATAAGTAAGAGAAGCTTAACCGGATTAACATAAATAATTTCTGCATAAGAATTAAGATTCAGAAAATTCTACAATGACTTGTTGTATTGGAAGGCTAGGGGATGCATTGGATCTTATACAGGATTGCAGGTGGTGTCCATTTGGGTTTGGTCTCTCTATATGGGGTCTTAACCTCCCAGAGGGCTACATTGGAACATATAGGGTGTGTGTAGAGAGCCATGGGCCTCCACAATGGCAGACAACACTTCACAGATCCCTATCGATGTCCAGAGATCACTAGAGATCCACTTTTGGGATGAGGATGATGCACTTGGTACACTATGCCCAACATGCCCCATAGGAGCACCACACACTTGGTAGGTGTTCCAAAACTTGTTCACTGACATGGCAGTGTTCATTTCATCATTTGAGCCCTTGCAGAGGATCTAGAGGCATCTTCGACTCATATAGAGACACATGGGGTCATTGGTGTGCCCCTACACCCATTGGGAGCACCACGGGTCTACTACTTGGAGAATAAGGGACCACTCTCTTGTCCATTTTATTTCGAGGAATTTATTCATCATTATGGCACTTCTAGGTATTATTAGGCCTTTGGAGGGCCCCACGACATGCATATATTATTATTTGACCTCTCGGGAGGCTTACTATTCCATTTATGAGCTAGTTTGGTGGGCTTGTCACCAAAAGTGGTTTTATTTGCACATTATTTATTTTTAGGGGCTAATGTAGACTTATTAGCTAGATTGAACTCCTAAAAGGGGTATAAACTGGAGTTAGTTGGATTCATTTGTATCATCACTTCACTTGGGATTTCTCTATCTTTAGAGAACTTCACATTTTTTCTTAGACGATTATTTTGGACGATGGATGAATTTTGATGTATGGATTTGGGCCATTTTTTATGTTGGAGCTTCTTTCTTGCAAATGTGATGCCGCTTGGATATACTCTCTAACATTGTAAGTAAATTTTAATGATATATTCTTGTTGCTGCGTACTGTTAAACTTCGCTATAATTAGGGCTGGTTGTTGCATGATTGGAATGTGGAATTAAGTGTCTATTTAGCTCGTTTAATGTATGGGCCATTGTTAGATGAATGAAATGTCCTAGAGATTGTTTTATCTCAATGAGCTTGCACCATTTGTATGAAGTATAAATGCTTGTAGGTCACTTTTCTTCTTTGCCCTCAATATTGGACGAAGTTGACTTTCCAAGCCTACTTGATCAAGAAATCAAATTCTCAATCATTATTATCCTTGAATCCATATCGCCAAGGGAAACAAACACTGATCGCTTAAAAGGGTGGTAATTTTTCCCTTCTTTCGTACCTTTTTCCCCTTTTCCCTAGGTCTAGCTCTCATAGGTCACCTAGGGCATTAATTTCTTGGGAATTCACCCACAGGAAAACTTTGATCTCTTAGAGGCTACTGTGCTGGTGGGTCCCCTCACTCTCCTTCGAATTTGAGGCAATTCCAACAGTGGAATCTTTGAGAACCCCAAGCCCCAGCTCTAGGACCAAGTTTTTCCTAGGCATCCCCAAGGCTAGAACCTAGTAGGATCAATTTGACTCATTGAAGCAAAATTTCTTGTTTGATCCTCCCCCCTCACCTTGTCAAGGATAGGAGCATCATTAGTTGCCATATTCCATCCCTGAACTTGAGCTGGGTCCACTTGGTCCCATGTGGTCTCGTTTTCTCATAAATCAAATCATCAAGGACTATTTGGGAATCCAAGTTCGTATAGGATTTTAGGGATCAGGAAGTACCTCTACAAGTTGTATCCTTCTCCGTTATCCTCACCCCCTCTCCCTTGGAAGGCAAATCCCTTGCTTAAAGAGCAAGCAAGCACCATTCTTCACCTGCTCCTTGGGAAAGCGTTTTTGGGATCACGTCATACCTATTCATTGAGATATCCTTTATAAGTGGCTTCCTAAAAACATCGGGACTCCTTGCATCGGTGAAAGTCTCCAATGTTGCCCTTTGTCTAGCAGTTTCTCGCTTAGGAACCCCTCTCGGGTTTGCTGCTAGTTTGAGTGGTAACATTTCTGGTGCCATTGTTGGGGACGAGACGTGTGTCTTCTTCTCCATACAACAATATTGATATATCATTCTTGGCGACTCCATTGAAAGAACAAAGCACTAGTTCTTCATTTATCTCTAAGGTCACTGCTTGTAGGGTGAAACAAGCATTTTGTTAAGGCAATTTCATTCACCCTGGCAACTCCCATGTCTTCAAGGACCCAACAACATGTTGATCACATATATTCCCGCCATAGATATGACAGGGATCCTGAGATATTCCTCATCGAAATATATGAAGAATATGCCAACGTTCGATGGGTATCCACATTTCGCAGCCACTCACGTAGTAAGGTTCATGAGGTATCTTTCAATGCAAAATATAACTCAAACTTGTGATCAATTGGAATTGTTTGTGCTATCCATTGCCCCCAATTCCGATTGGCTTGGGTCATGTAAACCTAAAAGAATTCCTTCTCTTCCAATGTTGACTACGCACTTCTTGTTGCATGAAGGGATGGGTTTCCAATCTCATGAAGACACATGCAAAATGTTGAATGTGGCCCTTCGAGAGGAGGAAGTTATTGAATATGGTTTTGTGCTTAAGGAAGAATGTCTTGATCATCATGATCAAGTGATTGGTACGTACCTTGAGGATAGTGCCGAAAAAGAGACTCATGAATTGGAATGCATGTCCTCTAAAGATAATGATAACGAAGATCTGGACCCCAAGAGCCCTCTGGTGTTGTAGGAATGGATGATGGAGTATGAGAAGTCTTGCAGGCGGTTAATGGCTACAAATAACTCCCAAGGCATTTTCTCCTGCTATTGTGAGCAATCAGAAAGACTCAGTGACATGAAGTATGAATATAAAAAGAGTCCTACTGATGACCTTCTTCTTGAAGCATTCCATCAAAATCATTTAGTAAATACCTTGGATCTCATTCCTCGAGAACAGATGAAGGAGGAAAATTCGTCCATGTCTAAAGAAGAGAATGAATGGCATCCTAACGAACACCAAATATGTAGTGAAGAATGGGATGATTCTAAAGAAGATCACGATAGTCAAATAAATGAAGAATCTATGAATGACTCTTGGGATGTTGATTAGGGAATTGGGTATGACTATAATGTTGATTTCTAGTAGCATCGAATGTGCTCTAAGCCTCCAAATTTGCAGGGAGGCTAGGAAACATGCATCCTCCAACACCCAGAAATCGTTTTGGGAAATTCCACTTGGAGACAATTCTATTAAAATAATTAATTATTTTTAATGGTTGCCTAAGTCTAAACTTAGGAAAATAAAATAATTAAGGGGTATTAATGAAACTAGGTGTGAATCTTCTAGAAAAAGATGAAGATCGAGTCAAGATGATTTGAGCCATTGATTAGGAATTAATCTGGGGCTTTGAATGTTCAACGAGAGGATTATAAGAAGAGACTCGATGGGCACTTGGAAGACACATTGAATTAGAGATCTAGAGATCGATTTCTCAAGAGAGCAGCACAACAGTTTCCGGAGGAAGATTGAGGAGATTTCTTGCAGTGAGGGGCAGAGATAGCGATCAGTGGAAGTTTTCCTGATCTGGTGAATGAAACACAGAGGAGGCAAAGAGAGATCCAGAGAGGCAGCGCAATGCCTGAGAGGAGATCCACAATTCTGTTGAGTAGTAGTCCTGATCTAGTGCCTAGAGTCGGGGTGTGAGACCGGAGGGTCAGAGATCGGAGCATCCATCTAGCAGATCGATCAACCTAAGGGAGTGATGTAGTCCCTATCAGTTGTGACACAGAGGCAACGCAGAGACTATGTAGAGGCTGCACAGAGGCAACTTGGGGCTAGCCATTCAGAGGCTGGATTAGTGTTGGATCGCCAGTGATAGTGTGAGGTTATTTATTGTTGAGATATTGTGTATTGGGGTAGCATTGGGTGTGCTCTAGCCATGAAACTTTGTGGAGGGTCTAAGAAACAAATCACCTCCAAAACCCATAAAGCGTTTGGAGAAATTTCATCTTATGTGTGAGATATTAAAATAATTAATTTTTTTAATGAGGACCCTAAGTCTAACTTAGGAAACTAGAAAAATTAAAGTGAATTAATTAAACACATGTGATGAAATGTTCTAAGTGATGCGGATCAAGCGATCTTTTAATATTAGCAGTCGATGAAAGATTAAATCACCACTGTTGATGTCTCAATGAAAAAGTATAAGAGAAAGGCTTGAGGGTCAGTTGGAGATACACACACTGAGGCAGAGCTGAGAGACAGATGGAATTCTAGGGCGGGTTTGCTAAGAATTTCTAGAAGAGTTGTTTTGCAGCGAGGGGTAGTATTGGCTGAGGGGATGATTTGATCCCGGAGCGAAGAGTCAACAAGAGGCAGAGGAGCAACAATCAGGAGCAGTGCAGAGGAGTAGGGGCAGCAGCAACAACTGTGCAGCGTATATGGCTTCAGCTGCTACGCAAGCTCAGAAAGGGCAACCCTGAGCAACAGGAGACCTTCTAGGGTTACGCAAAGGCCATCCAGGGCAGTGTAGGGACTGTGTCACCCAGTCTGGGGTTACGCAACCCTCTCTCGGCCAGCGTACAGGCACACAGAGGCTAGCAGGGCTGACATTGGAGTTTCAGGGGCAGCGCTGGGGTTTCTAGAGGCAGAATTTGGCTGTGTTGTAAATCCCGTTTGAGGGTGTGGATCAGTCAAAGTTTTCAGTCTCCGGAACAGCAGGTTAGCTGCAGATCTATTTTTTCTCTATCGGGTTAACCCGAAAGGTGCCCAAATTTGCTGTACTCAGATTCTACTTAATAATAATAAACCACCATATTTGCTGCACCGGTTTTCCCGCATTGGGTTTCTCCGGGGACAATTGTTCGAAAAATCTGTCACTTTGTTGAATGAGCGTAATATTCAATAAATGATCTGTATGTGTGTAGGCTGTTAGTTGTGTTTACGTCTGTATTTTCTAAATATTTTCTAGAAATAGCTTGTATAATTTAATCACAAGTAGGAGAAGTAAACTAAGATATTATAGTAGGATTTCTGCATTATTATATTCAGGATTTTTCACATGGTACCAGAGCGATTGCAGATCAAGCTAAATCTCCAACAAAATTACTTGAAGACATTTTCTGCAGGGTAGCAGCTGAAGCAGCGGATCTAGAGAGGGCAGCGCAGCAGCAAGAGGACGTAGTCCCCGAAAGGGCTACGTAGTCCCATCTGGGTGATGCAGAGACAACAAAACACCCTCTAGAGGGCCGCAGAAGCAGCTTGGCTGCGCAGCCGCTGCGGTGGGCCAGTCAGCTCACGCAGAGGCCAGCTAGGGGGACACAGTCCAAATTATTTTTCTGTTGCTGAGAAATTTTGCCAAGATCTGGAAACAGTGCTTTAGATCTTCAACAGTTGCTGGTGTGGTGGAGATTCTGCTGGTGCAAAATTGTGCCTAGATAAGACTACAAAGAGCGGGAGGAAGACAACCACTTTGCAAATATGAGCCAAACAGATCTAAGATTCGATCAGGAGGGTGATCGGTGAGAACTGTCTGATTGTTTTAACTTTTGGCTGAATATTTCCAGGAGAGAAATCAGTTGATAGAGGGAGCAACTACAACAAAGGGTTTTTGATCGCTAAGAAACCCAGATCCAACATTTCTGTTGAGTCTTTTCAGCAGAGAGAGGGAGAAGAGTACCGTTCCATCAGATTAGAGCTAGATGGCTTCTCATGGGTTGAGAGATCAGGATAGGTTGGACGGTGTGTCCAACTTTGTCATCTGGAGAGCCAAGATACTGACAGTCCTGGATGAGTACGACATCAAGAACCATGCAAAGAATGTCCTTGCTGAGCCTCCAGATCCTGATCCTTTGAAGAAATTCAATGAAAATCAAGAGCAGACTAAGCGCTTGATTATGGACGGAGTAAAAGATCACGTTGTGCCACACATTGCCGGAAAGAAGACGACAAATGAGATGTGGACCGCATTGGAGGCGATGTATCAGGGAAGCCCCATTAAATGAAAGATGCTTCTAGAGAATCAAATGAGGCTATTCCAGATGCAAAGGGGTGAGGAGATAAATCCCTTCCTTTTCCGACTTCAGACTATCAGGGATCAACTAATTGCCATGGGTGAAACTCTGAACGAAGGGCTCTTGGTAAGGAATGCCCTGAATGCAGTCACCGAGGAGTGGGAAACATTTGTCCAAAGCATATTGGGAAGGGCAGCGTTACCATCCTGGGCGGACATGTGGGCAATCCTCCGTTAGGAGGAGATCAAGAGAATCACCAAGAGGCAGAACAGTAACAACGAAATTGTTAGGGTGAAGAAAGATGAGGAAGATGATGTCGCCCTTGCGTCAAAGGAACGAAGGCAACAAGGGAAGAAGAAGAGGGACCTATCCAAGGTCCGATGCTTTAACTGTGGCGAACTTGGACACTTTGCCAAAACTTTTCCTAAGAAGAAGGAGAAAGGAGCTTCTGATTCCAATGTAGTAGCAAGAAAGGACGATGGGAGTGATGATGATGTAGCCATGAGTGCTCATGAGCCACATAAGTGGGGTGATATGGATCTATAGAGCAGCTACAGATCAAGGTGGCAGGATCCTTGAGTAAGCCCAACTTTTGGATCACATAAGAGCTACGGGAGCCTGAAGACGGTAGCAGGACAAGTAGATGGATGCAGGAGATCACAGTGAAGCGAAGGGTAGTGTTGAGATCAAGGTTGCAGGGAAGCTTCTCCCCCCTCTCGAACCCGCTCCCAATTCACGCTCCGAGTGGGAGCGTTTTGGGAGCGCTCGGAAGCGCGCTCCTGAAAACGCTCCCCTAGGGGAGCGTTTTTGGGAGTGCACTCCCTAAACAAGAAAAATGCTCCCTGTTTTCAGGGAGCATTTTAGGGAGCGTTTTTTTAGGGAGGGAGCGTTTTTTTTTTTAGGGATGGAGCTTTTTAGGGAGCGTTTTTTTTAGAAAGGGAGCGTTTTCGGGAGCCTCTTTTTAGGGAGGGAGCATTTTCGGGAGCCTTTTTTTTGCTTAAAGACTTGGTCCTAAATGAAATTACTTGCTCTCCATTTGCTTAAATCATCCATTTGCCAACCTAACTATACTGTCAATCTAAGTCACCTGATACGGGGATATGGGGATTCGAGGAATCGGATTCGGGTACGGTGACCCCTGTAACAGGATACTTCTGGGATACGATACGTTATATATTATTTTATTAAAATATATATATATATATATATATATTTAAAAAAAATATATATATTAATATATTAAAAATTAGATATTTTTTGCACAAATTCATACAAAATTCATTGATTCAAACATAGATACTCATTAGTCATACATGATCATTGATCATTGATACACCATACATGATACAATTGTCAAATTTACTCAGAAAGACAAGATTGAAGATAGTAAGATACTGTAGTTTTCTCATTAAGTCATCAGAATCAAAATGTGTTACATAAGTACATTGCTAATGGCAAATAGAAATAGAAAATACAAAAAAACTACAGTCTACAAGACTACAAGCCTGAAGCCTCAATGAGTCATAGTCATCAATCCTCATCATCATAATTAACATCACTGTCCTCATCCTGATCATCATGCTCACCACTGCTCTCCTCTGGCTCTGATGCATCCTCCTCCTCTGTCATCTCTACATCTGCTGGTGTGGAGGATGACGCCTCTACTCCATCATCAAATGTGACAGGCTCTAGCACTGGCACATTGAGATCCAAGTTGGCCAATGCCAACCCAACACTGCTGTCCAGACCCATATCATCATGAAAGACATCCCACATCTTTGTCTTTCCCTTCAACCAATCCTCCCTTTGCTTGTAGATGAGACGAAGGTTGGTGTGCACATACACCATTGTCTCTGCCCTGGACTGCTCAAGCCTGCTCTTGTTCACACTATACAAATTCCCATATGTGCTCCAATTCCTCTCACAACAAGAGGATGAAGTCACCTGAGAGAGGATCCTCATGGCTAACTGTTGTAGAGGAGGGCTTGTTGCCCCATGAGTTGCCCACCAAGAATAGGGCTTCTTAGCCCCCCTGTCTTGAATCACATCATAGCCTCCAAATCGCCCAGTGCTAGTGGAAAAATTTGCAAAGGCATCCTCCACCTCATCAAGGGATGCCCTATCCTGAAAAATCCTCCTCAATGCATCTTTCCTCCCCTGTGAGATTTCAGCATCCATATGAGGAGGGAATCTGCGGGAAGGTCCACCATTCAGCCACTCATGGCTGTAGTATTTTGGGTTCAAGGAGTGAGCCAAACAATGTAAAGGTGTGCAATTCTTGTCCCATCTGCTAACAAGAATACCCTGTATGACAGTGAAGAAGGCCTCAGGTGATGTCTCATACTTTGGGCATTGACTCTGTAAAACAATGGTCCTCACAGACTTAATCATGGAATCCCATCCCTCATAAACCTCTCCTAGGATGGGTTGGTCTGTATCGGCAAATCGGAGCAAGGAAATGATAGGTTCCATGATCTGAATAACTAGATCTACCTTCTCCCACCATATATCATCCAACACTGTGTCCTTCACTTTCTTTGAGGCTGCTTGATCCGTCTTTCTCCAAAAAGACCAAAACTCTGAAATAACCATGGACCCAAGAGCGGTCTTGACCTCCCTCAACCTCTTCAACATGATGAATGAAGAGGCAAACCGTGTAGCTGCAATCTTCAACATTGATAGATTGCTGTACTCCTTGTAGATAGTGAGGGCATTTGTATGGTTTTGTACAAAGTTGCGGATATGTCGTGCATCCTCAATAATGGCTCCAATCCAAAGCACATTAGAAGCAATAGATTTCAGTGCCAAGTTCAATGAATGGACAATGCAAGGTGTCCAAAATACTTGTGGATATTTTGCTTCCACAATCATGCCAACGGCCTTGCAAACCGGTGCATTATTTGTAATGATTTTCACACAACAATCCACACCTACATTTTCAATAACTTTAAGAAATAACTCACCCATATATTGTGCATCCTTGTACTGTCCAAGTGCATCCACTGATTTCAAGAAAACTGGACCATTCAAGGATGACACCATGAAGTTGATGAGTGGGTGGCGTGCTGGATCTGTCCATCCATCAGAAACAATGCTAACCCTAGATGTTGGCCATGCTGATTTAATAGGCTCAAGCATTTTGTCCACCTCTTTCTTTGCCATTGTTGACAATGTGGTTCTGAGCTTCTCTGACCCAGGAGGCACATACCTTGATGGAGCCCCATGACTAAGAGCTCGACACATCTCAATAAATAGAGGTGATCGTGCAACATTAAAGGATATGAAGTTTTGTTAGAAAAAAAATGCAATGGTGAGATCAAGCTCTTCCCTCTTCTCTTTTTGGAAAATCTTGTCCGTTGGACCAACTGCAGTTGCCTTTCTCTTTGCTGATTGTCCCCTACTAAAAGTCTCAAAAGGGGACTTGTTGCTGCTTTTCCTTAAGAATGGAAGGGGGTCATCATTCTTGTTTCTTTTTTTATTTTGCTGCCACATTTGCCTCACCAATACCCTGCTCTTTCTTCAATTCCTTCCTCTTTGGCGATTCAATTGTTGTACAACATTTAATTCCACAACCTGGAATACCCAACAAATGAGCTTTCACACGGAAATATGTGCAAGTGAAATGGCCGTTGCAAAAATTGCATTTCCATGAACAATTTCCTCCTCCCTTTTTTCCTGCCCCTCCCTCTCTTGTCACATATTTCCGCAATGGGTATTTGGGGTCAACAATTTATTTTCCCTGCACATTTGAAGCTGCTGTTGCAGCCCCACTTCCAATGGATGGAATACTTGCAGACCCTGATGAAAGAGGGACAAGAGGGGCATCTCCAATGGGGACATTCTTCCCCTTTCTTTGCCCCTGTCTTGCTGCCTTTGATTGAGCCATGAATACTGTAAAAAATAAACAAAAATAACCAAATATATAAAACATATGCACATGCAAACACTAACAACAAACTAAATGCAAAATATAGAGGGACAATGCACTTACCGGATGCTCGAATCTCTTCGAAAGAACTCCCTTTCTTCTTGCTCACATTAGCTCTCCTTCTCACTTCACAAAATGAAATGGGTGAGAAACAATGAGGAAAAACCTCACTTTATAGAAGAAACAACGCCTTTTTTTTTAACCTGCGGGTCCGGCCATATTCGGTTCACCGGGTATAGCGTATCTGAGCGGGGTACGATCGGGATACACCGTACCCTGTTCGGATATGCCGTACCCGGTGAATTGGGGTTGAATCCGGTACGAATTCGTATCCGATACGGGGATTCGGGATTCGTTGACCCTTTTGGACGAAGCCGGTTACTTAGCTGTCAATATAGTTTGTGTATCAACTATTTTTTAACATATTATGATACAATTCCATTTGGTAATGGCCATTATTTTATTGTAAACCCAGGAAAGGTATGTCCTTTAACAATCTTGAGACAAAATTTCCTTCGATAAAGTGGAATGGATTTTTTTCAAACTAGTTGAAAAGCATACATCATATTCCTTTTATGCAAGGATCAACTGCCAAGATATGAGTAAAGGCTAATTTTCATTAAGGAATAAAAACAAAAGCTTATCTTTAAGACTCATTGTGTTGTAGTTATTATAAGCTGAATATATGGGCATGTGGGCAATCCTCCGTCAGGAGGAGATCAAGAGAATCACCAAGAGACAGAACAACAACAACAGAATTGTTAGGGTGAAGAAAGAAGAGGAAGATGATGTAGCCCTTGCATCGAAGGAACGAAGGCAACAAGGGAAGAAGAAGAGGCACCTATTCAAGGTCCGATGCTTTAACTGTGGCGAACTTGGACACTTCGCCAAAACTTTTCCTAAGAAGAAGGAGAAAGGAGCTTCTGATTCCAACGTAGCAACAACAAAGGACGATGGGAGTGATGACGATGTAGCCATGAATGCTCATGAGCCACGTAAGTGGGGTGATATGGATCTGTAGAGCAACTACAGATCAAGGTGGCAGGATCCTTGAGTAAGCCCAACTTTTGGATCACATACGAGCTACGGGAGCCTGAAGACGGTAGTGGGACAAGTAGATGGATGTAGGAGATCACAGTGAAGCGAAGGGCAGTATTGAGATCAAGGTTGCGGGGAAGCTTCTCCCTTCTCTCGAACCCGCTCCCAATTCGCGCTCCGAGCGGGAGCGTTTTGGGAGCGCTCGGAAGCGCGCTCCTGAAAACGCTCCCTGAGGGGAGCGTTTTCGGGAGTGCACTCCCTAAATAGGAAAAATGCTCCCTGTTTTCAGGGAGCGTTTTAGGGAGCGTTTTTTTAGGGAGGGAGCATTTTAGGGAGCGTTTTTTTAGGGAGGGAGCATTTTAGGGAGCGTTTTTTTTTTTAGGGATGGAGCATTTTAGGGATCGTTTTTTTTTATAAAGGGAGCGTTTTTTTAGGGAGGGAGCATTTTCGTGAGCGTTTTTTTTGCTTAAAGACTTGGTCCTAAATGAAATTACTTGCTCTCCATTTGCTTAAATCATCCATTTGCCAACCTAACTATATTGTCAATATAATTTGTGTATCAACTATTTTTTAACATATTATGATACAATTCCATTTGGTAATGGCCATTATTTTATTGTAAACCAAGGAAAGGTACGTCCTTTAACAATCTTGAGACAAAATTTCCTCCCATAAAGTGGAATGGATTTTTTTCAAACTAGTTGAAAAGCATACATCATATTCCTTTTATGCAAGGATCAACTGCCAAGATATGAGTAAAGGCTAATTTTCATTAAGGAATAAAAACAAAAGCTTATCTTTAAGAGTCATTGTGTTGTAGTTATTATAAGCAGAATATATGACCCTTTGAAACTCAGTATTTAATTCAACAACAATTTATCTCCACTGTAAAAAGGGCCTAAATATTATGAAATCATTCTTTGTACTATTGTTAATGCCTTGCACCTACTCCTTTCTTACATTGAAACCAAGTTGACAGTCCTTTACAATCAAGATATGCCATCTTATTGGAGACAGTGATGGATGACTGAAATATTTGTTGATGTTTCATGAATGCCTCTACCCTTTTAGGTCATGGCCATATTGCTTGCATGAGATGGGGGCTTGTGTATTTTCCCATCTACTGTTTAGAGATTTTTCGACCTTAATGGCAAAGTGGGTAACCAGTTGATGAAAAGGCAATTGCTT
Organism: Pinus albicaulis; assembly: GCA_034641835.2. Taxonomy (NCBI): domain Eukaryota; kingdom Viridiplantae; phylum Streptophyta; class Pinopsida; order Pinales; family Pinaceae; genus Pinus; species Pinus albicaulis. Next base: position 901,542,993 of record CM076575.1, on the reverse strand, counting down.
AAACTTTGGATAATTAATGATATGCCTTCTAGGTTGAATTTCGCATTTCCTTAAAAGAAATTAATGTATTCCTTAGCAACACATTCTACGTGTTCTCCACCTGTTGGACATGACGAATACCTAAGCATTCAGCTAAAGTGCAGATCCCATTCTCCCCCTGGGGACTCACTTACCGCTCTAAGGTTTTAACTCTTATATTTTATTAGGTAAGATCCCATTTTTTTTCTTAAGCGGCCATCACATAAAAAAACATGTGGCTTTTTGCACAATGATATCAAAATCAAAGCCCCCGTTTAAGCTGCCTAATGTGACCCCAACATTACAATATCTTACCGTATCTTTTAAGATGATATTCTGTTAGATGTGTTCCAAAAACTAGATGTATCATGTGATTTTCTCAATATGTGTTCAGTGTTTATTAATACGCCATCATTTTTAAGATTTTTAAATCTTTACAACCATCTAGATTTCTATGGTTGACAATTTTCACATTATTTCATCCAAGACACCACAGGTTAGGGCTTTTTCATTTTCTTCTAGGTTACATCTTGGGAATTTGTGTAAATATTTTATTGGATCATTATCTTTAAGTGGTTGTCTGACATAAAGTATCTTCTCTTCATTCTTACATCTTTACAAATAACCTTTAACGTTTCTAGAGAAATTATTCTTCATTCTTACATCTTTACAAATACCCTTTAACATTTCTAGAGAAATTATTCACATTTTTTAATTATATTTTCTAAGGGAAGACAATGTCAACAAGCATTAAGGCCAAGCCTTAGAAGACTACCATTACCACGATCTGCGCAAATTTAAAAAATTAGACATTTCTCATGGCAAGAGGGCAAACAATAGATAAAATAGATTTACTAGTCTTTTCTAGTTTCTAGTAGTTTTTAACTTTTTATAACTGTTGAAACTTGACTATTTCATATTTAATTTGATATTTTTTGTAAACAATATATGACAATTTAAGTTTGAAGTTTGAAACTTTGAAGTTGGCAGTTATAACTTATAAGTTTATAACTCATTATGAATTATGAATATGATGCTTCATGAAATTTGAAAGTTGTTTCATTTCGTTTCATTTTATAACATTTCATTTCATGTTAAATATTCTTTTTTGTAAATGTTACACTTAGCTTACAAGTACAACTATGGTGATCAATGAATCGATGATCATAAATGTTATATATTGAATTTTGAAAGCTTGAAACTTTAAGATTGATGAATCATGAGACTCAAGAGTCAATATGTTCAATGTTTCTAACTTCTAGATTAGAAACATAACTTCTAGATTAGAAGATTATAACTTCTAGATGATTGATGTTATATGGTTCAATCTATGTTTTTATGTTTTTTATATCTTATTCATCATTCTACATGCTTTTGTTGACACATATGCATCAAAATATAAAATATTTAAAAATATATATATTATAAAAAAACGCTCCCCGAAACGCTCCCAAACCGGGAGCTTCTGAAAATGGCACTCCCGCTCCCGCTCCCAAGTAACCATGGTTGAGATGTTGTAGAGGGAGCAACACAGTTAAGAGGCAACAACAATGTAGAGGCAGCAACGCAAAGGCTGATGGAACTTTAGCAGTGTAGGCAATGCTCACGCAGTACAGAGCTGTAGCAGCGCAGTGGTTTCAGGAGGACAACGTAAAGCAACAACCAAGGGAGTTTCAGTGATGCGATGCAGCCTGATTTGCCTGTCAACGATTGGGCAAGAGTCTTTCAGTTGCTTACTTCTTAGCAACTGAGCTGCAGTGTAGTAATTAGTAGTGGCAGTGCTATGGGAAGCATGATGCAACAATTTGAGAGGGAGCTGTAGTACAAATGTGGCAGTGTTAGTGGCAGTGACATGGGTAGCAGTACAGAGAGCAGCAGCGCAGTGGATGGAGGGCAGCAGGGCAAGCATCAGCAACGCAAAGACCAATGACAAGATCTTGTGATACATGGTGTGGATGTATTGCTAGACCACACTCCATGTTAAGAGGGAGTGTTGAGATTGTATTATCCCGAAAGGGAAATAGATAGCAATACGAGCATACGACAATACAGAAAATGCCAGAAATAGAACATAAAGAAAATACTCATAGAAATGCCGGAAATGCTAAGCCATTTTATTAGTTTGAGAAATATGATGAAATACAATAGATGATCAGAATGATAGCACCTAATCTTGCTCAAGGCAAGTGAAGAACTCTCTCAGAAAAGACAGGAAATGGCTGCTCTAAGAAACTGTGTCCCAGCTGCTGGAAAACTGCCGAAAACTGCTGCTGCTGGAATGAACTGGAAGCTAGGGGCTGCTCCCCTTGTCGGAATGAGCTGAAACTCTGCAAATCACCTGTACTCGCCAACCCGGACAAAACCCAGAAACCATATCAATAATGGTCAGCCTCCGAAAATCACCAAAGTAACCCTCCTCAAGGAATTACGCTGCCTCTGCAAGGCTCAGCGCAGATGCCAAATGAAAATAGCTGAAACAGTGCCACAAACTCCTCAGGAACCCTCCTACTTACAAAGACTGATCCTCTACTCCAGATATCAACTGAAACTCCTGCAGAAACCCCGAACCGGAACACCTCCAAGAAGAACTGCGTCCTCTCTCCTAGGGACTGCGCAGTCACAAGAAGAGCCCAGCTCCTCAGCAAAACAACCAACCAACCTCCTGCTAAAGACTGAAGAAATAATCTTACCCGAGCAGGCACTCGAAGTCCCTCGGGGCTAAGGGCGAGATCTCCGACCGGAGACACTCAACGCACTAAACAGTGCTGCAGACAGGCTCAACAGCGAGCGTGCTCAAGAAGACAAATGTCTAGCTCAAAATCATCAACAACAAGAATGATCCAAATGAGGAGGCTATCCCGTCTTTTATAACGCTAACCTCTCTCCAAAATCCTAACGTGGTCTCTCTCTCTTCCACGTGCTCCTCACCAACTGCGCAGATGCTCCTAGAGGCTACGTGGGTCCCTTCCTTTGCGTGGTGTTAGACCCCCATGGCTCCCCATAAGTTATAACGTTGTGCTACTAGGGAAATGCTCTAATTTGCTTAAGTGAGTTAGACCCCTCTTCTCACTTTTAATTTATTAATAAACTATAGTCGGCAAAACTATACAAAAATCGAATATTCCAATTAGCTGTTGCTAATTAGGAATATTACAGAGATTTTGTGTATTGAGATAGCATCGGGTTTGCTCTAGCCCTGAAACTTTGTGGAGCGGCTAAGAAACACATCACCTCCAAAACCCAGAAAGCGTTTGGAGAAATTTCATCTTATGTGTGAGATATTAAAATAATTAATTTTTTTAATGAGGACCCTAAGTCTAACTTAGGAAATTAGAAAAATTAAAGTGAATTAGTTAAACACATGTGATGAAATGTTCTAAGTGATGCGGATCAAGCAGTCTGTTAATCTTAGTCGTCGATAAGAGATTAAATCACGGTTGTTGATGTCTCAACGAAAAAGTATAAGAGAAAGGCTTGAGGGTCAGTTGGAGATATACACACGGAGGCAGAGCTGAGAGACTGAGCTGGAATTCTAGGGCGGGTTTGCTAAGAATTTCCAGAAGAGTTTTCTGCAGCGAGGGGTAGTATTGCCAGAGGGGATGATTTGATCTCGGAGCCAAGAGTCAGCAAGAGGCAGAGGAGCAGTAATCGGGAGCAGCACAGAGGAGAAGGGGCAGTGCTAAGCAGTAGGAAACCATCCAAGGTTACATAGAGGCCATCAAGGGCAATGTAGGGACTGTGTCACCCAATCTGGGGTTATGCAGGCCTCTCTAGGCCAGTGCAGAGGCACGCAGAGGCTAGCAGGGTTGACGCAGGGGCTTCAGCGGCAGCGCTGGGTTTTCTAGAGGCAAAATTTGGTTGAGTCTTGTCAATCTCGTTTGAGGGTGTGGATTAGTCAAAGTTTTCAGTCGAGCAACAAGTTAGTTGCAGATCTATTTTTTCTCTGTCGAGTTAACCATAAAGGTACCCAGATTTGCTGTACTCAGATTCTACTTAATAATAATAAACCCTCATATTCGTTGCACTAGTTTTCCCGCATTGGGTTTTTCTGGGGACGATTGTCTGAAAAATCCGTGTGTTACTTTGTTGAATGAGCGTAATATTCAGTAAATGATCTGTATGTGTGTAGGCTATTAGTTGTGTTTACTTTGGTATTTTCTGAATATTTTTTGGAAATAACTTGTATAATTTAATCACAAGTAGGAGAAGTAAACCAAGATACTACGGTAGGATTTCTGCATTGTTGTATTCATAAATTTTCACATTTATCACTAACTTTCTGCCAGTTATTTTCTCTATATCAGATAGCCAGTAAGGCGTCCAAGATTGTATTCAGAAACTACTACATAATAATACAAATCCTCAGTTGCTGCACTTGCTTTCCTGCATTGGGTTTTTCCGGGGACATTGTCCAAAAATAACAGTTTATATGTGTGTGTTATTTCTTTCCTATGCTATATTTTGTTTCCACAACATTTTTATATTTGTGAAGACTGTAGTGTGTTAGTTTCATTATTTACCGTAGCAAGCAGTAAATAATTTTGTTCAGTTATGTTGGAACACCTAATCCTACATGGGTAGGTGTGGAATATGAAAAGTCACAATGGAGTCCAAGTGACCTTGGAATATGAAACCAAGAGTCACACCATTGTACTATAAATGTACATCTTTGTATAATGGAAAATAAGAAAGCCTCACGCTTATCTTTCATTGTGTGTTTCTCTTGTGTGTGTGCATTCTTCTCCTCATACACCATGTGTGTGTTTTAACATGGTGTTTAACATGGTATCGGAGCGGGCGATTTCTGGCCCTGCTCCACTTTGAGTGAGCCATTTGTGTTTATGGCCTATGCATATCTGCAAAAATTGTTGGTTTTTTTGCAGCACTCAAGTGTTTGTAGCAGTCTTTTTGCCACATTCAGAAAGTGTTTTTGGAGAAGGAGCAGCATTCAGAAGAAATAGCAGCATTCAAAATCTGCTTTGAAGAAGAAGAAGCATTCAGAAATTGGTTTTGAAGGAAAGGCAGCACTGCCCATCTGAAGGTTTTCATTCTCATTTTTCCTGCAATTTCTATTAATTTCTGCATTGAAGAGTTGCTGGAAAACACTGTTTAAAGAGGGTTTCTGAAGTAGAAGTTTTTTGGTTTTTACTGCAAAAGAATTCTGAGTTCTGCTGGATTTTTACTGCTGAGAAAATTAATTTTTCCACTGAGTCTACAAGATTCTGCTATACATTTGAAGAAAAAATTCTGCTGTGTATTTGGAAGAAAAGTTCTGCTGTTGTTTTTAAAGTCTTGAGCTTCAAATTTCTCTACTCTGCTGTTTTTAAATTAAAAAAAAAAATTCTGCACAGTTCGGCCTTTCGGCCTCCCCTTCATCTCTGCTATTCCAAGCTCTACGCAAACACCTCACCACTCGACCCTCTACCCAAAACTCACAATCCGCTAACTCTCCCCACCTCTGCCCGCGGGCTTCAACGCACAGACCCCGCTCCATTTATCTGCATACACCTTACTCCATACACTGCTCACTACTCCCACGCAGGCTTCAACAGTTCCACGGCTCCCTAATTCCTCACGCCGCCCCTCCAGCACTTGCGCTCCCCTCTGCAATAAACGATCCCCTCTTCACTGCATTCCCGCCTGCCCTCAACGCATACTCTCTGCAATGCACACTCCACCTGCAATTTTTTAAATACCATTTTTTAAAATACTGCCCTTTCCAATAATATACCGCTCCCTCATTTTTTAAATACCGCCCTTCCCTACCTATCCTACCCGCCCTTCCCGCCTGCACATATGCGCCCTCACCCACGGCCTTTCGGCCCCCAAACCCGACCCCTCACCTCTCCCTACGACCCACGCTCCACCTACTCTCACCTCACTTACACCCTCGACATTTAAAAATTCGACTTTTAAAATTACTATCATTTAATTCCACCAAGCCCATTAATTCCCCCTCCCATTTCCATTAATTACTATTATTTAAAATTCGATTTTTAATTTTTTAAATCCCTCCCACAATTCGATTTTTAAAATTTTAATCCTCCATTAATAAACCTCTCCATATACAATATTCGTCTCCACTTTTATATAATAACTCCTCCCACCACCATATAATTAATCCCTCCCCCACCATTTACATTAATACCCCTCCCCTTTTTAAATTCCCATTTACATTAATTTGATTCCCATTTACATTAATACCCCTCCCCTTTTTAAATTCCCATTTACATTAATTCGATTCTCATTCCATTAATTCGATTCCCATTTACATTAATACCCCTCCCCTTTTTAAATTCATTAACAAATTTTTTAATAGTCCTACTCTCTTATTATCCCATCCCATTTTAAAATTTCCCACCCATTTTAAAAATTCCCTCTCCTTTAATTAATCCCATTCCCTTCATTTTTTATTCCCATTTTTTAATTAATTTAACACCAAAAAAAAAAAAAACAGCAGAGAGAGAAGAAAGAGAAAATTTGAACAGCAGAAAATGGAAAATGGCATATGAGGAGCACATGGACTGAAATTTGCAGATTTACATTGTGATTTGTGGCATTGATTTGAAGGGTGTTTTTCTGAAGAAATTGACATTTGAAGACACTTTGCCATCATTGAAAACAACTCTTTGAAGAAAAATTTAAGCTGCTTTAAAGGTTTCTTTCATAGTGTTTTCAGCTGCACATATTTTTGCAGAGATTTTGTATTGAACTCACATTGTGAGTGAACATTGCTTCTTCATTGTTGCAATCAGTATTTGAGTTGTTGGATTGTTGATTGCCCTCCATCATTTGAGGAGCACACTTTGTACTCTGAGAATTCCTTGAGTCATTTGTATTTGTTGTTGAATCACATTGTAAACGGGTGCATTTTCGGTTGTAGCCGACACCCTTTCATTTTTTGAGCCTAAGTTGTTGAAATGGCCAAAATCAATGAGGCATTAATGTTGTTGAATGACCTCATTCATTCAAATGTTGATGATGTGATAAAAATGAGCAAGGATGCTCTTTGTAGAATTCAAAGTTGTTTGCAAGATGCACATGAAAAGATTGAGTTTTTGCAGTTGGAATCTCAGCTCCAACAAGAAGAACTTCAGCAGAAGAGTCACCATTCTAAACCTGTTTCTGTTCAGAAGATTGAGAAAGACTCCCATCAGAAGAAAGAAGATAAAGTTGCAGATGATCCACATTCAGTTCCTTGTAATAGAGCAGATGTACATGCAGATGCAGCAGTTCAACCTGCACTTCTCAAGCCCATCATCAGACCTTGGGAAGAGCTTGTCCACAACAAGCACCGAACTGGTCTTGGATATGACAAGGATGTGTCCTTTCATATTCCAGACTACACAAAGCCCATCATATTTCAAAGTGTCGGATTCCTATATGACAGTTCACCTGCAGTTGTTCCAGATCCTGTTCCACTTCCACATCAGATCGAGAAATGCCAACACTGTGATCGAGTTGGCCATATGAAAGATCACTGTTTTGATCTTCATCCATGCAAGCACTGTGGTCGGCACACCCATTCTTCAGACAGATGCTTCAGACACAAGCCTCCTGCAAGAACCAAGATTCATCTTGGATGGATCGCTTCTTGGCAATGGGCATCAGCAACCAAGAAGATGTTTACGACACATGTTAGAACTTGTTCACGGATATTGAGCAAACTTGCAGTTGAGTTTTCGCCATCATCTCACCTTGTCCCTGACAGGGGGGAAAATGGTGGTCATGTACAAGCTTCGACAACAGATCAAGCGAGCCTGAGCCACAATCTCTCATTCCATGTTCAGAGTTGTAGCCAGTAGTTCAAGCGAGCCTGAGCCACAATTCATCATTCCGGATTTAGAGATGTAGCCAGAGACACGGATGCCCATGAGCATACCTTCGGTTGGTGGATAACCTAAAACCATCATCTTTGGTTGGTGGATAACCTAAACCCATCATTTTCGGTTGGTGGATAACCTAAAACCATCATCTTTGGTTGGTGGACAACCTAAAACCATCACAGGTAGTAGACCTCCCTTCTTTTAGGTCGAAGGTCTCCCTTTTATATGAGGGACAATTCCTCTAGCAGAAGCCTTCAGCTTCTTGCCAGTTTTGGAAGAGTTCCGGGAACTGCAACAAGTTTTGCGTTCCAGTGTTTGTGGTCATCCTAAAACCACCTCTTTTTCCAACATTTCAGAGAGTTGATTCAGCCCAAGTGCTGTCATGTATACTTTGCAGATTTGTATTACAACTCTTTTCTTGGACTCACACATACCCCTTCGGATTAAGGGGGATGTTGGAACACCTAATCCTACATGGGTAGGTGTGGAATGCGAAAAGTCACAATGGAGTCCAAGTGACCTTGGAATGTGAAACCAAGAGTCACACCATTGTACTATAAATGTACATCTTTGTATAATGCAAAATAAGAAAGCCTCACGCTTATCTTTCATTGTGTGTTTCTCTTGTGTGTGTGCATTCTTCTCCTCATACACCATGTGTGTGTTTTAACATGGTGTTTAACAAGTTATATTAAAAGAATAGAAGAAACTTAACTAGTTCTTGTAGAAGGATTCCAATCGTGGAATTTTCACACATAAAAATGAAGACCCCGTAGTCTCTCAAATCCATAGGAATGAACTCAGAGAAGAAGAAGATACTCCTCCCCTTTGGAACCATAGTGTTCGCCCTTATGAACCCTTCCCTAGTGATCGGAAGCGTCTCTTCTTTATGTTCCAAGATGATTCAATAAAAGAAGAGCCTTCTAAAATTGTGGGTAATTCTGATGACTCTAATATGAAGGAAATTGAGGAAGAAACTTCATTGAGCCATCCCACCGATACGAGGTTTTTCTTCATGTTTGAGCATTCCTCCTTTTGTTGTGTCCCTACCCCAGAGACAGATATTTGTGACAAGGTTTGTCCCCTTAGTCAAGGATAATAATGAATAAGAATTCAGTTTCTTGTTCAAGGAGGCCCAAAAAGTCAGCTTTGTTCGATGTTAAGGGAAAGATAAGAAAAGTGACCTTCAAGCATGTATACTTCATACAAATGGTGCAAGCTTATCGAGATACAATGATCTCTAGGAAATTTCATTCATCTAACAATGGCCCATACATAGATTAAGCTAAATAGATACATAATTCCACATTTCAGTCATGCAACAACTAGCCCTAATTATAGAGAAATCCAACAGTATGCAACAAGAAGAAAAATAACATCAAATTTACACTTACAATGTTAGAGAGTATACCTAACCAACATCACATTTGCACATAAGAAGCTCCAAGATAGAAATAGCCCAAATCCATACATCAAAATTCATCCATCATCCAAAAATCTCCACCAAGGAAAAAATGTGAAATTCTCTTAAGAGAGAGAGATCCCAAGTCAAGTTATGATACAAATGAATCCAACTAACATCAATTTATACCCCTTCGAACTAGCCTATGAGCCTACATTAGCCCCTAATAATAAAATAATATGCAAATAAAAACACTTTTGGTGACAAGCCCACCAAACTAGCTCACAAAATGGAATAATAAGCCTCTCTGAAGGTCTAATAATAATATTTGCATGTCGTGGGGCCTCTAAAGGCCTAATAATATCCAGAAGTGCCATAATGATGAATAAACTCCTCAAAATATGTTGGACAAGTGGGTGGCCCCTTGTTCTCCAAGTAGTAGACCTGTGGTGCTCCCAATGGATGTGGGGGCACATAAATGACCCCATGGGTCTCCATATGAGTTGAAGATGCCTGTAGGTCCTCTGCAAGGGATCGAGTGATGGAATGAACACTGCCATGAAATCGTATAAGTCTTGGAACACTTGCCAAGAGCTTGGGGCTCTTATGGGGCCTGCTGGGCATAGTGTATCAAGCACATCATCATCATCCCAAAAGTGGATCACTAGTAGTCTTTGAACATTGGTGGGGATCTGCGGAGTGTTGTCTGCTGCTATGGAGGCCCATGGCTCTCTATACACACCCTATATTTGCCAATGTAGCCCTCTGGGGGGTTAGGACCCCATATAGGGAGACCAAAACCCAAATGGAAACCACCTACAATCCTGTATAAGATCCAATGTGTCCCCTTGCCTTCTAGTACAACAAGTCATTAGAGTAATCGTGTAAAAGAGCTTACAAGTCATGAATAACAAAGTGGACACTTCACAATGTCATGCCCTTCCGTAGTGGGCTTTGGCATGTGCTAGTGTCTCTATGCTCCAGAGGGGGTTAGCCAAGTACCTTATTAGGTGGTTTCAGCCCTTAAAGGGGATAGTATGTCCAAGGTACATTCCTCCAATGGGGGTGGGAAGTGATAAATAAGTGAAATGGAGTAGGGAATGAGAGGGACAATACTGGGCCTCATTTTGGGGCATAAGGGCAGCTAGATAAGGGGAAGCCCACACCTGGGTTTATAATGTGTATGAGGGAGCAATCGTGGTACATGAGGTGCCTCGACATTGATTTTTCCACCCTTCTTTATATGTCTTTTGCCTTTGATGATTTTTCTTTAATTAACTGCTCGGGGCTCAAAGGATAAGAGCATGATGTGTAAGATATAACAGTGATTACCCCTTTTTAGGTAGGGCGGTTCATTGCCCTCCAAGGGTTGGGACAATCATGGGTTCCTGAATGATAAAGGAGGCTCAACTAGGGTCTATGGAACCAGGGTGATGACCATGGGTATGAGCTGGAGCTCATGTATTGGATTTTTCCCACGTGCTAATTATTTTTTGTCCCGACCATCTTTTGCATTTTGTCATACAATTTCCTATTAGATGTGTCCAATTATGATTTTAATTTTTCTTTTAGCTACTTGAACCTCTGGGGCATCCTTCCAGGCTTGACCCAAGGAGGGGGCAAGGGGATAGGGAGGCTGACTCTATGTGGGGGCTAGGGGATAGGGAGGCTGACCCTATGTGGACCCAGAGATACAATGTGGACCCAGGTGGGACTAATGATGAATGGGGGTATAGTGAGTGGAAAGGGAGTAATATATGCGGACAAAGGAGCGGGACCATGCATCCAAAGTCAGGGTTTTCCAAGTAGTACCAAGTCAATAAAGGAGATCCCATGGGACTGAGATCCAAGGGTAACATCCAAAAGAGATAGAGGACAAGAGCACAAACTAAGCCCATTCTTTCCACCAAAACCCCCCATCAATCCATGCGCAAAAGTATCCATGATAAGTAAACCCAATACTCAATTAGGAAATGACAAGACATGCCTTTAGATGGGGAGGTCCACCTTGAAACATACGATTAATACAGATGGGTCAGGGACCACATGGCTGGCTCAGGTGGCAGAGGAGTGGCACAACAAGCTAGAAGAAGGCTATAAGGGGCTGCTGGCTGAGGTCCAACATGGAGAAAATTTTTAAATTTCTCCTAGGGATATCACCCACGAAGTGGTGGGTAACAAGGTCCACACACCAAATTTGTACATAATGGTGTCATAGAATAAAAAAAGGCCAATTAGGTACTAAACTGGCCAGTTTTATTCAATGCAACCAAGGACCCTCCAAATACAATTTAAGGAAAAAAACAATAATGTATAAGTGGGGAAGCCTAATTCACAACCCTAGGGCCCCACTAATGCTATGCATTTAATGGTAATGTTGAACTCTCAAGGTAAATGGATGCTTGAGAGTAGTTCCAACCTCTTTGGATTTCATATGGAGAGTAGAATTTTAGATCCCACTCAAAATCTAGCAGATGTAACAGTTTTTAGGAATTTAGGATTTGGGGGTTGCATGTTTCCATTGTATTATGTGCCCTGTCACATAATATGGTATGGAACTAGCTTTTAATCAAGGAGCACCAAGCCCTCTATGTGCCTTGATGTTAGTGGTATTGATTGTTGAACTCTTGTATTATGACCCTAGCAAAAGTGTAACGATCACTCAAAGAAAATCTCAATTTTGACTTGTTAAGCTTTCTCTATCTTATTTTAATGCTTAGAAGGTGATATTGATAATGGAAATCCCAATATAGGGAATGATTTTGATGATATGTAGGTATATTGTGTAGGATAATTTGTTTTTTTTGGATGTTAGAGGTCATCTAGAGCCTCTTTTTCAATGTATTTTTTGTTTAGAGATGTATTGCACTAAGTGCTATTTTGGTTATATGTACTTGCTTTATAAATGAGAATTTTGCATATTTGTGCATAAGTGGTTTGGAATCTCGGATTCGTAATGTACATGAATATATATGTTTTTCTTTAAAATTTGAATATTTTATGTAGTTTTTGGTTGAACTGTTTTTTGTTCCAGTTTTATTTTTCTGGTTCCAGACCAATCCCTAGTTTGGGGGTTGACCGGTTTGGTTCTGTAACATTGTTCTACATCAATATGGATTTGCTTGGATCACTAATAACTACTAATGTCATTCCTACTTATCATGACTCAACCAATTGTTCTTCCTTTTCATGTGTGTCCTGTGTGTTATACCTCAACATACATTGCATTTGGTTCTATAAGCATATTTTCCCATCCCACTCAAAATGAATGGATATCCTGCCGTGATTAATCTTTTGTATTTTGTTTTATTTTATTCAGGTTATGGAGTTTCTAGTGGATATATCAGAGAATATATCAAAGTCAGCTGCTAAGGAACTTCAAAGACTTAAGGATTTGAAGGTTTGTATTCTCATTTTGCATATTGACCATATATAATAGTGATATCAGATACTGATAGCAAATGCTGATGTTTTTATTTTGTTCATAGAGAGAGGAGGAAGGAGAAGCTGTATTTGGAATGGAGGATTTACAATACTATATGCACAAAGCAGAAGAGCTAGAATTTGAAATAGATTATGCGACTGTGAAGCAATATTTTCCAGTGGATTCTGTTACATCAGGGATTCTGAGAATTTACGAACAGCTTTTTTGTATGTGCTGAAAGACATCCTATGGAGCATCCCTTGCTATTCAGTTCATTCTGTTTTTCCACTTTCAAGATGCAATAATGTGAGAAAGCGATGTGGTAGAACATTTAGATAGCCAAATTCATCTTCATAGTTTGTATTGAGTTTCCTTTATGAGCAATCCTTTCTTCTTTTATTTTATGTCTTTCTTACCTTTTGATTTTTATGTTGTTGGGTGGTTTTCATCCGGATAATGGCAGGCCTAAAATTTGAGACAGTACAAGAAGCTGAAGTTTGGCATCCTGATGTGTCTCTATATTCAGTTTTTGATTCATCTTGTAATCAGCTTTTGGGTTTCTTCTATCTTGATATGTATACTAGGTGGGAGCCATATTCTTACTATGCATTTTGTTCATGAATTCTTTGCTTGTTAGGACAATTGCCTTCTTTTCTATTATTTTTTGATTCTTTGATACATCAAGTGTAGTTATTATTTTGTATATAATGTTTCATTTCAGAGATGGAAAGTTTTCCCATGCATGTGTTATCCCTCTTCAGGATGCCTGCTTGATGCAAAATGGCACTCACCAGGTTATTCATATCTTCCTTTTCTACAACTCTATTTCTTTTAGGAAGAAAGAAGAGGAATGAATTGCAGAATGGCAGTGACAGGTATTGTGATTTTATTTTTCCTTTACTTTTCAAACATATTTCATGGAACACATTGTTATGTGGATTTGTTTTTGTTGGAAGTTGCTTCCAGAAACATGCCCTAAGGGGCTGCACAACATAACACATACTGACATAGATGCTGGGTGCAAGGTGTATCTATTTCTCCAAATTTGTTTGTGCTTGCACCCATCCTTATCTTAACACACCATATTTGGTTGGCCGCACCATGATGAGAATAGAATCCTGATGAAAGGATTTGCACTCTCTGCCAAGCGACTAGTCAACCAAGGCCCATTGGCAGTCGTGGATTTAAAAATGTGATAAAGTAACCCCTTTGTTTTGAACACTTTTTGTATACTTCTTCAAGATAGATCCTTCATAGAGAATCCTAGAATTCACATTTCTTTCTATTGCTCAAATATTTGGGGACCTGGCCTTTAACCTCTTGATTAGGCCTCTATTGAAGTGGTACAAACCATTATGTTCCAACACATGACTTGTGGAAAATTTCAGAACAGGTTGTTCCTCGGCATCATCCAAGTTGAGTTTTGAGCCCATACCCTCGATCTTGAAAGCATCTTCAAGATCATTTCTTATTGTCATAGAGTTTGTTCACTTTCTAACTTTTTTCTAGGTTGAGAGAGATACCTTGACAATTCATTTAGTTAAACTTGTGTTTCCCCTTGGAGTCTCTCAATGTTATGTGTGTCTTTTACGCTAAATATTTTTTTGGAGATTGATGATGGTCTTGTTACCCACTCAATTGGGTGACCCCTAGAAGGAAACGTTTCTCCCATTCTGTTAAACTTGCCAGCTAGCAACCCTATGTGATCTACTGATAGCTAGCCTCAAAAGACCTCTATCTATGATATGGTCAGCGCTTTGTGATATCTATCTTATTTATCAAATGTAAGTGAGTCATCCATTATAAGGTACATTAACCATGCTTGTAAGCAAGTGCTTTCATTTAATGTTTCAGAGCATATTAGTATGGATCATTGGTTGTATTGTGTTGAAAAGTGTAACTAGGATCGGTCTTCATATTGACTATGTAATTATGTATTTATGTAATGAAGAAGACAAAGATAATAATATATATATTTTTGGTATGCTTGCTTCATGGGTTTCATGAGCAAGGTTTTATTCTAAGAAACCGGATTCGTCCTCCCCCTCCACGTGTCTCGAATCCATCGAATCGAACACGATTCGTACAGATTCGTGTCCACTTGAATGAATCCGATCATGTCCGTACAGGACACGATTGTGTCCTGATATGCCGGACATGATTAGTGCGGAAAAGCGCCCCAACGTTATAAAATCACAATTCCTCTCTTCTTTTTTCACTTTTTGTTTGTGTGTGAATTAAGAGAGGAGCACAGAGCAAGGAGCAAGGAGTAGCAAGGAGCAACGGAGCATTTTCAACGAGAATCAAGCAACCGGTAAGTGCATTGTCTCTCTATTTTTTGCATTTGGTTTGCATGTGCATATGTTTTACAAATTTGGGCATTTTTTGTTTATTTTTTATAGCATTCATGGCTCAATCAAGGGCAACAAGGAAGGGCAAAGAAAGGGGAAGAATGTCCTCGTTGGAGATGCCCCTCCTGTTCCTATTTCATAAGGGTTTGCAAGTGTTCCATCTATTGGAAGTGGGGTTGCAACAACAACTTCAAATGTTGAGGGAAGACAACAACCTCAAGACCACAAATATCCATTGTGGAAATATGTCACAAAAGAGGTAGGGCCAGGTAGCAACATGAAGGGAGGAGGTAATGTTGCTTAGAAATGCAGTTATTGCCACAACCATTTCATGAGCACATATTACCTATGAAATTTTCAATCTGAAAAGTCTACAGTTGCAGTGATAGATTTATTCCTCCTACTTATTATTTCAATAAGTTATTTACAGAAATCTATCGGTAAATATCGAAATAAATACTACTGCAACATTCACAAATATATATATGCAGAGAAGTAAACAGTAAAGGACATAAGCACAAGAATCAATCACAAGTACACAGTGTTTTTTGGACAATTGTCGCTGGAAAAATCCAATGCGGGAAAACCAGTGTAGCAGATGAGGGTTTTATTAAATTCTTCAGCAAATGATTCTTTCCAAGGAATATACTGGCAGATAAAATCTGAAACACCTGAGACAAAATTCTCAGCTCATCCCGACAAATCCCTGACACCCTGATCAGCCTTTGCTTCTCTCTGTGCTTGTCTGCATATTTCTCTGTGCAGTCCCTGCACTGGACTGCGTAAGTCTGTGTAGGCTCTGCATGGGTTCACTGTGCTGCAACCTAGTGCTGCCTCCTGTGACCCAGTGCGTCCCTCTGTCCCTGACCTCAGTCATTGCTGATTCCCTCCTTCTTCTTCTGCAATTCTCCGCCCTGCAAATCTCCCACCGAGATCGAATTCTCTTACTTCAGAATCGATCTTCTTCGGGAATTGAGTGTATGTCAGACTTGTTTTCCAAATAACCCTCAAGCCTCCTTTTATAATTTTCTCGTTGATGAATCAATGGCCCAGATTAGAAGTCTAATCAATGGCTAACATTAAAACCTAACTTGATCTTTGTTTTCTAGAAGATTCACACTTTGACTTACTAATACCTTTTAATTATTTCATTTCCCTAAGGTTAGACTTAGGGTCTTCATTAAAATAATTAATTATTTTAATAAGTCATGAACCGAGTGGAATTTCCACAAATGGTTTCTGGGTTCTTTGGAATGCTGATGTCCAAGCTTCCTTACAAAGTTTGAGACTTGGAACATTTTCTGATGCTACAAAAATCAACACTCCCTCTTAGCGAGAAAGGTGTCCAACAATATGCTTGCTGCATGCTGCTCTGCTTTTGAAGCACCCTCTGCGCTGCTGATCTCTGGACACTGCCCCGCCATCTACTACGTTGCTGCCTTCTGTACTGCTGCCCATGGCACTGCCACTGTCATTGCGGCATTTGTACTATATCTCCCTCTGAATCTTGATCCTATCCACTCCTGCTACTGGAAAGGATTCTTGATCATCCTCATCTTCTCTCTGAAGTAGACAAACTTAGTATTCCCCAGAGCTTTTGTGAGAATGTCTTCCACCTGTTCTCCTGTTGGAGTGTACTTTAACTAAACAACTCCCTGTTGTACACAGTCCCTGATGAAGTGACACCTGATGTCAATGTGCTTTGACCAATCATGAAACACAGGATTTTCAAAGATATTGGATGCAACTCTGATTATTGCATAAGATATTGGTCGCTTCCATCTTCTCCTTTAGTAAGTTCACAAGCAGTTTTCGAAGCCATATGGGCTCACACGAAGCTGTGCTAGCTGCCATATATTCTACCTCTACTGAGATCAGTGCCACGAATTTCTGTTTCTTGTTGCACCAGGAAGTCATTCCTGATCCTAGACTGAAACAATACCCACTGGTACTCTTCCGATCTACTGGACTCCCAACCCAATCTGTGTTGGTGAACCCACTCAACCTGACATCACTGCTACGGGTGTACTTCAAACCAGGCTCGACTTTTCCTTGAAGGTACTTGAGAACATGCTTGGCTGTTGCCCAATGAACCCTCTTAGGTTCTACCATGAACTGACTAAGGGTATTTACAGCATAACAGATGTCTGGCCTTGTGTTTACCAGATAAATCAACGATCCTATGAGCTGCCTATACAACGTAGGACCAGCCTCATCATCTTCGGACGTGTCGATTTTCTTCCAGTTGGTGATCATTGGAGTCGTCAGGGGTCTACAATCTTCCATCTGATATCTCTTTAGAATCTCTGTAGTATATCTTCCTTGAACAAGAAAGACCTCCCCCTTCTGCTGCCAAACTTCCAACCCCATAAAATAGTGCATCAGCCCTAGATCCTTCATGTCAAATTCCGTAGCCAAATTCTTCTTGCAGTCAGTGATGAGCCTCGATGATCTTGCCAAGAATAGATCATCTACATATAAAACAAGTATCAGGGGCTCACTCACTATCCTCAGATAGTAGAGATTGGGATCTGCGTCACTCTTGACGAATCCCATTTTCTGCAAGTAGCTGTCAATTTGACCATACCAGGCTCTAGGAGCTTGCTTCGGTCCATGCAAGGCTTTCTTTAGCATGCACACATGTGTCTTCTCATCATGTGTCTCGAAGCCTTTTGGTTGTTTTATATACACTTCTTCCTCTATCACCCCATTTAGGAATGCCGTCTTGACATCCATCTGGTGATTCTCCCATCCCATCTGCTCAACAAGGGATATCATGGATCTAATAGAGGTGTATCTGGCTACTAGGGCAAAGGTTTCTTCATAGTCGATCCCTTCTTTCTGAACATATCCCTTAGCCACAAACGTGACTTTAAATTTCCCGATGCTGCCATCTGTAGCATACTTGACCTTGTAGATCCACCTTGATCCTACAACTGATCTCTCCTGAGGTCTGGGCACCACTTCCCATACATCATTTGTCATTATGGAACTATACTCTTCCAGCATTTCATCTACCCACACCTGGTGCTAAGCTGCTTCCTGAAAACTGGAAGGTTCTCCGACTTGATTAACCAAGGCTTGATACCTCTCAGGCTGCTTACGCTGTCTCTTCTCATTTCGGGGGACTCCGACAAAGTCTTCTGCATCTTTCAAAATTTTTTGTAGCTCCCTGCTTGTTCTCCCACTAGTGGTGGGCGCATTTACCGTCTCTCCCTCTTGCAAGTCCCTGGGAGACACGCCCCTTGGATCCCCATGCCTTGGAGAGGCAACTAAATTCTTCGCCGCTGGTTGTTGAGGCTGAACCAACAGATCCTCCTCAGACTGCGTAGCAGAAAGCAACTCATGGGATCTTCTGAAGGTCTTCTCCTCCATGAATTTCACATCCCCTTCCTACTACGACTTTGCTGCTCTTAGGAATGTAGATGCAATAAGCCTTTGCATTCTCACTGTATCCTACTAGATACCCCTTTTCCGCAGTCATATCCAACTTCTTCCTCTTCTCACTAGGCACATGTCAGTAAGCTGTACTGTCGAAGATCCTAAAGTGACTCACTTCAAGCTTGCTGCCGTGAAGACACTTTTCGGCGTGATATTTCCCAATGTAGTGTGAGGAGTCCTGTTCTGAACATAGACAATTGTGTTACAAGCTTCAACCCATAGACATTTGCTTATGTCTTGGTCATACAGGATTGCCCTTGTCGCTTCGACAATAGTCCTGTTTTTCCTTTCTGCCACACCATTCTGCTCCGAATTTTATGGAGCTGTCCGCTCTCTTCTGATACCTTCCCTTGCTCAGAACCCAGTGAATTCTTTGTCTATGTATTCACCACCATTGTCTAAATGCAACACCTTGATCCGATTTCCTGTTAGCTTTTCTACCAAAGCGTTAAACTCTTTAAACCGACTGAAGACTTCGTCCTTGGTCTTCAAAGAGTAGATCCAGGTTTTCCTGGAATGGTAATTAATATAGGTGACGAAGAACTCGACACCACTAAGAGCTCTAGTGGAGATTTGTCCACATATATCCGAGTGTATCAAGTCCAATACACCCTTGGCCCTATTGTTGCTTCTCTGATATGCTGCCTTGGCATATTTTCCCAATACACACCCTTTGCAGACATCGTCCCGTTTAGTGCTCAGTTATGGAACTCCTGTGACAGTCTTCTTGAGAATTTTTAATGCCCCATGATGCAAATGTCCCATTCTTCAGTGCCATAGCTCATTCAGGTCTGTTTCATCAGTGCTGCCAACTAGTGCCATTGGGGATTCAAGTTGCAAGTTGTAAAGTTTGTTTCTTCTTACTCCGATCCGTGCCTTCTTCTTCCAACTAGGGTGTTTGATGTAGACCCTGTTGCCAATAAAGTAAACGTCATAACCTCAGTTTTGAAGTTGAGACACTAAGAGCAAGTTCATCCCCAACCCGGGCACATGTAGTACGTTAGTGGCCCGGATCTTATTTCCAGCCTCAGTTTGAAATACCATGGTACCTCTCCCAATAGGGGTACATTTTTCTTTGTTACCCATGGTTATTTTGCTTTATTACCCATGCTTTTTTAATAGAATAATATATAATGTTTTCGGACATGTCCTGTTTCAGGGGTCACCGTGTCTATGTCCGACACTAGAATCTGTGTGTCCTTCGTGTCCCGTGTTCCCGTGTCAGGTGACTTGGGTTTTATTATAGGTCAATAGATTTCTTCTTGATGTCTATCAGGGATTTATATTCTTGTCATAAATGTACAAATTAAAGAGTCATGTTTATGAAGAGTCAGGTCACACTTGTATGCCTCAAGACCTTGCCAATCAAGCTTGAAGACATGACACAAATGATGCTCAAGATCAGCGTTGGAATACTATACAAGTTAGCCTTCAAGAAGCTCTACAAGTCGACTTATAATTCAGTGCTCAAGTTGTCCTCACTACACTTGGACGGGTCGACTCAATTCCAGGTTGGATCAATTATATATACCCTATATATACTGTGCAGAAAAACACAGATAGCAACTCAAATTCCTTTGTGATTTGCAGACAAAATTTCAGGAGTAGACTGCAGCGAATTCAAGGGCAAGTCTGAGGAAAAAGTGCGAGGTTAACCAAAGATCAATTTGGTTAGACATAGCTGAAATCAGGGTGAAGTAAGAGCTGCGTTCAAGCTCTAAGTGCGGAGTAAAGGACTGATATATAGTGCAAGTAAGAGAAAACAAAAATGCGGATTGAAGCATAGAAGGGCAGATCAACGAAAGGTATCTTTGATAAGGGTTTGTCATATATATATATATATATATATATATATATATATGCGGATTGAAGCATAGAAGGGCAGATCAAAGAAAGGTATCTTTGATAAGGGTTTGTCATATATATATATATATATATATATATATATATATATATATATGCCGAGTTGCAGAACTATACTTTCGTGTTGAAGAGGAACATAATCATAGTAAAATACGAAGCAAGATAAGGGTTGCTCAGGGCGGAACCGAATCATAGTAAAGTGCTATAAAAGGATACCTATACAGTGTTAGAAGTCCAGTCTAGGTCTGCATGTAAAGGATTGGTACAGAAGTATATAACACCGTTTTGAGTATAAATCTAGAAGTCAAGAAGGATCCAAGTTAAAGGAGAAAGCAAGGACTAGAGATCGAGCTCTCTAAGGTTGGTGCAGAACATTGTAGGACGATGTAGAAAAGAAGGATCAACTCAAGGAGTGAAGGAATAAGCAAAGACAAGGTCTTGGAGGCATACAAGGGTCAAGGGTCTGAGTCATGGTCATGGTATTTGTCATCTGAAAGTCTATAAGAATAATTTCTTGCGGGTTTTCCTCTCCAAGAGGGAGAGGTGTTGGCCCTGGCTTGAAGAGCTTAAATTTGTGTCTCTTGTGTTTTCAGTAATTGACTAGATGAAAGATATAATAAGTTAAGAAGAGAAGACATAAGTAAAAGAAGTAAGCTCACAAGTAATTACCATGAAGAGAATTTGAATTAATCACTACCCTACCTAATTCTCAACATATTGGTTGGTTGACCACTTTTAGTTGTATCCTTGGTCCCATGCTTAACCTTGGTGGTTATCTTTTGCCTCTAGTCTAGTGTGACCTTCTTTGTGACTTTTCTTTCTATTGTTGCCTGAAGTGTACACCCAATTGTGGGAAAAGGTTTCCAACCCCACAAGGTATGTCTTCGAGGTGCAATGCTTAGAGTAGGTGTTGTCACTTTGATCCCTACTCTGTTTATGCTATCTAGTAGGCATGCTAAGGGGAGTAGTCCCTAAGGTGAAGATCTATTGGGCAATTTGTTGAGAACTACAAGTCTAGGAGATGCAATTGCTTATCTTAGTAGCTTGAGAGATTAGATGGCAAGCAAGATTATGAGCACAAGATAGATTCGATTATAGTTTAAGTGTTAATTTTAGTTAACCATGATATGTTCTATGCTTAGAGCAGTTTACTTCAATCTTTCTTCTTGTTAGCCCGATTCAATTTCAGGTTAGCAATCACATAATCATTGAAAGTAAATGCCGATAAAACATAAAATAAATCGACAGAAGACAAGCCAAGACAAGAGACAATAATTTGTATAATTCTTCTTATTCAGTAGATACAGAGAAAATGTCTTTTACAATAGTCAACATGATGCCCTAGCCAACAAAGACTTTGCTGGTCAAACCAAACCTTCAACCTCCTATCAGCTTCAGTCAAACTTGGTCAAATTCGACCTTCCTTCAATGTCACACACAACCCAAAAACAATCCACAAAACAGTTAACGCAGAAGGCAAAATTTTGAGGTCAAGCTAGTCAACGCTGTGGTCAAGTGCTACAGTCAAAGTCAATGTTTGACCTCGATTTTTGTGCCTCCAGCTACGACTTCTCCAGATCGGACTTTCTGCCTCAAGAACGCAGTCAAATGATGAAGGTTGACCCAAACTCAATGCTGTCCAGATTTGCCCTAAACTAGTTCGAAATTGCCGCTTCTTATTTTCACACGTGTGGAGGAGAGAGAAGCCTCTAAGGCTTTACGAACCAATTAGATGAGAGAGAGATGTGTGAGATGAGTTAATGATGAAATGAGCATCATGTCTCTCCTTTTTATATCCATGACTGTGGGTGTGTGACACAACTTTTGGGGCTTGTGAGCCTATATTACAATTTTCATGGATCTTGACAATCTGCACATGTGTGGAAAATAAATTCAAAATACAAGTTCCGCTCATCCAAACAAGATGATCTTTAGAGCAATCTTGCACCTCTCCAAAAGAGGAATCCAACAAAAATATCATCTCCATCATATGAGCAATGCAACATGGAGTTTTGCCCTATTTTCCAAATTTAACACTTCCTCTCAACTAGGGAGAACTCCATGTGTCCACCTGCAATCATCGTAATGTAATCCTGTGTCATCTTGCTGTCTCTGCTTTGCTGGCTCTGCTCTGCTATAGAAGAAATATCATCGAGAGTAGGTCACAAAGACTTTGCCACTCTCCATTGACCTGAAGTCAGTTTAGAGGTAGAAATCTCATCCAGACTCAAGAGTGAATCACATATTGACCTGAAGTCAGTTTAGAGGTAAGAACCTCATCAGACTTGATCCTAGATCAAGTTGTTGGACATGTCCCATCCTAGTCATAGAGAGTACGACAATACTCGATGCGTCCATCGGTAATGCTATGGTTTCTATTCTCATTTCCCAACTCATTGGCCAGATGAGAGGTACTTCCCATGAGTCTTGGACTACATGGGTAGGATGCATGTGGGGCATAGATCAAAGAGAGGGTGGACCAGCTCAATATCATAACGGTGGGGAAAAAGCACACCAACAAGGTAAGGCGAACCTAGCCTCGTGGTTGCTTATAGCTCGAAGTAGCTATCCCCAAGCCCCCTGGAGCTCCGAAAGCTCAAAGTCCAGCTCAAGCGAGACCCTCACAATAGGGTCTGTCCATAATACCAAGCTTCTCACAGAAGGTTAAGAATTTGACCTTCCCCAGGGGCTTCGTGAGAATATCTGCGACTTGCTCATCAGTCCCAATGTGATGGAGCCTTATGGGGCCTCATTGTACGATGTCCCGGACAAGTGGTACTTTATATCAATATGCTTGGATTGTTCGTGGAACACGTAATTCTCAGAAAGACGAATCCCACTTTGGTTATCACAAAGTATCACGGTGGTATCAAGCACATGTCCAAATAGCTCAATGAAAAGTTCTCTCAACCAAACAATTTCACAATAGGCCATACTTGTTGCAATGTATTCGGCCTCTGCGGTGCTCAAAGCGACCGATTTTTTCTTCCTGCTCATCCAAGAGATCGAAGCAGAACCTAGCGTAGAGCAACATCAAGATATGCTCTTACGATCCACCACACTACCTGCCTAGTCGACATCGGTATTGTTGACCACTGGAGTGGCACCTGATGATTATATGAAGACTCCATGCCCAATGATGAACCAAAAGACACTTGTACCATCATATATCATCTGTTCAACATAGTTTTTAAACTCTACTTCTACTTATCATTTTCTCTTGTACCAAGATTCCACGCCCTACGGGGAATTGTAATAAGTGATGCTAGTAATGATGAATTTGAGTTAATATTGAGTTTGTAACAGGCCTAGGTATCTTGGGACCTTGCCAACAAGTGAGTATTAATCTGGGAGGTTTTTTTCACTCAGTTAATTATCATCTCCCTATCAGGACTTAATAATTGATTGAGTTTTTTCCTCCAATTTTACCCCAAAGGCAGAGTACAGCTTGATGGTGAGGCCTTGGGTGAGTCCTAGTGTCTAGAGTCAATGTATATTACCATACTAGATCATACAAAAAATTTCGTGGAATTTGATTAGGTCTAGGTAGTGATTTTTTAATTTTTTAGATTTCCCGCAAGTCGAAAATTGCAATAAAAATTGTAATAAGTGTTGCTTAGAGAAGTTGTATGGGGTATGAGTAATCAAAATTACACCTCTCTCCCTCAAATTTCTACCATGACACACTTTGAGGGGTTAAAAATGTGTTTTGAACCCTCAAAATCCACTTTTCCTAAGTTTAGTGGGAAATCTGACAATTAATTAAGCCAAAAATTAAATAGATAGAGAAAAATAAATATCCACACATGCTAAATGAGGTGGAAATGAGGTGGAAAATTATGGAGGAGTTAAAGTGAAGTCATAAGGTGATGTGGAATCCTAAAATCAAGGAAATGACATGTGCTCAAATAAAATTGAATTTCTGGCATTAAATGAGAGTTGCTTATTTGGAAATTCGAATTTATGAAGTTAATGCACACTTGGGACGATTTGGGAGAATATTTGGTGGATATTTTTGTGGGAAATTGTCCCCATATGGGTTACCACCCATATACACTTATCTTTCCATCATAAAATTCGAATTTGGCACACAAGGGAAGAAGAAAATGATGTCCACTTGCCAGAATCCGATTTTTACACTTGGCAATGGAGCTCCACTTATCAAATTCAAATTTGCCTTTTGATCTCCTCCTTCTCACCACTTGGCTTTGGTTCTTCATTGGGATTTGCTCCCCAATTTCTATATAATGGAGCCATGGGCTCTCATATTGTATCCTTTGCAACGAGCTATTGTGCTTGGGGAAGCTCTGCTTCTATGTACGTGTGTTCTTCATATGAATAAGAAGACTTTGGGGTTCATTCATGTTATTCCATTGGAGCATTGCTTGGATCATTGATGGTATATCTCTACTTGTGCCTTTGATTTGTATTTCATTTTGCTCATATGCTTTTATTGAATTGTAGATGTATAGCCATCTTACATTTACAATTGGTTATTTGATATACTCTAGGCTAGAAAACTTTGTCTATTTTCATACAAATTCTAGAGTTCTCTTGCCATTGTTTATTGATTTAATCCACATGAGCTAATGTTTGTTGGAATTTTTGTATAAAATCATTGTTGAATCAACTAGTAAGCGTGAGGGGAAGTCTTCAAGAGACCAACCCACTCTTGTCATTGTTTTCAAGGAGCTCTCTTCGTTATTTGAATTTCATAGAACTATTTTTTTTTAAAGTACTTGTTCTTGCAGGATTCTCCTTCACATATTCTATGCATGAATCAAAATATTAAAAAAATTCATTTACATATTTTAATTGTGCTTTCATTTCATTATATAGCTATTCCAGAGCTTTTCATAAGCTAGACAAGCGATGGGGATCTTTTCCCATCACTTGATTTAGCTTTTATATATTATTTTGTTGCATATTCACATACTTACATGCTCTGTTTCCACACTAACTTTGGTTTTATTTTTGCAGCCCTAACATTCTTGTTTGTAGGTTCTCTCTAGCTTCAAGTTGCATTCCAAGGAGGTTGTGGGCATTAGGAGAGCTTGTGGAAGAAGGTTAGGTCATACACCACTTTGGAGCTTGTATTCTCCAATTGTAGAACTCCTTCATCTCTTTTGAGGCTCCCATACTTGAAGGGATTTTCTTCTTGTTTCAATATTTCACATTGTATTCTCTCGTTGATTCCTTGGGAAGCCCTCCAAGAGGCTCTAACCTCATTGTAACACCATAATAATAAATATTTCTTTTTGTTGTTGTGGGAACATGGGTTTTTACCCATTGGCATCATTATCTCTCCATTTCAAGGAGAGAATTTGTAGATGGATTGACTTATTGGTTTTGACATTTCCATTTTCTTTCACATCACATATGCATGCTCTAATTGGGATGTAAAACAAATCACATTTCTTTTTCTTCAAGTTTGCTTCACAAATTTTAAGTTTGCATTTCTCATCATAGTTGCTACAAATTTCAAGTTACATTTCCATTCGCAAAGCAATCAATTATTTTCATGTCAAGCTAATTTCCTCAAGTTTAAAGTTCCTTTTGCAAAGATATTGTGAACAAATCTCAATTTTATTTTCAAAGCATTGCAATTTAGTCTACATGCAAATTAATGGCGCATTAGCATCAAGCTTTTAATTGGTCCATCATTTGTCTTTAGCAACTCACAATTTTAATTGTTCTTGAAGCTTATGCATCTTATGTTTACTTGAGCAAATATAGAAAGTGATCTTGTGGAACAATCTTACTAAGAGCATTTCCAATTTTTTTTACATAGCATTTGCAAACTTACTTGCATATCATAGTAGGCATTCTAACTTTGTTGCATATTTAAAATTTACGTTTAAGCATAAGCTTGGTTGATAGAAATTATAGGGAGAAAGGGCTTTCTTGGAAGTTTTTCCATTTGGTACGAAGTAAGGTAAAAGCGTGTGACCCTGCAGTTATGAAGGTGGGTTGTCCCCTTGTAGGAACGAAGGTACACATTGGCTTGTAAGACTCAGGGGACATGTATCGTTAATGACACCCCTGTGCCCTCGCCCCTCTTTCTTACAGTCACCCCAATTTTTACCCCTTGGTCAGAGCACAAGAGGAGAACTTCTGACCTAGATTAGGAATTTTAGATTAAAAGTAACTAAAATTATTTGCACCCAAATCTAGTGTAATTGCATCTCATGCTAGTACATCTCATGGTTTTACTTGCAAATTGTTTATTCCTCTTGTCATTGTTGAAATTGAATACTTTGTTGTGGCAAATATTTCTTTTATCTATATTTTGCAAGTAGAACACTAATTGTTTCCTTTTGAGTAAGATAGCTTCCCATGCTTTGATTCAAAAATCTATTTATTTGAAAGCATTTTACTTCATTTAAGCAAATACATTTTCATTTCAAAGAGCAATACTTTGAAGGCACTGGTTTTTCATATGTATTGATGGTTATTGCTCATATCACTTTTTCTTATAAATCTTAAGAAGTAATCTATTCCTTATAATCAATCCTCCTAGAAACCTCAAATCTTTAACTTATTTTTCCATTTAGGGACCATCCACGTTAGCTAGCCTAGGAGATAGCTTAAACAAAGAGAGTTGGGATTAGTGTGACAGCCCATCTCTGAGTTCCTTGCCACCAACCACACCTTGTGGTGTTAAAGGCTTTTCCCGCTAGCTGTAGGTAGGTGTAGGCGACAAGCTTAATAGGTATATCCATGGAGCCTCATACTCCTGATAGTGTATCTCAGCTCATGATTGATTGTGCCCTGAAGATATCTCAAGAGATTCTTGGCACCAATCCAGTGAATGTGATGAGGCTCGACTATGTATTCACTCAACGTGTTCACTGCAAAACATATGTCTGGACATAAGTTCACTAAGAACATCAAGGCCCCCACGAGTTGACGATACTCGGTAGGATTTCCCAACATGGGCCCAACAACACTTCCACACAACTTCTTAAAGTTGAGTTCCATCGGAGTAGTCACGGACTTGCAGTCCACCATCCCAAATCTCTCCAGGAGCTTCACAACCAATATTCCTTGAGAAAGGAAAATCTCACCTGGCTTTTGCCAGACCTCTAAGCCTAGGAAATAGTGCATCAGTCTTAGGTCCTTCATCTCGAACCCCATTGATGAATGAGAGGGTTAGCACCTATCAGGAAGAGATCGTCCACATACAGAACCAGAATGAGAGGCTTTTCATTATCAACCTTAAAATAAAGGTTTGGATCAACATCACTTCGAGTAAAGCCCAACTTCATCAAATAGCTATCGATCCTCTCCTAACAAGCCCTGGGGGCTTACTTCAACCCATAGAGGGCTTTCTTCAACCTGCATACATATGTGTCTCTATCTTGGACTTCGAACCCTAGAGGTTGTTCCACATAGACCTCTTCCTTGATTGAACCATGTAAGAAGGGAGTCTTCACATCCATCTGATGGAGACTCCATCCTTGCGTTGCAACAAGGGCAATGATCGATCGTATGGTGGTGTAGCGGGCAACAGGTGCAAATATTTCATCATAAATTATAATCTATGCCTTTCTTCTACGAGAAGTCTCGGACAACAAACCTTGCCTTGAACTTTTCAACACTTCTATCGGCTCCATGCTTGTTCTTGTAGAGCCATTTCGAGGTGACAACAAATTTGTCCTTTGGTCTAGGGACCACATCCCATACATCATTCTTCATGACAAATTCATATTCCTCGTGCATAGCATCCTTCCAAAATTGATGCTTCATTGCTTCTTCAAGTGTTCCAGGCTCAGATTGTACAATAGTGCTCATGGCTGCTAGGTACCCTTGTACCTATTCAACTTCTTATTTTCACGGAATGTTCCCCTTGGAGAAATATGTCCCTTAGCATCTTTGAGAGTGTCTCTAAGCCATGAGGGTATTCTTTTATTTGAAGAAGGTAAATCTATAGGATCCATTGGTCCTTCAACTACGGGCATCAGTTCATCCTTTGGTTCTTCCTGCCTTCCAATTTCTTCTTCTTCTTTGTCTTCCTTTGAGATAGGAAAATCCCTGACTTTCTTGAGGGCAACATCTTCGTTGAAGGTGACATCATGGCATATCTCCACTTCTCTTTGACCAGCCACATAGATTCTATATGCCTTCGAGGTTTCACTATAACCCACAAATGTTCCCTTCTTCCCAGAAGCATCCAACTTGCTTCTCTTTTCTTTTGGCACATGAAAATAAATGGGACTTCCAAAAAATTTAGAATGAGAGACATCGTGCTTCTTACCAGAGAAGACTTCTTCGGGAGTTTTGAAGTTCAATGCAGAATGTGGGCATCTATTTTGAACATACACAGTGGTGTTGGCAACTTCTCCCCATTGGAACTTCGGAAGACCTTGGTCATTAAGCATGCCACAGGAAGCTTCCAAAGTGGTTCTATTCTTCCTTTCATCTACACCATTTTGTTCTAGAGTATACACAATGGTGGTGTCCTTGTTAATGCCAACTTTCTTGCCATAGTCATTGAATTCATTCGACTCATACTCGGTTCCATTATTGGTCCTCAAAATTTTGATCCTCTTCCCTGTTTGATTTTCAACCAAGGCCTTGAAGTATGAAACCACTTGAATGCTTCATCCTTCTTCTTCAAAAGGTATATCCAAGTCTTGCGGGAGAAGTCATCTATAAAGGTGATATAATATAAGCATCCTGCCAAGGATGTTATGGGCAACATACCAGATAGATCAGAATGTATCAATTGCAAAATATCAAATGTCTTCGTGACACTTGAGGGGATGGTCCCCTTGTATGCTTTCCTTTGGCACAACCCTAACATATACCTTCATTATCATTTTTGAAATCGAGCGTCCCTGTCACCACCTTCCTTGCTTCGGGAAGGGCTTTGTAATGAAGGTGTGTAAACCTCCAGTGCCATAGCTGGAATTGAAGAGTTGTGTCACATATCATGGTCCCCAACGGATTTCCACAATCTGATAGAGTGTGTCAACCTTGAACCCAAGAGTGAATGCTTCTTTGAAGTTCTTCTTCCAAATGTGTACCTTTCCATCGATGAATGCCACCTTGAATCCTTTGTCTTCCATTGCCGAGATAGACAGTAGATTCTTCTGTGAAAATTTCAATCTAGAAATATACATTTGCAGTGATAGATTTATTTCTCCTACTTATTACTTCGAGAAGTTATTTACATAAATCTATCAGTAAATTTCAAAATAAATACTACTGCAACATTAACAATTACATATGCAGAGAAAAGAACAGTAAGGAACATAAGCATAAGATACATTCACATGTACACACTTATTTTTGGACAATTGTCCCCGGGAAAACCCAGTGTGGAAAAACTGGTGCAACAGATGAGGGTTTTATTATTATTCTTCAGCAAATGAATCTTTTCAAGGAATCTAAGTGACGAAGATCAAGTCTTTTCTAATCTTAGCCGTCGTTTAGAGATTAGATCACGATCGTTGATTCATCAACAGGAAAAGTATTAAAGGAAGGCTTGGGGTCAGCTGGAGAACACACATAGTGAGTCTAAGAGATCGAATTCTTATAACAGAGCAGTGGTC
This sequence comes from Pinus albicaulis, assembly GCA_034641835.2. Classification (NCBI taxonomy): domain Eukaryota; kingdom Viridiplantae; phylum Streptophyta; class Pinopsida; order Pinales; family Pinaceae; genus Pinus; species Pinus albicaulis. The sequence continues at coordinate 901,513,111 of CM076575.1, read as the reverse complement.
GGACGAAGATTAGGTCTGAGTGATTTAGAGCAGCAGTGAGGGGCAGATGTAGTAATTTGTTGGAGGACCAAGAGTACATAGAAAAGCAAGGACAACAGAGGGACCAACGTAGCCCCACGCAGGGGCTGCGTAATGGTTCCAAGAGACGTAGACCCATGCAGGGGCTGCGCAATGGTTCCAAGTGACGCAGACCCACGCAGGGGCTGCGCAATGGTTCCAAGAGACAACCCAGATGTAGCTGGAGACTGGGGTTTCTGAGCCGGGAGGGCTGGAACTCAATTTCTTAGAGGCAGATCAACGCAGAGATGGGGTGACACAGTCCTCAGCCATACCCACGCAGTCCTACGTCAGCGATACCCACGCAGTCCTACGCATCTACTGCGTAGAGGCAACGCAAAGGCTTCACCAGTTTCTACTCCAGATAAGCCGGGACTTGCAGTGTGAGGTAAAACTCATGATTTATTTTTGTCTGCGGAGGTTTCTCTATTGGGTGAGCTGGATTTTGGCACCCTAGATGTACTCAGAATATTGTTGCTTAATAATATAAACCCTTAGATACGTTGCACTGGTTCTCCCGCATTGGGTTTTTCCGGGGACATTTGTCCGAAACATACGTGTGCCCTTGGTTTGAATGTGTCACTTATTTTATACTTTTTCAGTACTTGATCTGTATAATTGTGTAGGCTGCAACATATTTGCATTAGTATTTTTACTGAAGATTTAGAAAAATAACTTGTAATTTAAATAAGCCAAGTAGGTAATGCAAATTGGATTTACTGCAGTAGGATTTTTGGTTTAGATTCAGAAATTTTCACAAGGCCATACTTGCTGCAATGTATTCAGCCTCGAGGGTGCTCAAAGCAACCGATTTCTGCTTCCTGCTCATCCAAGAGATCGAAGCAGAACCTAAGGTGAAGCAACATCCAGATGTGCTCTTACGATCCACCACACTGGTTGCCCAGCCAGCATGGGTATATCCATGGAACCTCATACTCCCGACAGTGTATCTCATCCCATGGTTGATTGTGCTGCGAAGATATCTCAAGAGATTCTTGGCACCAATCCAGTGAATGTGATGAGGCTCGACCATGTATTGACTCAACGTGTTCACTGCAAAACATATGTTCGGACGGGAGTTCGCTAACAACATCAGGGCCCTTACGAGCTGACGATACTCGATAGGATTTCCCAAATCAGGCCCAACAACACTTCCACACAAATTCTTAAAGCTGAGTTCCATTGGAGTAGTCACGGACTTGTAGTCCACCATCCCAAATCTTTCCAACAACTTTACAATATATTTTCCTTTCTCAAGGAAAATCTCACCTGGCTTTTGCTAGACCTCCATACCTAGGAAGTAGTGCATTAGTCCTAGGTCCTAAATCTCGAACTCAGAAGCCAACTCCCTCTTAAATTGATGAATAAGAGGGTCAACACCTGTTAGGAAGAGATCGTCCACATAGAGAACCTGAATGAGAGGCTTGTGATTATCAACCTTGAAGTAAAGGTTTGGATCAACTTCTCTTCGACGAAAGCCCAGCTTCATCAAGTAGTTATCGATCCTCTCATACCTAGCCTCGAGGGCTTGCTTCAACCCATCGAGGGCTTTCCTCAACCTGCATATGTGTGTATCTCTATCGCGAACTTCGAACCCCAAATGTTGTTCCACATAGAGCTCTTCCTTGATCAAACCATGTAAGAAGGCAGGCTTGACATCCATTTGATGTAGGCTCCATCCTTGCGATGCAGCAAGGGCAATGATCGAACGGATGGTGGTGTAGCGAGCAATAGGTGAAAATATCTCATCATAGTCTATACTTTCTTTCTGCGAGAAGCCTCGAGCAACAAATCTTGCCTTGAATTTTTCAGTACTTCCATAGGCTCCATGCTTGATCTTGTAGAGCCATTTCGAGGTGACAACAGATTTGTCCTTTGGTCTAGGGTCCACATCCCATACATCATTTTTCATGATTGACTCATATTCTTCGTTCATTGCATCCTTTAAAACTTGGTGCTTCACGACTCATATTCTTCGTTCATTGCATCCTTCCAAACTTGGTGCTTCACGACTTCTTCAAACGTTCCAGGCTCAGATTGTACAATGGTGCTCATGGCTACTAAGTACCCTTGGTACCTATTCAACTTCTTACTTTCACGGAATGTTCCCCTTGGAGCAATATGTCTCTCGGCATCCTTGAGAGTGTCTCTAAGCCATGAGGGTCTTCTTTTATTTGAAGAAGGTGGATCTATAGGACCCATAGGACCTTCAACATCGGGCATTTGTTCATCCTTCGGTTCTTCCTCCTTTCTTGCTTCTTCTTCTTTGTCTTCCTTTGAGATAGGAATATCTCTAATCGTCCTAAGGGCAACATCTTCGTCGAAGGCGACATCATGACATATCTCCACTTCTCTTTGACCAGGTACATAGATTCTATATGTCAGTTTCACTGTGGCCCACAAAAGTTCCCTTCTTTCTAGAAGCATCCAATTTGCTTCTTTTTTCCTTCGGCACATGAAAATATACGAGACTCCAAAAATTCTAAAATGAGAAACATCAGGCTTCTTACCAGTGAAGACTTCTTCGGGAGTTTTGGAGTCCAAAGCTTGATGTGGGCATCCATTTTGAACATACGCACTGGCGTTGGTAGCTTCTCCCCATAGGAACTTTGGAAGACCTTGGTCATAAAGCATGGCACGGGCAACTTCCAGAATGTTTCTATTCTTCCTTTCGGCAACACCATTTTGTTCGGGAGTATACGCAGTAGTGGTCTGCCTCTTAATGCCAGCTTCCCTGCAATAGTCATTGAATTCATTTGAATCATATTCAGTTCCATTATCGGTCCTCAAAATTTTGATCTTCTTTCCTGTTTGATTTTCAACCAAGGCCTTGAAGGTGCGTAACCATTTGAATACTTCGTCCTTTTTCTTCAATAAGTATATCCATGTCTTGCAGGAGAAGTCATTTATAAAAGTGACATTATATAAGCATCCTCCCAAGGATGTTGCAGTCAACATACCAGATAGATTAGAATGAATCAATTGTAGAACATCAGAAGTCTTGGAGTTACTTGAGGGGAATGGTCCCCTTGTATGCTTTCCTTCGACACAACTGTGACATACACCTTGATGATCATCTTTGAAATCGGGCATACTTGTGATCACCTTCCTTGCTTCGGGAACGAATTTATAATGAAGGTGTGCAAACCTCCAGTGCCATAACTCGGATTGAAGAGTTGTGTTACATGTCATGGCTCCCAACGGACTTCCTCCAACCTGATAGAGTTATCAACCTTGAAACCAAGGGAGTGAATGCTTCTTTGAAGTTCCTCTTCCAAATGCGTACCTTTCCATCTATGAATGCCACCTTGAATCCTTTGTCTTCCATTACTGACATAGACACTAGATTCTTCTTCAAGTTAGGTACATACAATGCATCTTGCAAACAAAGGACTTGCCCTTGATTTAGATGAAGGGTCATAGTTCCTTTCGCTTTCACGGGATAGGTGGCATTGTCTCCAAGGATAATTTCCAAATTAGTATCCTTTTTTATCAAATCAAAGAGGGCCTCTTTATATCCAGTGAAGTGCCTTGAGGCACCACTATCAATCAACTAGTTATCCAAGGTGTCAGGAGGAGATGCAACACAGAGGGAAAATATGAGAATATATTCATTTTTCTTGTGATCAACAACATTAGATTCATCATACCTGGAGTTCCTTGATCTCTTGAAAGCTTCACCATTTCCATTTCCATTTCGATCGAAGGGAGCCTTTCTCTTTCCTTTGTTGTTGAACCTGTTGTTCCTTTGATTTCCATTCCCCGTAAAGTTGTTATTGTTGTTGTTGTCATCATCTCGGGGAGAGTCCCTTTTATTGGGACACTCTCTAGCATAGTGACCAAACCTATTACAATTGTAACATCTACCCTTCCTTCCTTTGGGACCTACTCTTCCTTGACCTTGATTTCTCGGACCAACATTATTCTTCTTCTTTGCATGAGCGAAGAAGGCATTAGATTCACTTCCATTTCCATTTGTGGTTTTGTCTCTCTCCATCATCCTTGTATCCTTTTGAGTGCACCTTGTCAACAATTCATCAAAATCATGAATTATATTATTATTGAGAATAGTGGTAATGAATACATACCATGTAGGGAAGTCCTCCAAGATCAAAGAGAGTGAGGTCTCAGTCAACTATGTCCTCTGCAATAGCTAAGAGATCATTCTTGATTTCGGTGAGCCTCATGAAGTAGGATTGGATGGAATCTCCCTTGTCCATCTTGATGTCCTTCAACTTGTTCTTCAAAAAGAGAATTTGATTAGCATTGCTAGCCTTGAACATGTTAACCAACTTATCATACATCTCCTTAGATGTGCCCAGCTCGGAGATATAAGCAACAAAGTGCTTCTGAATAGAATCCCTGACGATCTTTTTCGCTTTGACCTCTCCTTTCTTGTACTTTGTTTTAGTGGCAGTCTGTGCATTTGATGGAGGCTCAATGATCTTTCCCTGCATATAATCCATAGCTTCTTGTTCCTCCAATATCAGATCCAAGGACATTTTCTAGGTATGATAACCAGACTTATCATTGAGCTTGTCATCAAATTTGAAGTTTGATGAGGAAGCCATTGACCTTTGTCCATGTCTAATCAACTTTTAGTGGTTGTTCTTCTCATTCTTGTTTGGGCTTTGTCTTCACCTCACCTCTGATACCATGTTAATTTTAGTTAACGATGGCATGTTCTATGCTTAGAGCAATTTACTTCAATCTTTCTTATTAGCCCAATTCAATTTCCTGTTTAGCAATCACATTAATGTTGACAGTAAATGTTGATAAAACATAAACAAATAACCAAAAGACAAGCCAAGACAAGAGGACACAATAATTTGGCGAATGCCAGGGAAAAACCCGAATGTGGAGAAAACCCTTTGATCAAATCGTCTTATTGTTCTTCAAATTCAGCAGAGAGAGAAAGCACAATTTACTGCAGTCAATAGGATGCCCTAGCCAACAAAGTCAATGCTGATCAAACCAACAAAATTCCTCCCAATGGAGCTCGATCAAACCAAATCAAACTCGGCCTCAAAGAAAAATCAAAGTCAGCCCAAAACAGCGGTGAATTTCTCGGTCAAACCTAGTCAACACACTAGTCAAATCTGCGGTCAGCGTTGCAATCAAACAACCCAGGTTTTATCAATTTCCGTGCCACCAAACTCGACCTCTCAAACTCGGATTCTGCCCCAAATATTGAAGTCAAAACTTGAGAGTTGATCCAAGGTCAATGCTGCTATAGAAACCCTCAAACAGTCTGAAAATCACAGCTGCCCTTTCACAGGTGCGAAGGAGAGAGAATGTCTTCCTTAGGCTGTACGAACCAATGAGAAGGAGAGAGAATGTGAGATGAGATGATGTCCAAATGAAGTTTGAGTCTCTTTCTTTTATATCCATCAATGGGGTGGTGACACATCTTTTGGGGCTTGTGAGCCTACATAAAAATTCTGACCGACCTTGACAATTTGCACGTGTATGAGAAATAAATTCAAAATCCAATTTCTGCTCATCCAAACAAGATGATCTTTAGATCAATTTTGTACCTCTTTGAAAGAGGAATCCAACGAAAATATCATCTCCATCATATGAGCAGTGCAAAGTGGAGTTTGGCCCTAGTTGCCAAATTTAACACTCCCTCTCAACTAGGGAGAATTCCACTCATCAATCCATCTGTCAACCTGTGCAATCCTATCATCCCATACCAACATGTACCATCATAAATCATCTTGTCATTCTGTGTCATCCTGTTGTCTCTGTACTTTGTCGGCTCTGCTCTGATGTATGAAGAGATAATGAAGAAGATTTGATCGAGAGTGAGTCATAAGACCTTACCACTCTCCACTAACCCGAAGTCACTTTAGAGGTAAAAACCTCAACTAGAGTTGATCCCAGATCAAGGTGTTGGACGCAACCCATCCTAGACATAGAGAGTACAACAATACATGATGCGTCCATCGGTAATGCTATGGTCTTTATCCTCATTTCCCAACTCATTGGCCAGATGACAGGTACTTCCCATGAGTCCCGGACTACATGGGTAGGATGTATGTGGGGCATAGATCAAGAGAGGGTGAACCAACTCAATATCATAACGGTGGGGAAATATCACACGAATAAGGTAAGGTGAACCCAACCCTGTGGTTGCTTATAGCTCCAAGAAGCTATCCTCAAGCCCCTTGGAGCTTGTAGAGCTCAAAGTCCAACTCAAGCGGGACCCTCATAAGAGGGTCTGTCCACGATTCCAAGCTTCTCACAGAAGGTTAAGAATTTGGCCTTCCGCAGGGGCTTCGTGAGAATATCTGCGACCTGCTCATCAGTCCCAATGTGATGGAGCCCTATAACGCTTCGCTGTAACATATCTCGGATAAAGTGATACCTAATATCAATATGCTTGGGGTGGTTGTGGAACACGGGATTCTCTGGAAGTTAATTCCACTTTGGTTGTCACAAAGGATCACAATGGTATCCAACACATGCTCAAACAACTACCTGAAGAGCTTCCTCAACCAAACAACTTCACAGCAGGCCATACTTGTTGCAATGTATTCAGCGTCGGCGGTGCTCAAAGCAACCGATTTCTGCTTCCTTGTCATCCAAGGGATCAAAGCAGAACCTAAGGTGAAGCAACATCCAGATGTGCTCTTACGATCCAGCACACTGCTTGCCCAGTCAACATGGGTATATCCATGGAACCTCATACTCCCAAGTCCCAACAGTGTACCTCAACCCATGGTTGATTGTGCCCCGAAAATGTTGGTCAACGCTGCCGCAGAAACCCTTAAACAGTCCGAAAATCACAACTGCCCTTTCACATGTGCGAAGGAGAGAGAATGTCTTCCTTAGGTTGTACGAACCAATGAGAAGGAGAGAGAATGTGGGATGAGATGATGTCCAAATGAAGTTTGAGTCTCTTCTTTTTATATCCATCAATGATGGGTGGTGACACATCTTTTGGGGCTTGTGAGCCTACATAACAATTCTAGCCAACCTTGACAATTTGCACATGTGTGAGAAATAAATTCAAAATCCAACTTTTGCTCATCCAAACAAGATGATCTTTAGATCAATCTAGCACCTCTCTGAAAGAGGAATCCAACAAAAATATCATCTCCATCATATGAGTAGTGCAAAGTGGAGTTTGGCCCTAGTTTCCAAATTTAACACTTCTTATTTGTAGAGCATCTGACATCAATCACTTTCATGAGCCACATTGGTCATGTCATCCATCTTTCTATTGGAAAGTGATCTTGTAGTTCCCATCTGACTTTTCTTTATACAACTATGTTTTCCACGCCATGTTTTCTTTAGGATCTTTCATCCAACTACATGAGTGCTTAGTTATAGGTGACATCTGCAACTCTCTTTCAGTAGCCCTGTATCTACCCAACCAAATGATTTTAAAAAATCGAAAATGGACATTAAATCATAATTACCTTATATGATGGCCTTTCATCATGACATCTGTTTGCTTGCAATATTAACATCCCGCACATATATTTGACACATCTCCAATATATTCAATATCAAGGGTCTCCTCCTTTTCCAGACTTCATCGGGGTCTTCATATCTTTCCCATGGAGATATCATAGTCAAATATTTTAGTCATTGGATGTTGATTGCCTTCTGCATAGTTGCATGATCTCTTCCTTTCTTTATTCATACATTGCTTCTTAGGAACTTCTAATCATAGTTCTTTCATCTTTTTCAACCACCTCATATTCCAGATGAGGACATATTATGTTGATTTCATCTAGTAAATATGTGAACAATGCCATGCTTATTTTTCTTTGGCACAATTGGGAATGGACTATTGGGGGACTTGGAAGAAGGGAGAACTTTTGTATTCTTGTTCCCTTACCTCAACTAAGGGGTTATTGTTGTCTCTTAGTCTCGTGGGATCTCCTTTATTGGCTATTAGCTTTAAGAATGGCACTACATGAGAAACCTTGATTTTGGTTGCGTGGTCCCACTTCTCGGTACTATTCATCTCACTCCCCTTCGTTCATTACAAGCCCTTTTTCATATTTTCCTATCTAGGTCCACATTTATCCATTGGGTCCAAAAGGTGTTAGCCTCCCCTTCCCCTTGTCCACACCTTGGGTCGGGCCTGGAACGATGCCCCAGAGGTTGATGCAGCTAATTAAAAAAAATATATAAAAGAACAATATGGCCACATACAATAGGAAATGTACCACAAAATGCAAAGGATGGTCGGGATAATTAAATTTAGCACGTGGGAAAAAGCCAAGTATGGGCTCTACCCCTTATCATTGTGTCCATCATCTTGGTTCCTAGGGCCTCTATGAGTGCCCCCTTCATCATTAAGGAACCCATGAATGTCCCAACCATTGGTGGGCGATGAAATACCCCACCCTAAGAGGGTGATCACTACTATATCTTACACATCATGCTCTCATCCCCTTGAGCCCCAAGCAGTAAAATGAAGAAAAAAGTTTAAAAAATAAAAGGGAAAAGGCAAATGAAGAAGGGTGGAGAAAAAAAGGTCAGGGTAACTCATGTACCATGATTGCTCCCTCCTACTTTCATACACCCAAGGTGTGGGCTTCCCTCATCAAAGAGCCCCAAATTTGGAAGGGAAACCCACTATGAAGTGTTTGTTTTTGCCCTTCATTAGCAAGCTTATTTACTCGATTGCACTAATGAACCATTGTATTGGAGGGCGAGGAGACACATTGGATCTTATAAATGATTGCATATGGATTTTCAACATGGACTTGACCTTCTTATACAGGGTCCAAGCCCTTCAGAGGATCACAATGGCATTTGTAGGGTGAGCGTTGAGAGCCATGGGCCTCCATCCATGCAGAGCATTGATTTCCACACCACAGGGTTCTTCAACACCACCATTTGCTTGATCGTGCCCCAATTATTCAAAGACGGTGATGCACTTGGATCACTTTGCCCCAACCGGCTACACATTGCACCTGGCACTTGGCAGTTGTTCCATGGCCCGAAGGAGGTTATGTCCTTCCTAGGGAGACATGGGAGGGCATGTGTCATCTTCTAGTCCTCATTGATGGAGCATTGACATGATCTTGAACCACTTGGATGTTGAGATTTTGTGTATTTGGGGTTAGCATTAGTTGTGCTCTAGCTCCCAAATTTTGTGGACGGACTAGAGTACACTTATCTACAAGACCCAGCAATTGATTTGGGAGATATTAAATTAATTAATTATTTTAATGTATTTCCTAAGTTAAAACTTAGGGAACTTAAATAATTAAAGTGAATTTAATTAAACATGTGATGAAATTGTCTTAAGTCACACAGATCAAGCTTTCTTTTAATCTTAGCCATTGATTCAAGATCTGATCATGGCCGTTGGTTTCCCAACGAGAAAAGTATAAAGGAAAGGCTTGGGGTCATTTGTAAAGACACATAGAGGCAAAGCACTAAAGCTAAGCTGAGATTCTAGGGCATGGTTTGCTATGAATTCTTAGAGAGTGTTTCAGCTGTAGAGAGGGGAATTTAGGCCAAGGGGATGATCTGATCCCAGGGTCTAGAATCAGAAAGAGGCAGCGCAAAGAAGCAGGAGGGTAGCAATTTGTGCTACACAGGTGCTGCGCAGTCCCTCAAGGACAACGTAATTGCTGCAGGAAACCCTCAAGGGTTATGCAGAGACCTTAAGGGGTAGCGTAAGGCCCAGTATAGGGTAACGCAGACCTTTTCGGAGCAACGCTGAGGGTCAGAGGGGCTTCAGAGGTTGACGTAGAGGCTTTAGGGGCAGTGCTAGGGTTTCTAGGCCCTAATTTTGGCTGAGTTCTGTAAATCCCATTTGAGGGTGTGGATCAGTGATTATTTTGGCCCTAGATCAGCTATTGAGCTGTAGATCTAATATTTCTCTGTCGGGTTTTCCAGATCTGGAACCCAGGCTGCTTGTATTCAAAAAATTCTTAATAATAAAACTCTCCAGCAGCCAGAAGACCAGTTTTCCCACATTGGGTTTTTCCGAGGACTATTTGTCCAGAAATAACTGTGTCACTTTGTCTATGTGTGTATGAACTTGTTCTAGATTTGAATTGGTGGAGATCTATTATGTGTTTTGCTTCAATTTTAACTTGAATTTATTCAATTAATAACTTGTCTAAGTAGGAGGAGCATAACCAGATTAACAGTAAATAATTTTTGCATATAGTGTAAAGATTCAGAAATTTCCACATGGTCCCAGAGCAATTGCAGATCTAGGAGGGTCACCAACAAGAATCTGAAGGTTCTAGCTACAAGAAGTAGCTGGAAAAGCAACAGAAACGCAGATCTGAAGGGACAATGCAGTTTTTCAGAGGTAGATTGACGCAGAGGGAAGGGTGACGTAGTCTAACACTCTCTTAGCAAGCCCACGCAATTACTGCGCAAAGGCAGCTCATAAGCAATGCTGGAATAGTCTGAAGCCAGCCAGTGTGATGTAGATCTGAATCTGTCAGATCCAGAAAAGACTGAAGAAAAGCTGCAGAAATTCATAAGGTGTTGGTGGGGTTAAATTTATGAAGTTTTCAGATTTTTAGCCTTAGCACAAGTGACAAAGAGCGGGAGGAGATCACCTCCTCAGAGAGTTTCTAGCCAAATTAAACTTGCAGTCTGATCAGAGGATCAAAGAGAGCTGAATCATAGTTTACTTTGTAGATTTCCAAGGAGGGAAATCAGTTGTCAGGAGGAGCAGAAGGTGCCTGTTTCACCAAGGGCCTTAGATCCATTTCTCTAGCTAAGAGAAAACAAAGTTCCTACAGATTCTGAGCAGATGGCTCCTCATGGAATGTGTGATCAGGATAGGGTGGATGGCCTCTTAAACTTTTCAGTTTGGAAGGCAAGGATCCTGATAGTCCTTGAGGCGTACAATCTTAGAGACCATGCAGAGGAAACTTTGGCCACACCGACAGATCCGGATCTCTTTCGGAAGCATAAGGAGGCTGTTGGGCATGCTAAGCGGCTGATTATGGATGGAATCAAGGACCATATTGTACCACACTTAACTGAGAAGAAGACAACTAATGAGATGTGGAAGGCCTTAATCTCCCTATATGAGGGAAAATCTGTTCAAAGAAAGATGTTGTTGGAGACACAGATGAGGTCATTCATGATGGTCAAGGGAGAAGACATGAGCATTTCCTCTTCAAACTGCAGTCGATCAGAGATCAGTTGACTGCAACTGGTGCTAAGGTGGAAGACGATGTGATGGTTAGGACTGCCCTCAATGCAGTCACGGATGAGTGGAAAACCTTTGTCCAAAGTATCTTGGGCAGAGCAGACCTCCCAGATTGGGACAACCTGTGGTCAGTTATGCTTTAAGAAGAACTCCGTAGATTCACCAAGAAGAAGTATAGCTCTGGATCGAGCAAAGTGAAGAAGGAAGATGAGGAAGATGCAACCTTGGCATCAAAGAAGCAGGCAGAGAAGAAGAAGGATCTCTTAAAGATCAAGTGCTTCCAGTGTAGTGAAATGGGACATTTTGCCAACAAGTGTCCTCAGAAGAAAAAGGACAAGGAAGCATCATCTTCCAAAGCAGCTGTGGCAGATGATGGGTCGGAAGATGATGCAGCCATGAGTGCTCATGAACCACGGAGGTGGGGTGACATGGATATGTAGAGAAGCTACATAAAAGGCGGGCGGGATCCTTGAGCAGCTCATCTCTTGGATCACAAGCGAGCTATGATAGCCTTAAGACAGTAGCGGGACAAGTGGAGTAGTGGGTGCATAGATCACAGATGAGGCAGAGGCAGAGGCAGATCTGAACACTGGAAGGAGCAGCGCAGAGCAGAGCAGTAGCAGCGCATGTGACTTCAACAGCGCAGAGCAGAGTTGCAGCAGCGCAGAAGGCTTTAGAGGGACAACGCAGTGCAACAGCAGCGTGAGAGACTTCAGCACAAGGGGCTGATGTGACTTTAGTAGTGCAGAGGGAGTCTGCTTACGCCGCACAGAGTTGTAGTTGTGCATCATCCTTCAAATGCCAGCACAGATCTGTAGCCTATGGAGCTTCAGTGATGAGGATGTAGCCCATCTGACTTGTCTGTCAAAGATTGGGCAGGAGATTCAGTTGTTTCTTTCAAAAACTGAAGTTGCAGTGCAGTAGATCAATTGTGGCAGTGTTATGAGCCGCACAGATGCAACATATTGAGGGGGAGCTGTAGTACAGAGGTTGTAGTGGCAATGGCAAAGTCATGGGCAACAGTACAAAATGGCAACAACAGTGTAGAGTTGAGTTGCAACAGGCTAAGCTTCAACAGAACAAAACCAGTGCCCAAAATCATGTAATGCATAGTGTGATGTATTGCTAGAGCACACCCTTGATGCTAAGAGGGATTGTTGAGATTTTGTATATTTGGGGTAGCATTAGTTGTGCTCTAGCTTCCAAATTTTGTGGAGGGACTAGAGTACACTTGATTTACAAGACCTGGAAATTGTTTTGGGAAATTTCATCTGGTTTAGGAGATATTAAATTAATTAATTATTTTAATCTATTTCCTAAGTTAAGACTTAGGGACATTAAATAATTAAAGTGAATTTAATTAAACATGTGATGAAATTGTCTTAAGTCTCACGGAGCAAGCTTTCTTTTAATCTTAGCCATTGATTCAAGATCTGATCATGGCCGTTGGTTTCCCAACGAGAAAAGTATAAAAGAAAGGCTTGGGGTCATTTGTAAAGACACACAGAGGTAGAGCACTGAAGCTAAGTTGAGATTCTAGAGCAGGGTTTGCTAAGAATTCTCATAAATGTTTCAAGTGCAGAGGGGAATTTAGGCCAAGGGGATGATCTGATCTCAGGGTCTAGAATCAGCAAAAGGTAGACATCAGCTCAGAGAGGCAGCGCAGAGAAGCAGGAGGGCAACAATTTGTGCTACGCAGTCCCTCAAGTACAGCGTAATTGCTGCAGGAAACCCTCAAGGGTTACGCAGAGACCCTAAGGAGCAACGTAAGGCCTGCGTCACCCAGTCTTGGGTAACGCAGACCTTTCCGGAGCAACGTTGAGGGTCGAAGGGGCTTCAGAGGCTAACGTAGAGGCTTCAGGGGCAATGCTGGGGTTTCTAAGCCCTAATTTTGGATGAGTTCTGTAAATCCCATTTGAGGGTGTGGATCAGTCATTATTTTGGCCCTAGATCAGCCAGTGAGCTTTAGATCTAATATTTCTTTGTTGGGTTTTCCAGATCTGGAATCTAGGCTTGCTGTATTCAGAAAATTCTTAATAATAAAACTCTCCAGCAGCCAAAAGACCGGTTTTCCCGCATTGGGTTTTTCCAGGGACTATTTTTCCAGAAATAACTGTGTCACTTTGTCTATGTTTGCATGAACTTGTTCTAGATCTGAATTGGTGGAGATCTGTTATGCGTTTTGCTTCGATTTTATCTTGAATTTATTTAGTTAATAACTTGTCTAAGTAGGAGGAGCATAACCAGATTAACAGTAAATAATTTTTGCATAAAGTGTAAAGATTCAGAAATTTCCACATTGGAGACCCATGACACCCATTTGGAGCCCACAAAGCCAAAATAGGGGTTTGGAGATGTTTTGCAGTATATGGAGGTCATGCTCTCTTCATCATCATTTTTGGGGCGTTCTCTTACTCTTTTAACACATGAAGCCTCAATGTAATATTCCCAACTAGCATAATTGGAATATTAATTTTTGTTAAAATTTTTGTAGAAATTTCCTGTTTCCCACCCCGGTTTTCAGTTTCACCTTATTTCTCCAAATAGTTAAATGCCCTTTCCCATATCCTTACATTCAACAAATTGGAAAATAAATTTTTGCTGAAAACACAAATTCTGGAAAATTTACAGAATGCTAGAAAATGCAGAAATAAAAATCAGCAGATACAAATAGCCATTCAACACATGATAACACAGTGATTTTTGGTCAAGGTGACCCTGGAAAAACCCCCTACAACTCTTGGGGAAAACTAGTTCGAAAGCTCCTTCTTATTTCTGGGAAAATGCTTTTTACAGTAAGAGAAAAACTCAGAAAAAATCAGCAAGTACAAATTACAACTTATCTCGTTTTTCGTGCTTTACCACCACCTCGAAAAATGTGTAAACAACAAAACAGACCAGCAATAAATGTTGTACGACCTCCTTGGTTTTCGTGCCAAAATTTGCAGCCTTAAATGCTGCTATACAGACTGTCTAGAAAAGCGTGCAAGCTGCCATAAATGCTGCTGTACTGTTTTTCTCGATTTCCGTGCAGAAAAAACAGCAAGACTGCTGTATGGATTTCTGCCTCGAAATCTGTGCAAGGGTACAGCCACTTGCTGTACAACCTCCCTAAAAAAACGTGCCAGCAAAACAGCTTCTCTGCTCCTCGATTTTCGTGCCAACTTGTTGTACGACCCTCTTGGAAACTGAGCCAAAACTGTTGTACAGATTTTCTAGAAAATCGTGCCCAAAATCTGCCTTTCACTGTGTGCTAACTCTGCTGTACGAACTTGCTGAAACACTGCCTTGGAATGTGTGCCAAGCTGCTGCCTCCTCCTCACTGCCCAGAAATCTCCCTTGCTCTCTTTCTCTCCTTCTCCCAATCTGCTCATGAAAGAATGAATGACCTTTTCCTCCTTTCCCTCCTTAAACCTAACCCTAAGTGACTTTTGGGGAATCCCTAAATCCAATGGCTGAAATAGATTGAGATCTAGCGCTGAGATTAAATGCTCATTTAAATCTCACTTTCTATTTTTTAATTCACCCCACTTTAATAAAGACCCACTTAGTCATTTATTTCCAAAGTCACTTTTTCCTTTTCTAATTTTACATTGACTTTATTAAAGTCACTTTAAAATTAAACTTTAGTAACTTTATCACTTAAAGTCACTTTTAAATTAGATTTGACTTTATAACTTTATAAAGTCACTTTAGGAGAAAAATTAAATTCTTTTGGACACTTTTCCCTAGGCCAAAGATCAAAGCCTTAGTGAACCACCTGTCCTCCGGTAACCAAATTTCAACACTCCCTCTTACCGAGGAAGGTGTTCCTCACCACACCCATCTTGTCTTTGAAGTAGACATGCTTGCCCCGTGGTAAGGCTTTGGTAAGAATATCTGCAACCTGCTCATCAATGGGAATATACTCAAGCTTCACAGCTCCCTTCTGAACATAGTCTCTGATGAAATGATATTTGATCCCGATATGCTTTGACCTGTCATGAAATACCGGATTCTCCGTGAGTTTAATGCAACTCTGATTATCACAGTAAATCACTGAAGGTCTCAACGGCTGACCAAATAAGCCAAACAACATCTTGCGAAGCTAGATGGCCTCACAACTAGCTAGACTGGCTGCCATATACTCTGCTTCCACTGAACTCAATGCTACTGACTGCTGCTTTCGGCTGAACCATGACACCACTGCCGAACCCAACCCAAAACAACACCCTGAAGTGCTCTTCCTATCAGAAGCACAACCTTCCCAATCAGAATCAGCGTAACCTGCCAATTTCACTCCATCCCCCTGCCTGTAGTCCAAACCATAATCCATTGTCCCCTGCAAGTACCGCAAAATGTGTTTTGCAGCCACCCAGTGAACCTTCCTAGGCTCACACATAAACTGACTCATTGTGTTGACTGCAAAACAAATATCTCGTCTAGTGTTGACCAAATACATCAAGGAACCAATCAGCTGTCTGTACAATGTGGGATCCACCAACTCGGAATCCGAAGCATGAAGCTTCTTCCAGTTGGTGATCATCGGTGTCGACATGGGTCTACAATCCTCCATGTGGAATCTGCCAAGGATGTCCACAATATATTTCCCCTGTCCCAGGAAGAAATGCCCCTCCTCCTGCCACACCTCCAAACCCAAAAAGTAATGCATCAAGCCGATGTCCTTCATCTCAAACTCCGCCGCAAGATCTCTCTTGCAGTGCTCTATGAGTCTCTCTGCACCTGTAATGACTAAGTCATCCACATACAGCACCATAATGAGAGGCTCCTCACCTATCACAATATAGTAAAGGTTCGGATCTGCCTCACTCTTTGTGAAACCCATCTTCTGCAAGTAAGTATCTATCCTGGAGTACCAAGCTCTGGGAGCTTGCTTCAGGCCATAAAGGGCCTTCTTCAGTCCGCACACATGGGACTCCTTCCCATGCACCTCAAAGCCCTGTGGCTGCTCAATGTACACCTCCTCCTGTATGAAGCCATTGAGAAATGCGGTCTTCACATCCATCTGGTGGATCTTCCAACCCATCTCTGCTGCTATCGATATAATGGAGCGGATCGACGTATATCGAGCCACGGGAGCGAAGGTCTCCTCATAATCAACTCCCTCTACCTGGGAGAACCCTCTAGCCACAAACCTCGCTTTGAATTTCTCAATGCTGCCATCTGCAGCATGCTTTACCTTGTAAAGCCATCTGGAAGTAACCACGGATTTGCCCTCAGGCCTCGGCACCACCTCCCAAACATCATTCTTCACGATAGAAGAATACTCCTCCTGCATGGCCTCTCTCCAGACCTGCTGGCTAGCTGCCTCCTCATAGCTAGAAGGCTCAGAGTCAAGGATGCCGGTAGCCATTGCCATATAGCTACAAAACCTCTCAGGTGGTCTGCTCTCTCTGACCGGCCTCTTAGGCCCAGCAACAGATGTGGCCTCTCTCAAGGTGTCCTGAAGCCACTTGGGCTTCCTCTTCCCTGAGCACACTCCTCCCATCGGAGAATGAAACTCCTCCTCCTCATCATCATCGGAGCCCGAACTTCGGATCACCGTCTGTCCTCCCGCCCGCACTCAACCGTAGAAGCCGAGGTACCGTGTGATGAGGTACCGTGTGAACCGTCCATCGCGGGGACTCCTCAGGAATCGCTTCAGGATCGTTTCGTGATGTCGCTCAAGCACCACCCTTCCGACTTTGTGAGCCACCGCTCACCGACGACCTCGACATCGTCATAGATGTACCGATCCTCCCGATCCCCGCCCACCCTGCCCACCGGATCCCCGCGACGGACTCAACTGCTCGAGGGTCCTGCTGATCCAGATACATGATGTTTGCCCCCCGTGACCTCCCGAAGGCCCTATCCTCCTCGAACTTTCACATTCTCGCCCGACAACAACTTTCCCTTGTGAATGTAAATCCGAAAGGCTCTTGAGGTCTCATTTGAGGTCTCACTGTAGCCCACAAAGATACCCTTCTCTGCGGTGGGCTCTAGTTTGGTCCTCTTCTCCTTGGGTATGTAGGAGTATGTGATACACCCAAAGATACGAAGATGACCAATATCAGGCTTCTTCCCAGAAAAGCCTCCTCCAGAGTCATGTGCCCCAAGGCACGATGGAGACTCCTGTTCTGCAAATAAACAGCTGTGTTGCAGGCCTCTGCCCACAAAAACAATGGCAACCCCTGATCATGTAACATGGCTTTGGTAGCCCCTCTGATGGATCTGTTCTTCCTCTCCACAACCCTGTTCTGTTGGGGGTTGTAAGGAACAGTGAACTCCCTCCTAATGCCTGCCTCCGCACAATAGTCAACAAACTCTCCGAGGGTGTACTCTCCTCCATTGTCCGACCTCAAGGACTTGATCTTCCGACCTGTTTGTGTCTCCACAAGAGCTCTGAATTCCTGAAACCGTTTGAAGACCTCACTCTTGGTCTTCAAGAAATAAATCCAGGTCCTCCTGGAGTGATCATCAATGAATAAAACATAGTACTCATATCCACTCAAGGAAACATGAGACATCTGACCGCTCACATCGGAATGAATCAAATCGAGTATCCCAATCGCTTTGCTGTCACTGCTGGGAAAAGGGGATTTGGCAAACTTGCCCATCGCACAACCTCTGCAAGTATCAAAGTGATTAGTACTGAAATCTGGCACACTGGTAGTGATCTCCCGCAATGTCCTCAA
This sequence comes from Pinus albicaulis, assembly GCA_034641835.2. Classification (NCBI taxonomy): domain Eukaryota; kingdom Viridiplantae; phylum Streptophyta; class Pinopsida; order Pinales; family Pinaceae; genus Pinus; species Pinus albicaulis. The sequence goes on along the minus strand of CM076575.1, from coordinate 901,495,225 downwards.
GGCTCCATGATACATGTGCCCCATCCTGCGGTGCCAAATCTCACATAGCTCAGAACTGCTAGCTCTGCTGTCGGTGCTACTGCTCAATGCCAAAAGGGGCTGAAATGCAAACTTGTACACCTTTGCATGGCGTACACCTATCACTCTAGCTGAATCAATCGATGATTAGATACAATGAAGACTGGTTCTCCCCTAAATGATCTCATACCCTCTGTCCTCCAATGCTGAGATGGATATGAGGTTCTTCCTCATCCTGGCACATAAAGAACATCTGACACCTTCAAGGGAGGTTTAGACTCCCTCTGAAATGTCAGTGTTCCCACACCGACTGCTCTAACAACTCTGTCATCACCGAGTACTACCTCTATATCAGTGCCACTCTCTGAAAGCTCTGAGAAGTACTCACAGACTCCTGTCATATGACGTGAAGCCCCATTGTCCACATACCAGATACTCGAAGATGCTCCACTAGTCGAGGGAAATGCATGCTCCCTCTGAACCTCTGTGGCAGGTAATCCTGCACTAGAGGACTCACACGCAATGAACCCAAACTCCTGGTCAAAGCGATCTGCAAAGTCCTTAACCTCTGCTGATGCTGCCATGCTCTGGTTCTTCCCCTTCTTCTTCTTCTTCTCTGAACACACAACTGCATAGTGTCCCATCTTCTGACAATTCCAACACTTCACCTTGGAATAGTCCTTCTGTGTGTTACCATGTTTACCTTTACCTTTACCTTTGCCCCCACCATTGCTTGTGGAAGCCTGCTTCTTGCCTTTGCCTTTCTTGCCTCCTACCAACAGTGCTACATCCTCATCCTGCTCAACTGGCTTGGCTGCCCCAAGCTGACCTTTCCTGATCTCTGTCTGAATGCAATCATCCCAAAACCTCTCCCATGTGGGAAGGGTCTCACGTGCACAAACTCCATCAGCAAAGTTCATCCATGAACCGGGGAGGCCATTCACTGCAATCCGCACCAACTCAGTGGGTGGAATGGCCTCTCCAATCGCTGCCAACTCATCTCTCACATTAGTAATCTTTGTGAGATATCCAGCTGCACTATCATTGCCCATCTTAATGGTTTTCAGCTTCTCCTTCAGGACCATTTTCCGGTTCTCATTGGTACTTTGGTAGAGATTGGACAATGCTGTCCACATCTCATGAGCATTTCTCTTTTCTCTCACATGAGGAATGCAATGGTCTTTGATTCCGTCTAGAATCAGTCTCTTACCCTTGTTGTTCTTTTTATTATATGCTGCCAACTGAACAGCATCAGTAGGCACATTAACAGGCTGCTGTGTGGTATGCACCATGATGTCCCAGACTTCTGCCTCCTCAAAGATACTCTGCATTCTCTCCTTCCAAACGCTGTAATTGGTATGTCCATCCAACCTATCCTCCACCCTCAATCCCAATGACATCCTGTTGTCCTAAAACTGAAAAATAGCACTGCTGTAGTAAAGATAAAAATTCTGTGTGAAAAATCAGCTCGCTGGAATTTTCTGAGTGAAAAAACAGCAGGCTGTATTTTTCTCCTTGCTATCCCAAACTGCACTTTCAGCACTCAACCTCTGATACCATGTAGAAATTCCCTGTTTCCCACCCCGGTTTTCAGTTTCACCTTATTTCTCCAAATAGTTAAATCCCTTTCCCATATCCTTACATTCAACAAACTGGAAAATAAATTTTTGCTGAAAACACAAATTCTGGAAACTTTACAGAACGCTGGAAAATGCAGAAATAAAAATCAGCAGATACAAACAGCCATTCAACACATGATAACACAGTGATTTTTGGTCAAGGTGACCCTGGAAAAACCCCCTACAACTCTTGGGGAAAACCAGTTCGAAAGCTCCTTCTTATTTCTGGGAAAATGCTTTTTACAGTAAGAGAAAAACTCGGAAAAAATCAGCAAGTACAGATTACAACTTATCTCGTTTTTTGTGCTTTACCACCACCTCGAAAAACGTGTAAACAACAAAACAGAGCAACAATAAATGTTGTACAACCTCCTTGGTTTTCGTGCGAAAATTTGCAGCGTTAAATGCTGCTGTACGGACTGTATAGAAAAGCGTGCAAGCTGCCATAAATGCTACTGTACTGTTTTTCTCGATTTTTGTGCAGAAAAAACAGCAAGACTGTTGTACGGATTTCTGCCTCGAAATATGTGCAAGGGTACTGCCACTTGCTGTACGGCCTCCCTCAAAAAACATTCCAGCAAAACAACTTCTCTGCTCCTCGATTTTTGTGCCAACTTGCTGTACGGCCCTCTTGGAAAATGAGCCAAAACTGCTGTATGGATTTTCTAGAAAATCGTGCCCAAAATCTGCCTTTCACTGTGTGCTAACTCTGCTGTACGAACTTGCTGAAACATTGCCTTGGAATGTGTGCCAAGCTGCTGCCTCCTTCTCCTCACTGCCCAGAAATCTCCCTTGCTCTCTTTCTCTCCTTCTCCCAATCTGCTCATGAAAGAATGAATGACCTTTTCCTTCTTTCCCTCCTTAAACCTAACCCTAAGTGACTTTTGGGGAATCCCTAAATCCAATGGCTGAAATAGATTGAGATCTAGGGCTGAGATTAAATGCTCATTTAAATCTCACTTTCTATTTTTTAATTCATGCCACTTTAATAAAGACCCACTTAGTCATTTATTTCCAAAGTCACTTTTCCTTTCTAATTTTACATTGAATTTATTAAAGTCACTTTAAAATTAGACTTTAGTAACTTTATCACTTAAAGTCACTTTTAAATTAGATTTGACTTTATAACTTTATAAAGTCACTTTAGGAGAAAAATTAAATTCTTTTGGACACTTTTCCTTAGGCCAAAGATCAAAGCCTTAGGGAACCACCTGTCCTCCGGTAACCAAATTTCAACACTCCCTCTTACCGAGGAAGGTGTTCCTCACCACACCCATCTTGTCTCTCAAGTAGACATGCTTGCCCCGTGGTAAGGCTTTGGTAAGAATATCTGCAACCTGCTCATCAGTGGGAATATACTCAAGCTTCACAGCTCCTTTCCGAACATAGTCTCTGATGAAATGATATTTGATCCCGATATGCTTTGACCTGTCATGAAATACTGGATTCTCCGTGAGTTTAATGCAACTCTGATTATCACAGTAAATCACTGAAGGTCTCAACGGCTGACCAAATAAGCCAAACAACATCTTTCGAAGCCAGATGGCCTCACAACTAGCTAGACTGGCTGCCATATACTCTGCTTCCGCTGAACTCAATGCTACTGACTGCTGCTTTCGGCTGAACCATGACACAACTGCCGAACCCAACCCAAAACAGCACCCTGAAGTGCTCTTCCTATCAGAAGCACAACCTGCCCAATCAGAATCAGTGTAACTTGCCAATCTCACTCCATCCCCCTGCCTGTAGTCTAGACCATAATCCACTGCCCCCTGCAAGTACCGCAAAATGTGTTTTGCAGCCACCCAGTGAACCTTCCTAGGCTCACACATAAACTGACTCATCATGTTGACTGCAAAACAAATATCTGGTCTAGTGTTGACCAAATATATCAAGGAACCAATCAGTTGTCTGTACAATGTGGGATCCACCAACTCGGAATTCGAAGCATGAAGCTTTTTCCAGTTGGTGGTCATCGGTGTCGACATGGGTTTACAATCCTCCATGTGGAATCTGCTAAGGATGTCCACAATATACTTCCCCTACCCTAGGAAGAAATGCCCCTCCTCCTGCCACACATCCAAACCCAAAAAGTAATGCATCAAGCCGATGTCCTTCATCTCAAACTCCGCCGCAAGATCTCTCTTGCAGTGCTCTATGAGTCTCTCTGCACCCGTAATGACCAAGTCATCCACATACATCACCAGAATGAGAGGCTCCTCACCTATCACAATATAGTAAAGGTTCGGATGTGCCTCACTCTTTATGAAACCCATCTCCTGCAAGTATGTATCTATCCTGGAGTACCGAGCTTTGGGAGCTTGGTTCAGGCCATAAAGGGCCTTCTTCAGTCTGCACACATGGGACTCCTTCCCATGCACCTCAATGCCCTGTGGCTGCTCAATGTACACCTCCTCCTGTATGAAGCCATTGAGAAATGTGGTCTTCACATCCATCTGGTGGATCTTCCAACCCATCTCTGCTGCTATCGATATAATGGAGTGGATCGAAGTATATCGAGCCACGGGAGCGAAGGTCTCCTCATAATCAACTCCCTCTACCTGGGAGAACCCTCTTTGGAGGGAGGCAATTTAAATTATGTTTGGACAAGATTATTCCTTAGTGTCTCCTCTAGGGATCCCCAACTTTTTGAGAGATTCCCATTGTGGAATCTCCATAAATTTGATGCCTAAGCCATCACATCAAGAGGGAACCCTAGAAGCTAATCCTTCAACTTGGGGATTTCTTTAAAGGCATGTGATTTAGTACTTATTGAACTAAACCTCACATTGTCTTTTCTCCTGTCTACCTTGACCTTGGATGTACCTATATCTCGTTACATATCTCAACACTAGGTCTCGTGTAGGCTCTTTTCCAAGGTGTTTTTTGTGGAAAGTCTTAACTAGCTTCTCCCAAAGCTTGCACTTTCATTGAACCTTTCCATTGAATGAGCCACTTTCCCTCACTTCAAAACTATCATGGGCATTCATCTATCACAAATGAGTATTATTAGGACTCCTCTCGTTGCTGAAAATTCGAGAAGAGTAGGGGACTTAGGTTGTGGTGATAGTGGGCTTATGTCCCAAGTGTTGTTGTGTCCTCTAGCTTTTTGCATATTCACAAGGTAAGTTAGTTTGTGCAGCAACATGACCACTAATGGAGGGGTAACGATGGGTATCCTTCATTTCTTTTAACTTTTTACAGTTGCACTTGATGATTGAGCGACGAGCCATGATTTTTGTGAAATGAGGACAATGGACCGTTGTAGGAAAAAACTTGAAGATTGGTGGACAAATCCGCTTGCACAACACTTGGAATCCCTTCTAACACTGCATAATGACGCTCAGTGACACTCCAAAATGTCTAACACTTGCAACATGTTGAGTGAAATGAGCTCAACTGAAAGGGAAAATGTGCTTTCATGGGGTACAAGCCTCTTTTATGGGGAACACAATGAGGGCATGTGTTGGACATGTGTCTGGAAAGTGTCTTGTGAATAGGCCACATGTCCTCACGTATTGGTGTCCAACAAATAGGATATGGGACACAAGATTTGTTTGGATGTGTCCTATTACCATATTTATGCTTTAGGTAGGAGATGCCTTAGGCACTCTATGTTTTTCTATTACTATTTTCTTCATTTTTTAGTCTCGTTGACCTATTTTGGTCATTAGTGGACTTTAATATAACTTATTTCTTACTTACTTCCTTCTTTTTTTCTTGTATTATGAAATGACTTAGGTCATTCCCTTCTTAGTTCTCCTTTTATGTTTTTTTCTTACCTCGTTGATTTTCTAACTTATTCCTACGCCTACAAGCACCTCAAATTTTTCCATGATTATATCCACTTCTATATTGCTTCTTATCTAGTAATCATGTTGTTAAGCTTTGAAATTTTACCTATATAAATTCATTCCATGAGATTGTTTTCGCAATGTTCCACCAAGACTCCGAGACGAGGGGATGTGGGTGCAGAAACACACGTAGGAAGGATGTGTGGGAGTACCCTCAAATTTTAGGAAAATTTAGGGGGGATGATGAGATATTGGGGTATATAATTGTTTTTTACTATATATATATATTCAGTGATAAAGGAAAAAATATATTGATCCATACATAATTGAATTAAATAATGAAATACATTGATTCATATTCATCATTCATCATTCTAGAATGAAATTAGTACTAAGAAAAATAAAATATAGTAGATATAAATGTTATCAGAACCAAACTGGTGATCAAACTGTAAAACCCTCTGAACCGAGAACTGGTCAGAACTGAACTATAACCAGTAAAAGAATCGGACCAAAAAAACAATCAGCCAAAAACACCTAAAATATTCAAATTAAAAAAATAACATATATATTCATATGCATCCATATGATGCCAAACCATTTATACATAGATAAGCAAAAGTTCTCATTTATATAGCATGTAAGAGTGCACATAACCAAAACAGCACCAAGTGCAATCCATCTTTGAACTGAAAATACATCAACAAACAAGCTCTAGATGGTCTTTAGCATTAAAAAAAAATCATGCTACAAAAAACATCGACATATCATCAAAATCATTAGCTATAGTGGGACTTCGTCATCAGTATTGCCCTCTAAGTATTAAAATAAGAAAGAAACAATGTAGCATGTCAAGTCAAGATTTTATTTGAGTGATGGGTACATTTTTAGTAGGGTCATGATAGAGGAGTTCGACAACCAATGCCACTAACATCAAGGTACATAGAGGGCTTGGTGATCTTAATTAAATACTAGTTCCATACCCTCATACATGACAAAATCCAATGGAAATGTTGCAATCCCTCCAATCCTAAAATCCTGAAAATTTGTTAAATCTGTTGGATTTTGATTGAAATCTAAAATTCTACTTTCTCCATATGAAATCAATGAGGTCAGAACCACTCTCAAACATTTTGAATCATTTCATGGTAATGTTAAAAATTTAAGTAATCACTTTTTCTTTAAGAATTTAACATTACCATGAATTGCATAACAATAATAGGGCCATAGGCTTGAATATTAGACTTACCCACACCAAACTTCTTGAAACTCAAAAGGGGTACTTCTGGGTGCTTTTGCGTCTAGAAGGACCCTTTTTGGGGTGACACGTCCCCCACATTGGGAAACATTCCCCCCTTTGTCTCCCTGCGTCTCCCCAAAAGGAGGATGTGGGGAAACATTTCCCCAAGTGTCCCCCTATCCCAGGTACGTGGGATGCATGGGGAACATTGTTTTTTTGTTTTTAATTGATCAAAGACCATTAGCTTGGAAAGATTTTGTGGCCATTTGACATCATCCATTTGGTTGTACATTTTGTATGCTTCATCAAATGCATTGATTATCCTCGCCTATGCAGTTTTTGTGTGGGCTTCAATATGTATTCCTTGCTTTGGGAACAAGATCTTATCATTGTGAAATACAATTTTGACTGGCATATTGATGATGCAATTAAAAATCTTTTCATGATGGACATTAATACCCTTTTAAGTCCCTAACTGGCTTAAGTTCACTATCAACTAATTATGATGTCTGACCTATCTAACCATGGCAGCGAATTTTCATAACTAACAATGATTTAATTAATACAGTGTTATGAACCTAATTCATAACTAAAGTAATAAATATAGTCATTAATAGTTAAATAGTGATTATGTAAATTAGTGATTTTTTTTTTTTTTTTCATCTAGGATAATCGGTAACTGGTGAGAGTTATCCTGAACAAGGCCCAGGATCAAATCCTACTGGCTGCCACTATAAACCTAGGCTAGGTGCAACAACCTGCAAGTCACACAATAGCAATTAACTTATGCCTCAACAGGAGCCGAGACGTCCACTATGGGGTCGCCTACTCTTCTAGCCAAGACACAACAGGCCATATACTCAATGAGATTTGAACCTCCATCTCGTGGGTTTCACCCAGCGAAATTTACCGTTAAACCACATGTCTAAAAGACATGCCTGTTCATGAAAGGTCACTTGCATAGGTATAAAAGCAGGACCTCATTGTAACTTTCAAATCGTTTTATATCATATCATATACATTTTAATAAAATATTATTATTATAAATACCTCTTGTGTATTTTTATAATTAAAGCCATTTTTGCTATTAAAGCCAACAATTCTACAAGCTACAGTTGTATTAGAGCTTGCTACAGTGGTATTATTATTTTTAGATTAAATAATAATAATTTTTTTATATATATAAATTATATAATTATAATAATATATATATAAGTACAAATTCAAATGAAAGGAAGAGGTTCATCATAAAAAAAAAAGAGAAGATAAATTATATATATAAAGGAGTTAAATACTATATATATATATATATATATATATATATATATATATTCAAGTTCCATTTTAAGGAAGGTCAATGAAATTACCAAGGTTTAAAATCGGAAAAGTCGTGAAATCTTTAAAAGCAAAAGTATCAATAAAGACTTCTTGCTTTATTATTTAAAAAAAAAAATAAAAAATAAATAAAAAATAAAAAATTATATATACATATTAGTTTAATTGTAAAAAAGAAAAGAAAAGGAAAGTACCATTGAATGACATGCCTCCCGAATAATCCGAAGTAAAGGAAATTGTCGAAAAGTTAAGCTTTGAGGACAAAGCTTTTCGAGAAGAAGGCAATGTTATGAACTTAATTCATAACTAAAGTAATAAATATAGTCATTAATAGTTAAATAGTGATTATGTAAATTAGTGATTAAGTTAGCTGAAAAGGCATGTCTAAAAGACATGTCTGTTCATGAAAGGTCACCTGCATAGGTATAAAAGCAGGACCTCATTGTAACTTTCAAATCGTCTTATATCATATCATATACATTTTAATAAAATATTATTATTATAAATACCTCTTGTGTATTTTTATAATTAAAGCCATTTTTGTTATTAAAGCCAACAATTCTACAAGTGCTGCTGCTACATACAGTAATCACATGTTTCAACTGCAACAGTGCCATTGATTATACAAGTATTTTATTCTTTTTTGACAATAATGCATATTGTTGATGTTACTTTGGAAAACAATGTGACATTGTCAAGCGGCTAGGTGGTATTTTAGTTCATACCCTCTCCGAACATAGGCAATTAAGGCCAATATGTCTGCCTTAACTGCCAATTTCAAGAGCGTCCATATCTTTCCTATACATAAGCAGTTTAGTTGAGATATCTGCGGCTAAGTTAGCTTCAAATACAATTAATTCCCACAGATGAAGGGTGGAAGATTCTCATCAAAGATAGCCTTGCATATTCCCTAGAGAAAAGTGATCCTGGTTCGGTTTTCTAGGCTTTGCGGAGATGATGATAACAATTTTAAATGGGCTGGTAATGATGATGATTTAAGTGACCCTAACAAATATAAGAGATGTCTTTTTTAAGTTTTCAATGTTCGATATTGCTGGTAGTGGTCCATAAGATCCATTTTGCATTTACCATGTTAACGCAAATTTTCAGGTGTTTGATACGATACTTTTATTCATCATTGAATTCAATTTCTTAGAGCTTGTCTGTGATATGTTGGTGGATTGACTTTTTCAAGTCTGAATTGTTGATTCATTCAGTACTAATCTTCTTTGCTGAAATAATGCAGTTACCAGTAGCTACATTGATTGCAAACTTCACAAAGCCCACGGCAGATAATCCTGTAGTTCTGCGATTTGCAGAAGTAGTTACATATTTTCAACATTTTGGCCATGTGGTAATACTATCCTTTTTATGTTTAAATTTGGCCTTGATTTTCTTGATGAATTATGCTACTGAGACTATGCAGAATTTTTTATTGATTGCATATGATAAAAATTAAACAAATATCTTTTGTAGCATGTTTTGAATTGAATCAAGTATTTGAATGTTAAAAATAAATTTGAGATTAAAATGGTCAGTTACATATTAAACATGGGCATTAATAAATTCACTTTGAATATAGTTTATTTTATACTTTCATGCTTTATTTTAAATTAGTATGTTTTTCGGTCTATCTACCCCACATTCATAGAGTGAATTGGCTTGACTAGCTTATAACCCTTCATAAGAAAGCTTTTGCTTTCTCATTATGAGTGCAATTTTCGTTTCCTTATGTGTTCATGCTATCATTATAAATGATATCAAAGGCTAGCATTCTTGAAGTTGTATCAAGAATCTTTGAAAGACAAGGTTTCCACTTGCGCGACTTCAACAGTCAGGGTACCACAGAGTTTGTGTTAGCATAGAGACCTAGAGACTGCTGCCGGCAAAGATGGATTGAGAGATTTCCACCATGACACTTCGAAAAGCCAAAAGGATTTCAGATAATTTGAAACCAAAATCTTTTGAAATTTTTTGGTTTCATGCCAGGTTAACAACAAAACAAAAAAAGATACAGAAATTTCTTAAATGTGCATGGACTCAGGCCTAAAATTGTACTGCCATTTTACAGTCGTAACTCTCACTAGCCAGAGACAACCACCAATTGGTAAGGGTGGATGATGATACAAATTTCGGCCACCAATCTTATAGTTGTACAATGCTACAAATTTTAGATACAAACAATAAATTTGCTCACATGAATCGTATGGATGCTGCTAAGATCCATACGAGACTGCACAGAAATAATTCCATCCATCATTTGACTATACAGTTGTATGGATTCCCAATTCAAGTTTCCAAACAAAAATTGGAGATCTATGGACCTCTTTATTCAGGGAAATTTCTGAATTTTGTTTCATTTCATATGAGTTTGTAGCAGATTGAGTCTGTTCTTGTCTATATCGCAGCCTAGATTTGCAGATTTGGAAGAATTAGTTGTTGATTTGATGCTTTTCTGCAGGTCTGAGGAGGTATCAGTGTTTTAAAAACCGGCCGGTTTGAACCGGTAACCGGCCAAACCGGCCGGTTAGATAGCCCACCGGTCGAAACCGGCCAGGCAACCCGGCTACCTAGGGCATTTCGCCTATTTTTTGAAAAAACCGGACCTAACCGGCCGGTTAGGAACGGAACCGGCCGGTTTATGCATAAACCGGCCGGTTCCATTCCTAACCGGCCGGTTAGGTGCTAACTCATCCGCGGACCCACATTTTCGGTGGCAGTGATGTTTTAGGGCTGATTTGGAGCCAATGGGAGGGTTCATTTAGCTACTCTTTCCCTATGTGGACTCACGCACGGCCAGAAATGGGTTTTAGGGGTGATGTGGAGGTAAGGGAAGCATTGACATTTCATGGTAATGTTAAATTCTTAAAGTAAAAGTGGATGAAAATGAAAAATAAAGGAAGTGACTCGGGATGTTTAAGAGTGGTTTCGACCTCATTGGATTTCATATGGAGAAACTAGAATTTTAGGTTTCACTCAAAATTCAGCAGACTTAATGGTTTTCAGGGTTTCATGGTTTGGGAATTTGCAATGTTTCCATTTGATTCTATCATGTGTAAGGGTATGATATTGGCATTTGATCAAGAGCATGAAGTCCTTTAAGAACCTTGATGTACCCTTCAATCAAAGGAAAACAACTGGTTAGGCATGCTAATCTTTTTCTACCGCATTTTAAGGTTGAGGAAATGAACCCTTCACTCAAACCAAAATCATTTGTTAGGCATGTTAAACTTTTTCAATTTCTATCATGTTATAAGGTTGAGCAATCCAAGTCTGAAGACTTTGAGCTAGATGATGTTTATGTATCTCTTGTTGATGATCCCATTTCCTCAAACTTTGAGCCATATTATTTATGTAGCTCATGTTGATGATCCCTTGTCTAGTAGTGGTGATGATTTTGATCATGATGAGGAGTGATCATGTTGTTGATCACTAATATGTAGTCTTGTATTAGGCCCATGGCCTCATAGCTTGTAGCATTGTTTTTGGACTTTATGGGCCATTTGGAGCCTCATTGCTTATGTATTTTTCGATGATATGTATTGCACTTGGTGCCATTTTGATATATTCACCTTTGCATGGTATATAAATGAGCAAACTTTGCATATTTTGTCTCTATTGGCTTGGAATCATGGTTGCAAATCTTAAAAATAGTTTTTTTATTAAAAAAATAATTATTTAATGTATTTTTTTTAAACCGGTTCATTGGCATTTGACCGCTCCTGGTTAGACCGGTTCCGGTTAGAAACCTGGTTCATTAGGCCACCGGTCCGGTCACCGGTTCCGGTTTTTAAAACATTGGGAGGTATTGACAATTTTTTCAGTGTTTTACTGCTGTTTGTGGCCAGATTGATCAGAAAACTGTATTTTGTGTTTAGCCATTGATTTTGAGCATATTTATCATATTATCAATCTGTGGTTTATTCAACAATAGATAACTATTACTGCTATTTAGAGCTAGTATGTGGGTGTTCTTAATCTGGAAGTGCATATTGAGACAAGGAAGAATTGGTTTTTTCGACATTTTATTTTGTTTCAGTGTTTATTCTATTTCTGCATTTTTGACTTGTACCAATGGCCTTGTTACCAAAAAATTTAGTGAGCGCAAAGACTCGCTAGGCAACCTAGGTCTGATGGCAACAAAGAGATCAGACACTACTATTACTTTAGTGGCCTCCCTCTTGCTATTTTGGGATTGGATGTTATCCCTATGGGCCACAAGGGAGGATTGCCTAGAAAGACTTAGAGGTTAGATGACCTAGGATTTTCAAACCTAATGGTTCTCCAAAATGGGAAACGTTTGTCCAAAGCATTTTGGGCAAGGCAGCATCACCATGATGGGCAGACATGTGGGCAATTCTCCATCAGGAGGAAATCGGGAGATTCACCAAGAGGCAAAGCAGCAGAAGCGGATCAACCAGAGTGAAGAATGAAGAGGAGGATGATGCAACCCTTGCATCAAAGGAACGAAAGCAGCAAGGGAAGAAGAAGAGGGATCTTTCCAAGGTTCGATGCTTTAACTGCGGCGAACTTGGACACTTCGCCAACACTTGTCCAAAGAAGAAGGACAAAGGATCTTCTGAATCCAAGGCTGGAGCAGCAAAGGATGATGGCTCTGATGATGATGTAGCCATGAGTGTTCATGTGCCTCGAGAGAAGAGGTGGGGTGACATGGATCTGTAGAGCAGCTACAGCTAAAGTGGCAGGATCCTTGAGTCAGCCCTACTCCTGGATCACATACGAGCTACGGGAGCCTTAAGACGATAGTGGGATGAGTCGGGAGATGGTTGCAGAAGGTCACAGTGAAGCAGATGGCAGTACTGGAGAGTTGGAGAGGGAGTAGCGTAATGCAGAGGCAGCAACACAGATGCTGATGGGACTTCAGCAACGCAGAGGCAGTGCTCACGCAGTACAAAGTTGTAGCAGCGCAGTGGCTTTAGGAGGACATCGTAAATCAACAACCAAGGGAGCTTCAGTGATGGGATACAGCCTGACTTGTCTATCAATGATTGGGTAGGAGTCCTTCAGTTGCTTACTTCTCGGCAACTGAGTTGCAGTGCAACAGTTAGCAGTGGTAGTGCTATGGGCAGCATGATGCAACAAGTTGAGGGGGAGCTGCTGTACAGATGTGGCAGTGACATGGGAAACGATACAAAAAGCAACAGTGCAGTGGATGGAGGGTAGCAGGCTAAACATCAACAACACATAAACGAATTCCAAGATCTTGCGATACATGGTGTGGATGTGTTGCTAGAGCAAACTCCGTGCTAAGAGGAAGTGTTGAGATTTTGTGTAGTTGGGGTAGCATCAGGTGTGCTCTAGCCCTGAAAATTTGTGGAGGGGCTAAGAAACACATCAACTCCAAAACCCAGAAAGTGTTTTGAGAAATTTCATCTGGTGTTAAATTTATTCAAATAATTAATTATTTTAATGTATTTCCTAAATCTAAACTTAGGGAAATTAAATAATTAAAGTGAATTAATTAACACATGTGCTGAAATGTTCTAAGTGACGCGGATCAAGCAGTCTTTTAATCTCAACCGTTGATGAGTGATTTAATCACGATCGTTGATGTGTTCAACGAAAAAGTATAAGAGAAAGGCTTGAGGGTTAGTTGGAGACACACACACAGATGCAAAGCTGAGAAACTGAGCTGGAATTCTAGGGAAGGGTTTGCTAAGAATTTCTGGAGGAGTTTTCTACAGCGAGGGGTAGTATTGGCTGAGGGAATGATCTAATCCTGGAGCCAAGAGTCAGCAAGAGGCAGAGTAGCAGCTTTCAAGGACAACACAAAGGAGCAAGGGCAGTAGTAGCAACAGTTGCGCAACAACTGCACAACACAGCTTCAGCCGCTACGCAGGCTTAGGAGGGGCAGCGCTGTAGCTTGAGAGGGCTTCTAGAGTTACGCAGAGGCCTCCAGAGGCAGCGTAAGGACTGTGTCACCCACTCTAGGGTTACGCAGTCCCCTTCTGAGCAGCGCAGAGCCTAGTAGGGTTGACGTTGGGGCTTTAGGGGAAGCGCTGGGGTTTCTAGGGCCAGAATTGGGTTGAGTCTTGTAAATCCCGTTTGAGGGTGCGGATCAGTCAGAATCTTAGTCTCAAAACATCAGGTTAGTTGCAGATCTAATTTTTCTCTGTCGGGTTAACCAGATTTGGTGCCTAGATTTGGTGTACTCGGAATCTATTTAATAATAATAAACCCTCAAATCTGCTGCACCGGTTTTCCCGCATTGGGTTTTTCTGGGGACTTATGTCCAAAACTCAGTCTGTCACTTTGTTTGAATGAGCGTAATATTCAATAATTGATCTGCATGTGTAGGCTGTTAGTTGTGTTTACTTCGGTATTTTCTGAATATTTCTTCTGAAAATAACATGTATAACTTACATAAGTAGGAGAAGTGAACCATGATACTACAGTAGGATTTGTGCATAACTTTATTCATGAATTTTCACAGTTGAGAGATTTGATCGAAAGGAACCGAAGGAACATTTCGTTGAGCCGACCAAGCTCAAACAGATGGGGATCTTAGAAACTTACATTTTCGATTTCTTGAAGCTCTCATTGATAGTTCCAGATCTGTTTGTGGCTAGGAGAGTGTATATGTTTATTGACGGATTGGCGGAACCTTTGCGTGGACTATTCAGATCCACTAGGCCTACTACGCTGCAAGACGCACTAGGAAGGACTAGGGACTTGCAAGATGCCATGCCAAGGACGAGAGCTCCTTTTCCCCACAAACCAGCATTTTAGTAGAGGGGGAAAGACGTGAGAGCTCCACCCCCGAGAGGGAACCAGGGTTGAGGGCCTGTGGATGTGATACCCGGAGAGACTTGAGACGGAGGAAGTTGTGCTTCACTTGCCAGGAGACATGGTCACCGGGTTATCGTTGTGCTGCGAGGAAGGCACATTACATTGAGGTCTTCTTCGACAATGAGGGAGAAGAAGAGGCATATGAGGAGTTGGAGAGAGATGCCAGCACTGGTGCACCAGGAGGAGATCATCCACCACCACCTCCCCCAACAGCAGTTGGAGCAGTGTTTGCAGCTATTGGAGGAGCCCTTGCATCCTTGCCGGGAGTTCCCAAGTACTTAATACTAAGAGTTTGAGGCACAGTCCAGGGGCAATGTGTCTCAGTACTAGAGGACAGCGGGACCACACACAACTTCATTATGCCCAATTAGTGGAGAGGAGGGGCATATCGACAAAGAGCTTTGATGGTTTCTCCGTGTTGGTTCCAGGTGTAAGGACCATGCAGTCATGCGGTATGTTTCGGAATTAGCAGTGACCATGGAGACATATACATTGACGGATCACATTTTTGTGGTGGATATTCTAGATACCAATGTGGTATTGGGCGTATAGTGGCTTATCACACTTGGGAAGGTCACTACAGCTTGGGAGACTCTGGAGATGTTGTGGATGGATAAGAAGAGCGGGAAGCATGTGATGATCGGAGGCATGCACACATATCCTCCCCAAACAGTCTCTGCACACCGGATAGAGGCAGATTTGCGGAAGGGAGACATAGAGTGGGCAGTGGAGCTGCGTATTTCAGAGGCAGGAGTCTCAGGTCAGCTAGTGCATCATGATGTGCAGGCTATCCTGGATTGTTACTCCACGGTTTTCGGGGACATACCACTAGGGCAGCCACTAGACCGGGGGTTTGAGCACACCATTGAGTTGGAGCAGGGCATCCAGGCGGTGATCACCACTCCCTACAGGTACCCGAAGGCCTATAGGGACGAGATTGAGAGAGCCATACATGAGCTCTTGGCTTTGGGACACACCAGGCCCAACACTAGCCCCTTTGCTTCTTTTGTGGTTCTAGTAAAGAAGAAGGACGTCACACTGCGGATGTGCATAGGTTACAGGGCACTGAACAAAAAGACCATGAAAAACCGCTACCCCATTCCAAGGATTGATGAGCTCATGGATGAGTTGAGGGGAGCCATGTTCTTCTCCAAGATCGATCTGAGGTCGGGGTATCATCAGATCAAGGTGAGGGACCAAGATGTCCCTAACACTGCGTTTTGCTGCCATTACAGCCATTTGGAGTTTTTGGTTATGCCCTTTGGCTTGACCAATGCTCCGATCACTTTTCAGTCGTGCATGAATCACATCTTCCGTGGTCAATTGAGGAAGTTCATGCTAGTATTTTTTGATGATATTCTCATCTACAACCGCACATGGGAGGAACATTTCGTATCTTGGAGGGGCAACATTTCTATGCCAAGCGTCCAAGTGCGAATTTGGGCTTACAGAGGTGCTCTACTTTGGGCATATCATTGGAGTGGACGGAGTGAAGGTCCACGAGGAGAAGATCTGAGCCATCCGGGATTGCCCGGAACCGAAGAATGTGATAGAGCTCTGGGGGTTTGTAGACATCTGCACCTACTACCAGAAGTTTTTCAAAGGATTTTCACAGCTTGCAGCACCCGTCACGGATCTCACCAAGAAGGGGGCTTTGGGTTGGACCGATGTTGCTCAAAGGGCCTTTGACAGGGTCAAGGAGGTGATGAGCAGTTGCTCGGTGTTGGCATTGCCTAATTTCATGCAGCACTTTGTGCTGGAGTGTGATGCGCCTTTGACAGGCTCAAGGAGGTGATGAGCAGTTGCCCGGTGTTGGCATTGCCTGATTTCATGCAGCGCTTTGTTCTGGAGTGTGATGCTTCAAGAGAGGGAGTAGGCGCAGTTTTGATGCAGGGGGTCCACCCTATAGCTTTTGAGAGTCAGAAGCTACTGCCACATGAGAGATTGTACCCCATATACGACAAGGTGATGCTGGCCATCATGCCTTCGTTGACCAAATTCCAGCAGTACTTGGTGGGTAACAAATTTCGGGTGAGGACTGACCACAATAGTCTCTGGTTCTTACTTGAGCAGAAACAGTTGTAGGAGAGACAACAAAAATGGCTAAGTTGCACGAAACGGGGAAACGGAAACGAGTTTCCGAAACGGGAAGCGAAGCGAAACGCGACCTCCCCAAATTTTGGAAACGGGGAAACGCGGTATATATATATATATATATATATATATATAATTTAACTTTATATTAGAATTTAGGACATTTAAGAAATATTATGTGAAATCATAAAAGTTAAAAACATACATGATACATGATAAATTCAAAGCATAAACTATTACAAGTTACAACACATTTACTCGTGAATGATAACAAACACAATGGAAATAGCAATCTCGGAATATCGGATTGGTGCTCTTGATTAAATATGAGTTCCATACCCTAATACATGACAAAATACAATGAAAACATTGCAATCACCCAACCCTGAAATCCTGAAAAACTGATAAGTCTGCTGGATTTTGAATGAGATCTAAAATTCTATTTTCTCCATATGAAATCCAATGAGGTCGAAACCACTCTCAAACATCCCGAGTCATTTCATGGTAATGTTAAAAATTTAAGTAAAAGGATGAAAATGAAGATCAAGGAGAATGTCACTTTTACTTTAAGAATTTAACATTACCATGAATCACATATAAATACTAGGGCCATAGGCTTTAAAAATCCATCTACAAGCATCCATAAATTATTACAATAATGTTAAAAAGCACGAAAATCGGAAAAAAACAAAAAAAACCAAGTTAAATCGCTTTAAAGGCAAGGAAACGTGGCTGTACGGCCTGGAAACGCGTTTCCGGCCGTACAGGCAACGTTTCCTGTACGGGAAACGTGCCAGTACGGCCGGAAACGCGTTTCCAGGCCGTACGGTACGCGTTTCCGCGTTTCCGTACCGTTTCCGTACGGAAACGGACCCCTTGCCAGCGTTTCCTGCAACTTAGAAAAATGGGTTAGCAAGATCCAGGCTTATGATTTTGACATCGAGTATGTCAAGGGGAAGAACAATGTGGTGGCTGATGCTTTGTCATAGAGACCGACAACGCTGTCCTTGATGAGTCTTGACACAGATTGGAGGGCTCAGTTGTTGGAGTACTCCAAGGACCACTTTTCTTGTGAGGTATTAGATGGGCCAGTGACAGATGACAGGTACAGGGTGATGGATGAGGTCATCTATTACCGGGACTGGATTTTCATGACAAGTAACTCCTGGCTCAGGGAGAAGATCTTGCGTGTAGCCCATGACTCACTGCTTTTACGCCATCAAGGGTTCACTAAGACATACAGGGCCATCAAGTAAAGGTTCTCATGGAAGGGCCTCAAGGGGGACGTACTCTGACATGTCAGGGAGTGTGAAGTTTGTCAGAGGAACAAGGGGGGAGCTGAACCACCTCGTAGGTTTTCTAAAACCGCTTCCCATTTCAGAGGGGAAATGGGAGAGCATCTCCATGGATTTCATCACAAGGTTGCCCATGGTGCAGGGCAAGGATTGCATCGTTGTAGTTGTTGATCGACTGACAAAGTATGCGCATTTCTTCGCCATCTCAATACGGTACATTGCTTCACAGGTGGCCGAGTTGTTTTTCTGGGATATTTTCAGATTCCATGGTCTTCCAAAGACCATAGTTAGTGACAGGCGGCTTTTGGTAGGAGCTATTCTGTTTGGTGGGTACCAAGTTGACACCCAGTACCAGTAATCACCCACAGACGGATGGACAGATAGAGATAGTAAATAAGTGGTTGGAGGGCTACTTGAGAAACTATGTCACGGGGTAGTAGAAGGCTTGGCTATGTTGGCTTCACCTAGGGGAGTACTGCTACAACACAACATTCCACATGTTGATTGGTGTGTTTCTGTTTTACGCTTTGTATGGTTATTGTGCTCACTTTTGTTCATGTGATGTTTGGAGCTAGCAAAGTCCCAAGGGCCAAAGACTAGATCCAAGAGAGCCAAGACATACTCTGTGCTCTCAAGGACAACTTGGCAACAACACAAAACCAACAGAAATTATATGCAGGCAGAGGCCGCATAGAGAGACAGTTCGAGGTGGATGATCTGGTTTACCTTTGTCTTCAGCCGTAAAGCAGTCCGCGCTGAAGCAGAAAGGAGTTGATAAGCTCAAGCCCCGCTTCTATGGACCATACAGGGTGTTCAGACGTGTTGGGGAGGTAGCGTATGAGCTAGATATGCCAACCGGGAACAGGATCCACAAAATTTTTCAC
Organism: Pinus albicaulis; assembly: GCA_034641835.2. Classification (NCBI taxonomy): domain Eukaryota; kingdom Viridiplantae; phylum Streptophyta; class Pinopsida; order Pinales; family Pinaceae; genus Pinus; species Pinus albicaulis. Next base: position 901,476,136 of record CM076575.1, on the reverse strand, counting down.
GTTTCATGTCTGAAGAAAGCTCTTGGGCAGCAGGTGACTGCAACTATGCAACTCCCACCTACAGATGATGAGGGGCATTTGGTGCTGCAGTTGGAGGCCATTTTAGACACTCGGGAGAGACAACTGAGGAGCAAGACAGTCAAGGAATATCTGATCAGATGGAGGAACCTTCCAAATGAGGATGCCATTTGGGAGGGAGAAAAGATCCTGTAGCATCCATCCTTGCAATTGCTTGAGGACAAACAACGTTTTGGCGGGGAGGACTGTAATATTCCCAATTAGTAGACAACTAATTGGAATAATAATTTTTGTTAAATTTTTCTTTTCTAATATTCAGCGAGAAATAAAGGGGTGAAGGGACCCATAACCCAACCTTAGAATAAAATCACTTTCCTAAAGTCACTAAGGCAAATAATTAAAAGCAAGGTGGGGCCCATGAGGCCAAGTGATAACATCCTAGTGACAGCGCAGGAGAGGTGGCAGCTTAGTCAGCGCAGAGGCAGCGTGGGGATAGGCAACGCAGTGGCAGCGTGGGGATAGGCAACGCAGTGGCAGCGTGGCAGAGGGACAACGCAACACCAGTGGGCGCAAAGGAACGTTGGAGGCTCAATAGCATAAAAAGGGGATGAAGGCAACCATTTCCTTCATTCATACATCTTCAGAATTTTTGTCTATCTAGACCAGAGCATGCTTGAGTTGTTTAGCCGATTCTGCAAGTGTTGTTTAGCACACGAGTGTCTCCAAGTGGAGATCCCAACCTCATCCTCAGGGGACTTTGAGTGCCCGCTCAGGAGAGGAGCCCTACCTTCAGTTTTTGTGAGCAGCACCATCGATTCAACACCAGGGTTACGCAGTTCTTCCTAGGGCAGTGCAGTCATTCAGTGGGTTACACAGTCCAGGAGTGGGGCAGCTCCGGGAAAGGAGGAAACTTGAGATATTTCTGTCCAGAGTCTTGTGAGGGGATCAACCCTTCCATAGCAGAGTTCCTTGGGTAGTTGGTGGCCATTCTTTCCAGTAGTTCAATTCAGAGGCCAGCGTACCCAGCAGAAGTGCGTACCCATTCCAAGGGTTTGATTTTCTGGGGTCAGCCTTTCCAGAAATCCTTTGCGGGTTATTCTAGGTTTTTGGAGGAGAGTCTGGTGTCCGAGTTCCAGATTTTTCTAAGCAACAGAACAACCCCTTTTCGCAATCCCTTTGTAGCCAACAACAACATTTCCAGCAGGACAACGTAGAGGAGCCACGTTGAGGAGTAGAGGAGAAGACTTTCTAAGTAGGGAGAGAGAGACCATTCCAACATGCCTAGAGGAGGCCAAGGTGCTATCATTTTGAGCACTACTTGTACTTGTCCCTCATTTCAGAAATATTAATAAAATGGCTCAGTAGTTCTAGTTTATTTGCAGTGTTTTTTCATGCATGATTCTATTTGTTGTAGTTTTAGTCTTGTGTTGCTTTGTATTGATGTCTATTTCGAATTTGGGATATTACACCTTCCTTCGCATCTCTTGCATCGAGCTTGCTTCTTTTTGACGTATCATGGAGCCACCTTTTGTTTTCAATCTTGTGACAGGATCCAGGTCACCTTTCTTGCTCATCACTTTCATCTTCAACATGAAGGCATTGCATAGAGCCTTCCTAAACTTCAAGTTGATCATAGCTTCCTCTTGAAAGTGATCTTCCTTTGACCTTCATGTTATCTTCTTGTACTACTACCATCCAATTGCAAGATGAACATATCTTGAATTCATAGTTGCCCGGTACTAGATATTCAATACTTTTCATTCATATAGTTGATCTTGCCTCAATTGTGATTATGAATTCCTGCAACATCTATTCCAAATAGCAAAATAATATGTCAACTACATAACCAAACCAAAAAATGAAATAGACTTACCTCACCGTGGTGACCTTCTTGTTTCATCAGCATCCTCATTGACCATCTCCTCTTGAAATTTCCTTCTTGCATCAAAGTGCCCAAGGATCTAACTTGATTACCAAATTACAACTTTTCTAGAGATAGTCTTAATCTTTTATACATCTTTAAGTAAGTCATATCCTTGTCCTATTCCAACATCATAAATACTTCAACATAATTTATAACCAAATTTCTTCCACAAGATTCTTGTACATATGAATCTTATTGAAAGTTTATTTTCAACATGCATTCCTATGCTTTCATCCAATCATCTAGCTGTCCATATATCTTACAAAGAGCTTGTAACCTGACCCATTGCATTCTTTCGTCCCTTTACTAATATTGATTCAACATTACACGGAATGTCTATTGTCATGATGCTTTTCCATAGGGACATTCCAAAATGATGGTACCTCTCGGATTAAGATGACAACCCCTAACATAATGCTAGATAATATGTGGATGAACAATATGCAAAATGGTGTCAACATTTTATCCTAGATGATTTCTGCAAAGCAACTTAATCATGTATACTCTAAATATGCCACTACCATATGCTTTCTTTGTATGATGCTTATGCAAAACGCATTAATCCAAAAGAAAGATTAATCATAAAGAACTTGACAGTTAGTGAACCTTCTTTAGTAGTAAAGATCCTTCACTTCTTCCTTCTTTGCCTTCTTCTCAGGTTCACCTACAGCTTCGACTACATGAGCTTCACTCCTTTCTTTTATCTTGTTGTTTTGTTGGTTTGGACAATCCCTCTTAAAGTGTCCAAACTCATTGCAATTGAAGCATTGAATCTTGGACATATCTTTCTTCTTCGACTTACCAAACTTACCCTTCTTCACCTTCTTGACTCGGGCTAGGAATGCTTGAGATTGCTCATCTGATCCATTGTCTTCTTTGACCTTGATCCTTGATTCTTCCAATATGCACTACACCCACAACTCTTCAAAGGGAGTTGAATCCTTCTTGGAGTAAATGATTGTGGCAACGCTTCTCCATTTTGGTGGCAATGCATTCAGTACACAGATAGTTAGTTTTGAATAATTAATAGATTCCCCAAGTCCTTGTAGGTGATCTCTTAGTTGACAGACTCTCATGAGAAAGGACGCCACATCCTCATCCTTTCACTTCTTCATTCTATACAACTTGTTCCTCGATGGCATCTTTTGTCTTGTTGTACTTACTAAGTACAAATTCAGTAGCTTGTCATACATAGCCTTGGAAATCTTTAAATAGGCAATGAATGGAACAAGAGAATCTTTAATGGATTCCACTATGATTCTTTGTGCCCTTACTTCCCCTTTTTTGTATTTTGTTAGTACTTGTGTCTTCTCTTTCTTTCGTTCAATAATTTATCCAGTAACATATCCCATTACTTCTTGTTCTGTGAGTATCGAGTCAATTATTTTCTTCCATGCTAAATAGTTCAAAGCTCCAATGACCTTATTGCTCGCCTTGCAGAAAAAACCCATATGACTTGAAGATTCAAACCATAATGTAATGATATAATACTTGATAACCAAGATTTTTATTGATGATGTCTCCAACCTTCTTGTTTCTTTCAAGACCTTTGGAGAGTTCTTGATGATGTTCTTAAAAGATATTCCCTTGGATTCCTCCACCAACAGTTTCCAAGATTGATGCCTTGCAAATAGACTTCCTTTTTTAGATCACCCTTCTTGCGAGATTAATGTAATTTTTTTTTTCTTCAGTGTGGAAACCCTAGATTAGAAGGGTCTTCTTTTAACCCTAGATTTTCCTTGTAGTCTTCTTTTTCAGGCTTTGAGTGCTTCCTATCGTTTGATCAACAATTCTTTCTAGTGTCTGTTGAGATTTTGTGTAGTTGGGGTAGCATCGGGTGTGCTCTAGCCTTGAAACTTTGTGGAGGCTCTAAGAAACACATCCACTCCAAAACCCAGAAAGCGTTTGGAGAAATTTTAGTTGGTGTTCAAGTCATTCAAATAATTAATTATTTTAATGTATTTCCTAAGTCTAAACTTAGGAAAATTAAATCATTAAAGTGAATTAATTAACACATGTGTTGAAATGTTCTACATGACGCGGATCAAGCAGTCTTTTAATCTCAGCCATTGATAAGTGTTTTAACCTCGGCTATTGATGAGATCATTGAAAAAGTATAAGAGAAAGGGTTGAGGGTCAGTTGGAGACACACACACGGAGGCAGAGCTGAGAAACTAAGCTGGAATTCTAGGGCAAGGATTGCTAAGAATTTTCGGAGGAGTTTTTTGCAGCGAGGGGTAGTATTGGCTAAGGGGATGATTTGATCCTAGAGCCAAGAGTTAGCAAGAGGAAGAGGAGCAGCTTTCAGGGTCAGCGCAGAGGAGCAAGGGCAGCAGCAGCAGCAATTACGCAGCACAGCTTCAACTGCTACGCAGGCCCAGGAGGGGTAGTGCTGCAGCTTCAGAGGGCTTCCAGAGTTACGGAGAGGCCTCCATAGGCAGTGTAAGGACTGTGTCACCCACTCTGGGGTTACATAGTCCCCTTCTGAGCAGCGCAGAGGGGCGCAGAGCCTAGCAGGGCTGACGCCAGGGCTTCAGGGGTAGCACTAGGGTTTCTATAGCCAAAATCGGGCTGAGTCTTGTAAATCTGATTTGAGGGTGTGGATCAGTCAGAATCTTGGTCTTAGAACAATAGGTTAGCTACAGATCTACTTTTTCTCTGTCGGGTTAACCAGTTGGGTGCCCAGATTTGCTGTACTTAGATTCTACTTAATAATAAAAACCCTCATATCTGCTGCACCGGTTTTCCCACATTGGGTTTTTCTAGGGACTTACGTCCAAAAATCAGTGTGTCACTTTGTTTGAATGAACGTAATATTCAGTAAATGATCTGCATGTGTGTAGGTTGTTAGTTGTGTTTAGTTCAGTATTTTCTGAATATTTTTTCTGGAAATAACTTGTATAACTTAATCACAAGTAGGAGAAGTAAACCATGATACTACGGTAGAATTTCTGCATAACTGTATTGAGGAATTTTCACAGTGTCCTTCCAACTGCCCTCCCCGTTCACCTTAGCTCTGATACTATGTTAGAAAATATAAAGCGGTAGCTATTAATCTTATTTTTTTTAACCTTGATATTTGCTTGTGAATCTTATTTATCTTCTTTATGTTCTTGAGTTAGATCTTATCTTCAAACAATATCAAGAACAACAATAGAGGACACAAATATAGGCTTTCAGTTGGGGAAAAACCCCTCCAAGTGGAAAACCCAAAAACTCTTCTCTTTTTATAATCTGCTTCAATTGTGATACAAAGACCCAATCCCTAGACCAAGTCCTTCTCCCAGTACCAAGTCGGGCCTACCTCAATTCGTTCTTGAATTTGCACCAAAATGCTACACTGCAACTTTGATCTTCCAGCTACAATACTGCTACTCGACCTACAACTTCGACCTTACAATTTCGGCCTTGCAGCTTCTGAAGAAACCTTAATTTAGCCTCCTCTTGAGACCTTCCAAGAGCAAGACAATTCTTCCTAAGGTTAAGGAGGTCTAGACAGAGTTTTCTTCCTTCCAGCTACAAGATGTTGCACTTTGTCATACTGCAATTCGGTCTGACAACTTCAACCTCTTCCTTATGAAATTTTCAAGTCTGAAAATTATTACTGCAATGATTGGTTTATTTCTCCTACTTATGAAATAAGTTATTTACAGATGCTTCAGTAAATTTTGAAATAAACACATTTGCAGTACTTCACTCTAATCAAAAGCATAAGAACAGAAAATTACACAAGTAGCACAATAGAAACAACCATATGAACACAATTATTTTTGGACAATTATCCCCGGAAAAACCCAATGTGGGAAAACCAGTGCAGCAGATGAGGGTTTTGTATTTATCTTCAGTAATGGAAAGTACATTTACAAGAGTCTTGATGAGCAAAGTAAAATTATCATACACCAAGGTGAATTTTTCTGGAACCTTCAGAAGAAATTTAGACCCTCGGGGTAGCCTCCTACACCCTCTGTGTCATCCAGCGAGAGAGCTCTGCACAGTGTCTCCCTGGACTGTGTAACTCTGTGTCAAGGGGTTCTTGCTGCCGATCAACTCACCCTTCCCTTCATCCTCCAGACTTCTGCTTCTCTGTTAATTGAATTCTCCCTCCTCCTGCTTCTGCAAACCCGCCTCTACAAACTCACCCACTGAAATCGAATTCTCTTGTTTCAGAATCGATTTGCTTCGGGTACTGAGAATGTCCCCGACTTGATTTCCAAATGACCCTCAAGCCCCTTCTTATAGTCTTCTCGCTGATGAATCAACGACCAAGATTATATCGTTAATCAATGGCTCAGATTAAAAGATGACTTGATCTTCGTTTTCTATAAGATTCAAACTCTCCTTTATTAATAACCTTTAATTATTTAATTTCCTTAAGTTTAGACTTAGGGTCCGCATTAAAATAATTAATTATTTTAATAAAGCCAAATCTGAGTGGAATTTCCACAAAAGATTTCTGGGTTCTCTAGATAACTGTTGTCCAAGTCTCTCCACGAAATATGAGACTTGGAACACTTCCCGATGCTATAAAAATCAACATTTGTTCAACCCAAAAACCATAGAATTTCACACATGTGAGAGAGATAGAGCCCAAAAACCAAGAAATTTTGTCCTTCTTCCTTCTTCTTGACCTTCGCTCTCCTTCTTGTAGCTACCCAACTATAGATCGAACTTCTGTGTGAATGTGTCTCCAAATGAGGTTGAACTACTTACTTTTATAGCTTTCTCAAGGGGTCGAATTCCCTCCTTTAGGCCGACTTGTTGATCCCAAGGCCGACTTGTACTTTGGAGCTTCCAAGGCTTTCTAGACTAAAAAATAATTATTTTTACAAATATTTTTTTGTCTAGAAGGGTCTTATAAAGATGATGTTGACTCCTTTGGCTCAAGACAATAAATCCTAAGACCTAACAAACCCTAAAAGCACGAAGAACATGCTTTTTACCTAAAAGACAACCAATAATGAGCATGAAACCCATGCTTTAATTATACTAACTTTTCTTTTCTTTTATTGTTTGTTACATAGGATACATATTGAAATGAGTACAACAATTATGAAGACCGAAACTAGTTACATTTCTCAACAATCTGCACTCACTGAAGCTATTGTCCGCTTCTTGCATTTTTCTCGCTCTTCTTTCTCTACAGACAATTGCTGACATAGTTGTTGAACTCATGATAGCCATAGCATTTGACCTTTGAAAGGTCCTTCTTTTCACCTTTTGGGTTCAGTCCCCTACTAGACCCCTTCTTCTCTTTCCCTTTTCCTTCTAGGGCCACTTACTCCTATTGCTCCTCATTTACCTGAGTCCTACTGCAACTACCACTGACAAGGCTATGTCTAAGCTCCTCCTGAGTGAAATTGCTCCATAATCGATCCCAACTCGGTAAGGTGTCTCATTTATTGATGACTTGAACGGAGACATCCCACTGCTTCCTAAACGCATTGAGGGCTATATGCATTATCTTGTCATCATCTGGTTTATCTCCCACTGCAGCTAACTTGTCCTTTACTAGTCTAAGCCTGGTGAGATAGCGAACAACCTTTTTACCCTTGTTCATCTTGGTATTTCTCAACTTTTCTCTAAGAATGACCTTCCTGTTAGTAGTGGCATCTTTGAACAACTTCAAAATTGTGTCCTAAATTTACTTTGATATAACTAACTCAGGAATATGTGGAACTATATGGTCCTTGAGTCCATCAAGGATTATCTTCCATGCTTTGGCATCTTCCTTCTTGTATGTTGCAAGTTGTGTTGGATCCATTGGTTCTACTATCACACTGGTGACCAGTCACATACCCTTTGAGACCATTTTCTTCCAACAAGAAGTTAATTTTCTCTTTACTGACACAAAAATTTGAGGCTCCATCCAATCTATCTTTATCTCTCAAACCTACTAAGGCCATTTTACAAACCCTCTGTTAATTTTTGGGTACCAGAGGACAAGTGGTTCCACATGGCTTTGATCTTTTGCCTAGAGAAAAGTGTCCACTCTATTGTACTTCCCCTAAAAGTGACTTTATAAGTGGTAAAGTGGTCTAATTTAAAAGTGACTTTATAAGTGATAAAGTTACATTCTAATTTAAAAGTGACTTTATTAAAGTCAATAGAGAATTAGAAGGTGAAAAAGTGACTATGGAAATAAAAAGCTAAGTGGGTCTTTATTTAAGTGGGTGAGTGATTAAATAGAAAAAGTGAAAATAATGTGCATTTATTTTCAGCCCTTGATCTAAAGCTATCTTAGCCATTGGATTTAGGGATCACTCAAAAGTCACTTAGGTTAGGGTAGAGAAGAAAAGAAAAGATCATATTATTCTTTCATGAGCATTTGAGAGAAGGAAAGAGAGAATAAGAAGAAATTTCTGAGGAGGGAGGAGGTGAAGGAGAGAAGCAAATATTTGGCACGCATTCCAAGGAGGGCATTCACAACAAATCTGTATAGCAGGAGTATTGGCATGCATCCCAAGATAGTAATACCGTACAGTTGTTTGGCACACATTCCAAGGAGAGTACGACACAAAATTCGAGGGAGAGAAACAACAAGTTGAAGGCACGATTTTCGAGGCAGAGCTGGGCATGATTTTGGAGGAAATTTGTTGTACCTTTTTTGTACAGTTTGTACAGGTTGTACGTTGCATTCTAGGCACATTTCTCGAGGCATGTCATACAATATTTATTGCTGTAATTTTTCTGTTTGAGCAGTTTTTTGTTGGCATGATTTTCGAGGTGGAGTTTATGCACAAAAGTCGAGATAAGTCTATATTTTGTGAATGCTGGAATTTTCCTGTGTATTTCATATTCTCTGTAAAAGATTTTCAGAAATAAAGAAGAGCTCTCAAATTGGTTTTCCCCAAGAGTTGTAGGGGTTTTTTCCAGGATCACATTCACCAAAAATCACTGTGTTATTTTGTGTGTGGTTGTTATAATTTTTCTATGCATTTTCTAGTAGTCGTAAAAATCTCCAAATTTGTATTTTCAGAAATAAATGTCATTTCCAGATTTTAGTGTTTTTATGATGCTTGGATTTAACATTAAATGCATGGACTGATAAGGGAAAACTGATAATCGAAGTGGGGACTGAAATTTTACATGGTATTAGAGCTTAGTTGGCTGGAAATTGTTATATAGGACAGTGAATCATGTCTTTGGGATTGAGGGTTGAAGATAGGTTAGATGGGCAGAGTAACTTTAGTGCATGGAGGGAGAGAAACCAAAGTATCTTTGAGGAAGCAGAGGTCTAGGGCATTATGGTACATACGACCTAGCACCCAGTGGCAGTTCCTGTTGATCCAACACAGTTAGCAGAGTTCACTAAAAAGAATGCTAAGGCCAAAAGAATGATTTTGGATGGAGTCAAAGATCATGTCATTTCTCATGTAAGAGGAAACACTGATGCACACGAAATGTGGATTGCCTTGATCGGGCTTTACCAGAGCTCAAATGAGAATCGTAAGATGGTCCTAAAGGTTACACTGAAGGCCATAAGAATGGCTAAGACTGACAGTGCTACAACCAACGTTGCACGAAGCAGGGACGTTTTTTGGAAGCGGGGACGCAGAAGCGTCATTTCTAAAAAATCTAGATAGCGAAGTGTCTACTATATATATATATATATATATATATATATATATTTTAATTTTATTTTTTTTGCATTTATATTAAAAAAACATCCAAAATACCAAATTAATTGTAGAAGATATGTAAGCATGCATATTTGTACATAAATCAAGATAGATATGACATCCATTGTACATTAATGATTAATTATTTGAGCATCAACCATCTATAATCTAGATTCTTCTCCTCTTGTCTAGCCTTTTGCCTCTACCTCGATTAGCTAGGGACATTAGTCAAAATTGCGAAAAATTGATCAAACTACCTACTGCAAGCCTTAAAATATGGTAGAAAGAACTTAACATGCTTGATCGATGATTTTAAGTTGATTAAAATGTAATTTTTTGCTAACGACATGACAAAGGAGTTCAACAATTAACACCACCAACACTAGGGTACATATAGGGCTTGGTGCTCTTGATTAAATGCTAAACACATACCCTTATACATGATATAATCTAATGAAATGCCACCATACCATCGATCCTGAATTCCTGAAAAATATTAAGTCTGCAGAATTTTGAATAGGATGTGAAATTCTATTTTCTACATATGAAGTCCGATCAGGCTGGAACCACTCTCAAACATCCTAAGTCATTTCATGGTAATGTTACAAATTTAAGTAAAATGATGAAAATGAAAAATAAAGGAGAATGTCACTTTTACTTACAGGATCCGAACAGGAAGTGCGACGCTTTCGTACAGGGATCTGTTGTACGAAACGCGGATCCGCCGTACGGAAACACGGATCTGTCCGTACGGTTCCAAAAAACCAAGAAGCGTAATTTTTTTTCCGAAACGTGTTTCGAGGGGTGGATCCCGTACGGTTCTGTATGGACCGCGTTTCGAGGGTTGGAGCCAGGGGGTTGGGGGGGGGGATGTTTCCTGCGACATTGGCTACAACATACCTCACCAAGATCACTTCGGTGAGAGATGAGTTGGCAGTTGTAGGAGAGACCATTTCACCCACTGAGTTGGTGAGGATAGATTTGCATGGTCTTCCCAAGACTTGGGAGAGTTTTGTAGATGGTATTGTTGCATGGGAAAACCTTCTCGGATGGGAAAGGTTGTGGGATGATTACATTCATAATGAGATCAGGAAGAACCATCTTGTGGCAACCAAACAGGGGGAAGAGGATGACAATGTGGCGTTGTTGGAAAGAGGCAAGAAAGGCAAATCAAAGAAGGGAGCTTCCACCAGTGGAGGCAAAGGAGAAGGTAAAGGCAAGCAACAGAGCAAAGAAAAGGACTATTCCAAAGTCAAATGTTGGAATTGTCAAAAGATGGGACACTGTGCTGTTGTGTGTTGAGAGAAGAAAAATAAGAAAGGGAAAGAAAAAACCATGGCAGCTTCTACGTAGATAGAGGGCTTCTCAGAGAGCTTTGATCGAGAGTTTGGATTCATAGCTTGTGAGGCCTCCAGTGCAGTATCACTTGCCATACAGGTTCAAAGGAAGTGTGCACTCGTCTCTACTAGCAGAGCATCTTCTAGTGTTTGGTATGTTGACAGTGGCGCTTCTCGCCATATGACAGGAGTCAGGGAGTACTTCTCAGAGCTATCAGAGAGTGATATTGATATGGAGGTAGTACTTGGTGATGACAACATTGTTAGAGTAGTCGGTGTTGGAACCCCTTGAAAGTGTCAGATGTTTTATATGTGCTTGGAATGAAGAAGAACTTGATATCTATTTCAGCACTTGAGGATAGAGGGTATGAGGTGTTGTTCAGGAGTGGACAGGTGCTCATATATCCTAAGGGAACTCCAGTTGCTTCAGCTAGAGTGATTGGAGTGCGCCATGCTAAGGTGTACAAGTTCTCATTCTAGCCCCTGATGGCATTGAGTAGCAGTACCAGGGACATGACCAACAACAGTTCTAGTAGTTCAAAGTTGTGTGAGATCTAGCGTCATAGGATGGGTCACATGTATCATGGGGCCTTGAGGACATTGCGGGAGATCACCATTGGTGTGCCAGATTTCAGTTTTGATCACCTTGATGTATGCAGAGGATGTGCTATGGGGAAGTTTGCAAAATCTCTTTTTCCCAGCAGTGACAGCAAGACAACAGGGATCCTTGACTTGATTCATTCCAATGTGAGTGGTCAAATGTCTCATGTGTCCTTGAGTGGCTTTGAGTATTTTGTCTTATTCATTGATGACCACTCCAGGAATACCTGGATTTATTTCTTGAAGACCAAGAGCGAGGTCTTCAAGCGGTTTTGAGAGTTCAAAGTTCTCGTGGAGACCCAGACAGGAAGGAAGATCAAGGTACTCAAGTCAGACAATGGAGGTGAGTATACTCTTGGTGAGTTTGTGGATTTTTGTGCCGAGGTAGGTATTAAGAGGGAGTTCACTGTTCCTTACAACCCCCAGTAGAATGGGGTGTCAGAGAGGAAGAACAGATCCATTGTAGGGGTTGCCAAAACCATGCTTCATGACCAGGGGTTACCTTTATTTCTGTGGGTAGAGGCCTGCAACACTGTTGTTTACTTACAGAACAAGAGTCCACATCGTGCCTTGGGGAATGTGACTCCTTAGGAGGCTTTCACAGGGAAGAAGCTTGATGTTTGGCACTTTCGTATCTTTGGGTGCCTTACATATTCTTATGTCCCCAAAGAGAGCAAGACCAAGCTAGAACCTACTGCAGACAAAGGCATCTTTATGGGTTATAGCTAGACCTCGAGAGCTTACTGGATTTACATTCCTGCAAAGAGGAAAGTGGTTGTCAGGAGGGATGTAAAGTTCGAGGAGGAGAGAGCTTTCAGGAGGTCACGAGAATTACATTATATAGTCACCAGACTCTCAGCAACAGTTGAGTCAGTCTCAAGGATCTAGTGCACAGGGTGCAGGAGGCCAGGGATCAGGAAGTACATCTATTACAGTTTCAGGTCCATAAGTGAGCAGTGGCACTCAGAGTCAGGTGAGGGGATCTTCGGGCAGCGTACAAGGCAGTCCATAAAACAATTCACAGTATAGTCCACTGATGGACAACTCGCATGGTAGATCAGGTTCTACAGGCACAGGTACAGGTATGGGATCAGTGGGCAAGCCTTCACGAGTTCAAGTTTCTGATGATGATGAGGATTCTTCCACTCCGGTGGAAGAAGTAGTTTAAGGGAAGAGGAAGCCCAAGTGGCTTCAAGACACCCTGCGCGAGGCCACATCTGTCGCTGGTCCAAAGAGACAGGTCAGAGAGAGTAGACCACCTGAGCGATTATGTAGTTACATGGCATTGGTAACAAGCATTGTTGACACCGAGCCTTCTAGTTATGAGGAGGCAACCAACCAGTAAGTCTGGAGAGAGGCCATGATGGAGGAGTATTCTTCTCTTATGAAGAACGATGTTTGGGAGGTAGTGCCTAGGCCTGAAGGTAAATCATTTGTTACTTCCAGATGGCTTTACAAGATAAAACATGCTGCAGATGACAGCATAGAGAAGTTCAAGGCTCGGTTTGTGGTGAGAGGGTTTTCACAGGTGGAGGGAGTTGACTATGAAGAGACCTTCGCTCCCGTAGCTCGGTATACATCTATTCGCTCCATTATATCGACACAGGGACTTCACTCAATAAACCCCTAACATATCACATGCGATCATAGCATATTAAACAATACCTTTAATATGAGTAAATATTGGAAAATACCCTTAAAAAACACAATATTTAACCCCCTACCAATATAAACCCAATACACCTTCCCAATTTAAAAATCCCCTACTTTCACTATATATTGTAGGTATCCATTTTTTTATTAACATTTTTTATACCCATTTATATTTTTTCATTAACTTTGGGCTCCATTTTTTATACATGCCAATATAAAAACCCTTTATCCCCTATATATCCCCTAATATATTGTCATATTTTCCTCATTATATATCCCCCAATATGAACCCACGTGCTATGGTATTTCTCTCGTAGTGAAGCCCCCGTGTATATCGATTGCAACAAAGATGGGTTGGAAGATCCACCAGATGGATGTGAAGACCGCCTTTCTCAATGGCTTCATTTAGGAGGAAGTTTATATTGAGTAGCCGCAGGGCTTTGAGGTGCATTGGTGGGAGACCCATGTACGCAGGTTGAAAAAGGCACTCTATGGCCTAAAGCAAGCTCCGAGAGCTTGGTATTTGAGGATTGATACTTACTTGTAGCCGTTGGGTTTCACTAAGAGTGAGGCTGATTCGAGCCTATACTTCATTCTGATAAGTGAGGAGCCTCTCATTTTGGTGTTGTATGTTGATGACTTGGTCATCACTGGAGCAGAGAGACTCATTAAGGGCTGCAAGAGAGATCTCGCTTCAGAGTTTGAGATGAAAGATATCGGCTTGATGCATTATTTTCTGGGATTGGAAGTGTGGTAGGAGGAGGGGCATATCTTCCTGGGACAGGGGAAGTACACAGTGGATATTCTTAGCAGATTTCACATGGAGGACTACAAACCCATGTCTACACCTATGATCACTAACTGGAAGAAGCTTCACGCTTCCGAGTCTGAGTCGGTGGATCCTACTCTATACATGCAGCTGATTGGATCATTGATGTATTTGGTCAACACTCGACCAGATATATGTTTTGCAGTTAACACTGAGTCAGCTCATGTGTGAGCCCAGGAGAGTGTACTGGTTGGCTGCAAAACACATTCTTCGTTACTTGCAGGGTACTGTGGATTATGGTCTGGATTATAGACAAGGTGATGGGGTGAGACTGGCAGGGTACACATTCAGATTGTGCAGTATGTGCTTCAGACAGGAAGGGTACTTCAGGGTGCTGTTTTGGGTTGGGTTCGGCAGTTGTGTCGTGGTTCAGCCGGAAACAACAGTCAGTTGCATTGAGCTTAGGTGAGGCAGAGTATATGGCTGCTAGTTTGGCTAGTTGTGAGGCCATATGGCTTCGCAAGATGTTGTTTGGTCTATTTGGTCAGGCATTGAGACCTTTTGTGATTTACTACGATAATCAGAGTTGCATAAGACTCACGAAGAATCTATTTTTTCATGACAGGTCAAAACATATTGGGATCAAGTATCACTTCATTCGAGACTATGTCCAAAAGGGAGCAGTCAAGCTTGAGTACATCTCCACAAATGAGCAGTTAGCGGACATCTTCACCCAAGCCTTACCACAGGGAAAACATGTCTACTTCAGAGACAAGATGAGAGTGGTGAGGAATACTTTCCTCGGTAAGAGGGAGTGTTAAATTTTGGGTGCCAGAGGACAAGTGGTTCCCCATGGCTTTGATGTTTTCCCTAGGGAAAAGTGTCCACTCTATTGTACTTCTTCTCCTAAAGGCTAAACGTGACTTTATAAGTGGTAAAGTCAGTCTAATTTAAAAGTGACTTTATAAGTGATAAAGTTACGTTCTAATTTAAAAATGACTTTATTAAAGTCAATGAAGTATTAGAAAGTGAAAAAGTGACTATGGAAAGAAAAGGCTAAGTGGGTCTTTATTTAAGTGGGCAAGTGATTAAATAGGAAAAGTGAAAATAATGTGCATTTATTTTCAGTCCTTGATCTAAAGCTATCTCAGCCATTAGATTTAGGGATCACTCAAAAGTCACTTAGGTTAGGGTAAAAGGAGAGAAGAAGAGAAAAGATCATATTATTCTTTCATGAGCATTTGAGAGAAGGCAAGAGAGAGCAAGGAGAAATTTCTGAGCAGGGAGGTGAAGGAGAGCAACAAATCTTTGGCATGCATTCCAAGGAGGGCATTCACAACAAATCCGTACAGCAGGAGTATTGGCACACATTCCAAGACAACAATATCGTACAGTTGTTTGGCACGCATTCCAAGGAGAGTAGGGCATAGATTTCGAGGAAGAGAGACAATAGTTTGAAGGCACGATTTTCAAGGAGGAGATTTGATGTACCTTTTCCATATAGTTTGTATAGTCCATTCAAGTTGTACGCTGCATTTTAAGCACATTTCCCAAGGCATGTCGTACAACATTTATAACTGTAATTTTTCTGTTTGAGCAGTTTTCTATTGGCAAGATTTTCGAGGTGGAGTTTATGCACAAAAATCGAGATAAGTCTATAGTTTGTGAATGCTGGAATTTTCCTGTGTATTTCATTTTCTCTGTAAAAGATTTTTCAGAAATAAAGAAGAGCTCTCAAACTGGTTTTCCCAAAGAGTTGTAGGGGGTTTTTCCAGGGTCACATTGACAAAAAATCACAGTGTTATTTTCTGTGTGTGGCTGTTATAATTTTTTGTGCATTTTCCAGATGTAAATATCTCCAAATTTGTATTTTCAGAAATAAATGCCATTTCCAGATTTTAGTGTTTTTATCATGCTTGGATTTAACATTAAATGCATGGAGTGATAAGGGAAAAGTGATAATTGAAGTGGGGACTGAAATTTTACACCCTCAGAAATATAAGGAAACTCAAATAAACTGGTGAATACGAACGAGGTTTTTAACCCTCGACTTTTCTCTTCTTGTGCCTGCGCAGACCTTCTACCCTCAAATCCACTCTAATACCATGTGAAATTTTAATATTGTTGTAGTTACTGGGTATTATTCAGCTATTGGAATTTGATTATTTGTCTACAATTTATATGCGGCGAATATTGAATAAAACACTACTACAACTTCATGAAAATTAATTCAGAGGAACTGAGAACATATTACACACACAAAATAATAGACATTGATATTTTTAGACAAATGTCCCTAGGAAAACCCTAGTGTGGGGAAAACCAATTTTGCAGATGAGTATCTTTATTATTCTTCACAAAATCTGTAATTGAAAATATTACAATTGTTTGTTGTATATTAGCAAACCTTCGGAAAATTGTTTCCTTCACTTCTACAAGTCGATTTGACCTCTTGGAAGGAACTTGGCCCCTCGAATTCAATACAGCCTCCCTTTGGCTCATTGAAGTGATCCACAAGTGCAACCCTGGCAAACTCGACCTCTCTAGCAAACTCACGCTGGCTGGGAAATTAACTCGGCCTCCTCTGGAAATTTGACTTCTACTAGGAAAATCAACTTCTCTTGTGCAAATCGATCACTCTGGCAAATTCCTTCTTGCTCCAACAACTCAGCTTCTTTGAGTCAATTCACACTACTGGGAAACTCAACCTCTTCTGTAGATAAAATCGATCTCCTCTAAGTCTGAGAAACTGGAAATTGTTGTCAAGAATTATCTCCAACTCTATCTTTAATCGTTGTTGATCTCAATCTGCTAGTGCCCTCATGCTATCATTGTGCCTTTTGCTCTCACTACAAATCTGTGTCTTGAATGTGTTCTCCAAATGCCCTTCGACCTCCTCTTATAATCTCTCGTTGAGCAACCAACCACCACAATCTAATCTCAATCGATAACTAAGATCATCTTGAGTTCTAAAAATGACTTTTCTAGAAGTTACTAGAGGAAAATCGATTTGCCTCAATTAATCTTGGTTAATTAAGCCATTTTCCTGGGTTAGACTTAAGAAAATTAATAAACTAGCTAATTAATTCAAATTAAGGAATTTTTCTTGGAAACTTTTTCTAGGTGTTGGAGGAAATTAATCCATTGTGTTCCTTAGTCTCGTAGATACCATTTGAGACTAGAACATTTGTCCGAGCTACGCAAACTAACCCTTTATGGGCTAAAACAGGTTCCATGTCCAACGCATGCCAAGATCAATGGATATCTTCTTGGTTTCGGCTTCGACAGGAGTGAGGCGGACTCCAACTTTTACTATGTAGTACTTATTGAGGGTGAGTCACTCATCTTGGTACATGTGGATGTTCTCTTCTTGACAGGATTAGAGAAGCTCATAGGGATGTGTAAGGAGGATCTTGCCTTGGAATTCGTGATGGAGGTCGGTTTAATGCACTACATTTTGGGAGTGGAGGTGTGGTAGCAACTAGGAGAGATTTTCCTTGGATAGGGCAAGTATGTAGGAGAGATCTTGAGGAGGTTCAGGATGGGGAATTGTAGGCGTATGTCTACACCAATGATCACCAAGTTGAAGAAGCTAAGTGCTTCTGAAGGAAAGTTGGTGGATCCCACACTGTACAGGAAGCTAATAGGTTCCTTGGTGTATCTGGCAACACTAGGTCGTATATATGTTTTGTTGTGAACACACTTAACTAGTTCAGGGTGGAGCGAAGACAAGTTCATACGATGGCAACGACGCATGTGTTGAGGTACCTATGAGGTATGGTAGACTTTGGATTGAGATATGTTAGAGTTGGTGTGGAGCTACATGGGTACACAAATTTTGATTGGGCAAGGAGTGTTGTGGATAGAAAATCCATGTTGAGATGTTGCTTTAGCTTGGGATCAGCTATGATCTCGTGGTATAGTAGGAAGCAAGAATTAGTGGCACTTAGTTTAGCAGAGGCAGACTACATGGCAGTGAGCATGGTGAGTTGTGAGACAATATGGCTTCACAAGATGCTTGTAGAACTATTTGATCTGCAGATGGGGCCAACTGTGATTCACTGTGATAATCAGAGTTGCATCAAGCTTTCTGAGGATTTTATGTTTCATGATCAGTTGAAGCACATCGAGATCAGATATCACTTCATCAGAGATAGGGTCCAGATAGGCACTGTGAGACTATGGTACATTTCTACAGAGGAGTAGGTGGTAGATATTCTCACTAATCCTCTAGTGAAGGGGAAGTTTATGAAGTACCAAGATAAGCTGGGGGTGGTGGAGAATCCCTTCCTTGCTAGGAGGGAGTGTTGAAGCTTGTGGTAGCTTCAAAAGTTTTAATGCACAGGCTTGGTGTCTTAGCATGTGTAAGATTATTTATTGCCTCTTTAGGTGCTTGTTTGGTGGAGTAAGTGATTTATGCCTTCTTCCTAAGTCTAACTTAGGAAAAGTACAATAATTAAAGTCAATTAATTATTGTGAACTATTAAGCAATGTTCCACCGAGTTTCTGAGATGGGGAAACGCGGGAGTAGGGATACGCATAAGGGAGACGTATATAAGCAACCCCAAAATTTAGGGAAATTTCGGGGAAACGAGGGGACGTCAGAGCCATAAAAATTATAAAATTATTAAAAATTTAATTTAAAAAAAAAAATCCCATCAATATGTTAATAACTAAATTAGTAGATAGTAAATCTTATTAATTATGAAATGCACATCTAAATATGATCATCAGTTAGACTATTGTGAAGTAAAATTATCATTTGACATTATGCAATGTTCCATCTAAATTCATCATTTGGAAATGGGTATTAATGTTATGCAAGTACATCTAAACTAAATTCATCATTTGACAATTGAAACTACGCAATGCACATCAAAAATTAAATTCATCATATGACAATGACATTTGAAGTCTAAAACAACCATAGAAAACTGAATTAAAAATAAACATAGGAAGCAGTGAAATGCAAAAATTGTTTTTTTTAATTGTTATTAGCGAAAAAATTCGGGGGGCGCGTCCCTCTTGCATCCCCCCTGCATCCCCTCGTTCCCCCCACAAGAGAGACGCATTTCGTCACTAGAAAAACAGCCCCCTAGAGTTTCCCCAAGTTTTCCAAAAAAGGGGATGTGGGGAAAGTTTCCCCATCTCGGGAGTGTGGGGGAGCGAGGAAGCGCGTCCCTGTGGAACACTGCTATTAAGTCATTTTCTAAGGATAAATAATTTAATTTAAGTGACATAAATAATCTCAACCATTGATCTCCAAAATCTTCTCGAAGGGAGATTAGGGTTAGGGATTTGAGCTTAATGAAGATTATAAAAAAAGCCTAGTGAAGAGGTGAAAACGCACAAGAACTCAATAGAGAGAACAACAACAAGAGAATATGATTTTCTCTAGTGCGAGTGACTCAGTAGACTTGAGTGCAGAGGAGAAGAAGTACAGGAGAATTTGAGGGCAAATCCAGGAGGCTGATTCATTAGAGACAAGCCAATTTTATTGGAATAGTCGATTTGCTGGAGACTGAGTTTCATAACATGCAGTAGCAGCTCGTGGGAATGCCCGGAGTCGATTTGCCAACAGATTGGTTGGGCCGAATTTCTTCAAGTCGATTTCCTTCGATGACTAATTTTCTTCAGGCCGAATTCCTTGGACCAAATTCATCTTGTGGGGGTTGAAGTTACACGTTCCAGTTATTGTATTTTTCCTTGAATCTCTGTGGGTTGAAAACCCAAATTTTCCAGATTAGTATATGACGAAGAATTGTTGTGGGTGAATTATTTTTCATTGTGTGATTGATCTCTTCGATTTAGATTTTGTTGCATATCTCTTTGTAGATGTTAAGATATGAGTGATTTTTTTTTCAGTATTCAGAATTTATTTGGCTAATTAAATAAATTGCTGGGAATAAAATTAATTGTCGTGAGAAAATAAATCTGGGTTGGTATTTAGAAATTTAACAACACGGTATTCATATTAGTTAGGATATCTAATGTATAATTTACTTCATAATACTTCTCATAGATTTGTACTTTGTAAGTTTCATATCATAGCATTAAATTTTTTTCTTTGTACTAAAGGTTCATATTTTGTTAAAGTACACATAAGTTAATTGTAAAGGTTTAGAGTAATAATAATTGTTCAGTTAATTTTTTTTGGAATTACGCATACATTAATTATAGAGATTTAGAGTAACAATGACCTATATGCTTACATATGAGGAAATTGGCGTCCCCATGAAAGTTAGGTGAAAATCTCATTAGACATTATTCGTTTTTAATGAATGTTCTTGCATGTACACTGTTTTTTGGTGAATCTTTTTTTCCTCTATTTAAGAAATTAATAGTGCAGTAATATTATGTTAATGTATTAACGGTAATATCTTATTTTTATATTATTTATAAATGGATTAGTTCTTGTAATGTGTAATATCCCAAATGGGAAAATAATAATAATAATAGGCTAAAAGATATTACGGAGACAACAAAACAAAAGCTGATATCAAAACACCAATGGAGCCATAAAATACTGCTGAGCCATTTTATTAATTTGCTAGAAATGAGTACAATGGAGGTGCTGGAATGAAGGAACCTAGGCTTGCTCGAGGCAAGTTGAGAAGCCCTTTGAATCAATGCTGAAATTCCCCACTGATGGGACGATGTATGGCTATAGCTCTGCGCTGCAATCTGCCAGAAATGTTGCTGCTGCTTTCGAAGAAATGCCGCTAGGGCCTGCTACACTGCTCAGAAAATTCTGGGACTTCAACCACGGACTCTACTAAAGAAACCCACAGAAACCCACGAAAGAATATGCCAAATGTTGACCCTGGAATTTCAGCCCAATTTCCCCTAGCTCCTCTAGCTGCTCGCTGAGTTAGGATCTCTGTTTGACACCTCAAATCTGCCCAGAAAATTCTGGCAAATTAATCTTGGCTTCTCCTCAATAAACCCAGAAAAACCTGCGAAGGAATTCTGAAAAGATTGACCCCAGAAATTCACCCTCTAAGGATGGCTATGCTCTCCCGCTGGGTACGTTGGCCTCTCTGATGAAAACACTGAAAAAAGGGCCTCCAACTCTCTGAAAATCTCAATTATAGAAGGGTTGATCCCCTCACAATCTCCCGACTGAAATCTCGTGAAGTTCTCTCCTCCAGATGCTGCTCCTCTCTATGACTGCATAATCTCCCTGGAACACTGCGCTGCCCTTGGAAGTGACTGCGTAATCCTGAGGATGAAATGGTATTGCTACTCTCCAAAATTGATGGTATGGTTTCTCTCTTGAGCGGGCACTTGAAGTCCCCCGAGGACGAGGTTGGGATCTCTGCTCGGAGACACCCTTGTGCTAAACAACACTGCATACCCAACTAAACATCTTGAGCGTGCTCTAGTCTTGACAGACAGAAAATCATAAGATGCAAGAATAATCAGAAAGGCTGCCTTCCTCTCCTTTTATGCTTGTGAACCCCTAAAATCCCTTGGGCCCACCTATGCTGTGCTATCCCTCTGTGCCACGTTGTCCCTTGCTACGCTGCGCTGCCTCTCCCACACTGCCACTGCACTGCCTGGCCCCACGCTGCCACTGCGCTGTCCTAAGTGCCTCCTCTCCTGCCCTGTCACTTTGCCTCATGGGCCCCACATCATCTTTTAATTAATCTACCTCGTGACTTTAGGAAAGTGCTTTTATTTTAATGTTTTATTCATGGGTCCCCTCACCCCTTTATTTCTGCCCAATGTTAGGATTTGTCGAAATTAATCAAAATTAATATCCCAATTAGCTGACTACTAATTTGGGGATATTACAGTCCTCCCCGCCAAAAATTGCTTGTCCTCAAGCAATGCCTGAGCAAGCCTCTTCTATGGCTTACACTCCCCACAATCACTGCAAAATGTGGCTGGGTCCCAGATGCACCACTGAATCTTCCCTGTCCTTTGCATCACTCTGATATGAAGGGATCTCTCAATGCTAGGATCCCAAGCCGTCTTATCCAACATGAAGCTCCTCCTACTCCACTCAGCTAATGAAGTCCCCCACTCCATCAGTGACTCATTAAAGCCCATTGGAAGATCTTCATGATCTCTCCATGCAGTATGCATCTCACCCCTAGAGGTTATCGAGCTATGTAAAGATGTAATGCTCGAGTCCCCTACTAATCTCATAAAGGTGCCACCATGTTGTCGCTACGCCACTCTGACTATGAGATACCCCCCGTCATGCGCAGACTGTATCCCTCTCTCTTGGGGCCTTGTGGCGAAAAATCTGTGAAGGCAAGGCTCATCCTCCCCGGGCATCTCCATGATGTTGATATATACCCCTCCACTGCGGATCGTGACCCTGAGCAACAATATAATAAGTCTCCTTCGCCATGCAATGGAGGTCTCAGTGCTCTCTCCCTTATCAAAACCAAGGTGGATTGGATCACCGTCTGCTCTGCCCTTGCTCATCACAAAGGGGAGTGATCCGCTTGGCCAACAGAGCCCTAGATCCCCCAACCATACGGGGAGCTCACAACTCCCACTCCCCACAGGATGCTGCCGCGTAGCGCTGCTATCTGCTATGTAATATTCCGAATAGAAATAAACAGCAATATAAAGCACATAAACAAGAAACTACAACAACTAGCGAGATATCATATGAACAAGGAAAAACATGGAGAACGCTGAGCCATTTTATTAAGTGCTGAAAGATAAAATGAATACAAAGGTGATCAGAATGATGGCACCTTGACTTGCACTAGGCAAGCGTAGAAATAATTTCAAACTATATCATGGAATGGCTGCTCCCTTAATGACTGCGTAATTTCCAGCTGTCGTGCTACTACTACTGCTGGAATAGACTAAGTCTTAGGGGCTGCTCCCCTTCTCAGAAAATTATGAAACTTTGGGAATAGGCTCTCCACCGAATACCCAGAAAAGCCCAGAGAGCTTTTCGGAAATGGATGAGCTTTGAAAATGACCTCCCTCGAGGTATAACGCTGTCCCAGTGATAAACGTTGGTCTTGAATGATCTGCTGCAAAAGCTGGCCTCCAACTCTACCAAAATGATGGAATAGGGAAGTGCTAACCCCTTTCCAACTCTCTCGGGCTGAATCCCCTGACAAACCCTCAATCCAGAACTTCCTCCTCCAAAGACTACGTGCTCCTTCTCACTGACTGCGTTGTCCAAGCAAGTGAATGATCCCAACTGTGGCTGCTACAACTCCCTCCGAAAAATCAAAGGTAGAACTCCTCACCTGAGCAGGCACTCGAAATCCCCCGGTGCTGAGGTTGGGATCTCCGCACAGAGACACCCGATGTATTGAACAACACTTGCAAACTTTGCTCAACAACAAAAGCGTGCTCAATGTCAAAAGAAAAATATCATAGATGCATAATAGAATGAGCAAATGAGGAGCCTCTCTCCCTTTTTATGCTTGGACAACCTTGATCTCACCTAGCCCCCACCAAAACTGCACTGTCCCCTTAAGTCACAATGTTCCTCTATCTTTGTGCTGTCATGGGCCCACACTGCCCACACTGACACCTCCTTCACGCTACCACTTCGTCCTCTAGACCCCACGCTACCAAATAATCACGTCTCCAAGTGACTTTAGGAAATGCTTTTTATTCAAAGTGTGAGTTAAGTGTCTCGAAAATTTCACCCACTTTATTTCTAACTTAACTTTATTAAAGTAAAGTAGTCAAAAATTAATATTTCCAATTAGCTATTGCTAATTCGGAATATTACAGTCCTCCCTGCCAAAACGTTGCTTGTCCTCAAGCAACTGCAATGATGGATGCTGTAAGATTTTCTCACTCTCCCAAGTGGCATCCTCATCTGGTAAGTTCCTCCATCTCACCAGATTTTCCCTGACTGTCTTGCTCTGCAGTTGCCTCTCCCTCGTGTCAATGATGGCCTCTGGCTGCAACACTAAATGCCCCTCATCATCTGTGGATGGGAGCTCCTTAGTTGCAGTCACCTACTGTCCCAATGCATTCTTCAGGCATGATACATGGAAGATATTATGAATCCTGCTACCGGTGGGCAGCTCCAACTCATATGCAACCTCCCCGATCTTGCGTGTCATCCTATATGGTCCATAAAAGCGGGGCTTGAGCTTCTCGGCCCCCTTCTGCTTCAGTGTGGATTGCCGATATGGTTGCAATCGTAGGTAGACCAAATCCCCTACCTCAAACTGTCTCTCAACCCTTCCCCTATCGGCATATAGCTTCTGTCGATTCTGTGCTGTAGCTAAGTTATCCTTAAGAGCCCGGAGTATATCCCGACTCTGTTGGATCCAATCCTTGGCCCTAGGGGCCTTGCTAGCACTAAATATCACGTCATCAAAAGATACAACATGATACCCATATAAAGCATAAAATGGATTCATACCGATAGACATATGGTAAGTGGTGTTATAATAGTACTCCCCCAAGTGCAACCTTTGTAACCATGCCTTTTGCTGCCCGGTGACATAGTTTTGCAAGTAGCGTTCTAGTTACTTGTTCACTATCTCCGTCTGCCCATCCGTCTGTGGGTGATAACTGGTGCTCGAGGTCAACTCGGTACCCACCAAATGGAAAAGCTCTTTTGCCAAAACCCGCCCATGAAGCCGCTGTCCCTGTCACTGACAATGGTCTTTGGAAGACCATGCAATCTGAAAACATATCTGAAGAACAACTTTGCTACCTGTGTTGCAGTGTATCGTGCTGATATAGCGAAGAAGTGTGCACACTTTGTCAGCTGGTCAACGACTACAAATATGCAATCCTTTCCCTGTACAGTGGGCAACCCTATGATGAAATCCATCGAAATGCTCTCCCATTTCCCCTTTGGTATGGGAAGAGGCTGAAGTAAACCTGCAGGATGGTTCATCTCTCCCTTATTACGCTGACATACTTCGCACTCCCTGACATGTTGGAGTACATCCTCCTTGAGGCCCTTCCATGAGAACCTCTCTCTGATGGCCCTATAGGTCTTGGTGAACCCCTGGTGGCCTGATAATGGCGAGTCATGTGAGGCGTGCAATATCTTGTCCTTGAGCTGGGAGCCCCCGATCAAGATCCTGTTCCTGAAGTATATCACCTCATCCATCACCCTGTACCTGTCATCTGTAATCTATCCGTCCAACACCTCACGGGAAAAACGGTCCTTGGAGTAATCTACCAACAACTGAGCCCTCCAGTCTGTATCTAAGCTCATCAAGGACAACGCTGCCGGTCTACATGAAAGTGCATTGGCCACCACATTGTTTTTCCCCTTGACATACTCGATGTCGAAATCATATGCCTGGATCTTGTTGACCCACTTCTGTTGTCTCTCCCGCAATTGCTTCTGCTCCAGAAAGAATCAGAGGCTGTTGTGGTCAGTCCTCACTCTGAACCTGTTATCCACTAGGTACTGCCAAAATTTGGCCAGTGCATGCATGATGGCCAACATCTCCTTGTCGTATATAGCATACAACCTCTCATGTGGCAATAACTTTTAGCCCTCGAAAGCTATGGGGTGGCCTCCTTGCATCAAGATTGTGCCTATCCCCTCCCATGATGCATCGCACTCTAGGACAAAGGGCTGTGTGAAATCTGGCAATGCTAAAGCTGGAAAACTGCTCATCACCTCCTTGAGCCCGTCGAAAGCCCTCTGCGCTGTGTCAGTCCAATTGAATGCCCCCTTTTTGGTAAGCTCTGTAAGGGGTGCAGCAAGTTGGGAAAACCCCTTGACGAACTTCCGGTATTAGGTGCAGATGCCCACAAACCCCTGAAGCTTCGTCACATTCTTAGACTCTGGCCAATACTTAATGGCCCTGATCTTCTTCTTGTCGACCCTCACTCTGTCCACACCAATGATATGCCCCAAGTAGAGCATTCGTGTCAGCCCAAACTCGCATTTGGAGAGCTTGGCATAAAAATGTTGCTCCTCCAATATGCACCATACATCCTCAATATGTTGTAGGTGCTCCTCCCATGTCCTATTGTAAGTCAAGATGTCATCGAAAAACACTAACACAGACTCTTCAAGTGACTGCGGATGATGTGATTCATGCATGACTGGAAAGTGGCCGGAGCATTGATTAGCCCAAAGGGCATCACCAAGAACTCAAAGTGACCGTAATGACATCTGAAAGCGGTCTTGGGAACATCCTGGTCCCTCATGCGAATCTGGTGGTACCCGGATCTCAAATCAATCTTCGAAAAGGACTTCGATCCCCTCAACTCATCCATCAACTCATCTGTTCGTGGAATGGGGTATCGGTTCTTCGTGGTCTTTTTGTTGAGAGCCCGATAGTCAATGCACATCCTCAGTGTGTCGTCCTTCTTCTTCACTAGTTTGATAGAAGAAGCAAATGGGTTAGTGCTAGGACGGATGTGTCGCAGCACTAGGAGCTCATGAATGGCCCTCTCAATCTCATCCCGGTAGGCCTTAGGATGCCTATAGGGTGTATTGATCATTGTGTGGATGCCCTGCTTCAGCTCAATGGTGTGCTCAAATCCCCGATTTGGTGGCTGCCCTAGTGGTATATCTCCAAAAACCATGGCATATTTATCTAGGATGGACTGCACATCTGGGTGTACGGCCTACCCTGTAGACCCTGCCTCCGAAGCACGTAGCTCCACTGCCCACTCTATGTCTCCCTTCTGGAAATCTGCCTCCATCCGATGTGCTGTATCTGTTTGTGATGGGTAAGTGTGCATGCCCCAAATCATCTCGTGCTTCCCGGTCTTCTTGTCTGTCCACTCCATCTCCAAGGTCTCCCAATCTGTGGTGACCTTCCCTTGCATGATCAACCACTGCACTCCGAGTATCACATTGGCGTCCGGAATGTCTACCACAAAGAAATGATTTGTCAGAGTGTATGTCCCTGGAGTCACTACCAAGGTTGGCACATACCTGGCACACTATATGGTTCTGGCACCTGGAACTAGTACCGAAAACCCATCAAAGCTCTCTGTCGGTATGCTCCTCCACTCTACCAACTGTGCATCAATAAAATTGTGGGTAGCCCCACTGTCCACTAATACCGAAACACGCTGTCCCTACATTGTACCTCGGACACGCAGTGTCAAGTATTTGGGAACCCCTTGCAAAGAAGCAAGGACTCCCCTGGTAGGTGCAAACGCTGCAACTCCCACCCTTGGTGGTGGAGGTGGTGGATGATCTCCTCTCTGTCCCGCATTGCTGCCTCCTGCCTCCATCTCCTCGTACTCATCCTCATCTCCATCACTGTCGGAGAAAACCTCGATATAGTGTGCCTTCCCCGCGGCACAAAGATGTCCTGGTGCCCATGGCTCCTGGCATGTGAAGCATAACTTCTTCCACCTCATATCTCTCCTGGTCTCATCATCCAAAGGCCCTCGACTCTGGTTCCCCTTTGGAGGCGGAACCCTCGTGTCCTTCCCCTTCGGCTGAAATGCCGGTCTCTGGGGGAAAGGAGCTCTAGTCCTGGGTAGTGTATCCTGTAAGTCCTAAGCCCTCCCAACTGTGTCATGGAGTGTAGCCGGCCTCGTCGATCTAACTAACCCCTGAAGTGGCTCTGCCAATCCATTGATGAACATGTAAATCATCCTGGCTGAAGACAAGTCAGGTACCATCACAGAGAGTCTCAAAAACTTAGAAATGTATGTGTCTAGACTCCCGCTCTGCTTGAGCTTAGTCAGCTCAACAAAGTGCTCCTCTGGATCCCTCCGATCATACCGCTCTATCAGCCTCCGTGTAAACTCAACATATGCTGTCACCCCTGAGTGCCCCAGCGTAGCCATCCCATGGAACCACCAATCATGGGCCTCGCCCTCCAGGTGCAGCGCTGCCACCTTGATCGCCTCTGCCTCTGCCATCTGATTAAGATGGAAATAGACATCCAACTTCTCCACCCAAGCCTTTGTCGAACACTTGGAGGATCCATCAAATGTCGGCAGGTAAAATCTGCCTAAAATGCGCTGTATATGCCCATCCTGTGAGTGCCTGTTCCTCCTGTTCTGGTTGCGGGGTCTGTTGTCCCTCTTGAGTTGTACGAAGTCATGGAATGTGAGGGCCTCTCTGAACTCTCGATCGTAGGACTGATACTTGGCAAAGTAATCCCCCATGTGAGCCGGTTCCGGCTCCTGCTGTGCTCCCGCCCCAGTGTCTGTGGCAAGAAATGTGGGCATCGTGGAATGTGGGGGTGTATGAGATGCCATTTGTTGTGCTGTGAGATGCTCCTACAAATGATGGGATGTGCCCGATCCCTCTTCGGTATGGAAACCCCTTGGGGTTTCACGCTATCTAGGTTCTGTGGTGATCTTTTGCCCCATCTCTTTTATCCGTCTCGACAACTCCTGCATTGACTTGAGGAGAAGTTCCCTGAACTCCTTTCGAGCATCTCTTTCCTCCGCCATCGGTTCCTCCTCTCTTGCGTCCACTACTGGAATGCAATCATCTTCCCCGAAAGTGACCTCTAGCCTCCGTTCTTGGTCTTTATACTTTCTTCCTCGGCAAGTGATGTATGGTTTTATACTGACACCTCCTGTTGAAATTTGGTTACCGGAGGACAGGTGGTTCCCTAAGGCTTTGATCTTTGGCCTAGGGAAAAGTGTCCAAAAGAATTTAATTTTTCTCCTAAAGTGACTTTATAAAGTTATAAAATCAAATCTAATTTAAAAGTGACTTTAAGTGATTAAGTTACTAAAGTCTAATTTTAAAGTGATTTTAATAAAGTCAATGTAAAATTAGAAAGGAAAAGTGACTTTGGAAATAAATGACTAAGTGGGTCTTTATTAAAGTGGGGTGAATTAAAAAATAGAAAGTGAGATTTAAATGAGCATTTAATCTTAGCCCTAGATCTAAATCTATTTCAGCCATTGGATTTAGGGATTCCCCAAAAGTCACTTAGGGTTAGGTTAAAGGAGGAAAAGGTCATTCATTCTTTCATGAGCAGATTGAGAGAGGAAGAGAAAAAGCTGAAGAGTAATTTCTGAGCAGAGGGAGAGCAGTAAAGGTAGCACAGTAAATCCGTACAGCAGAGTTTCATTGGCACATTAACCGAGGCAGAAAATCCATACAGCAGTTTACACGGTTTTCGAGAGAGGGGCAGCACTGTTTTCGAGGAGCTGGAACAACAACAAGGAGCACGGTTTTCGAGGCAGATTTTTTGGGCACGAAAATCGAGAAAGGGGTCGCTGTCCTATCCATACAGAATCCGTACAGTCCGTACGGTCATTCTTGGCACGCTTTTCGAGGCAGCAAAGACAACATTTAATGCTGTAATTTCTCTATAAAATTTCTTCTTGCTGTTTGGCACTATTTTCAAGGTGGAGGGTGGCACAAAAATCGAGATAAGTGATTTTTGTGTTTGCTGTAATTTTTTGTGTATTACTGCTCACTGTAAAAGCATTTTTCAGAAATAAAAGAGAAGCTCTCAGACTGGTTTTCCCCAAGAGTTGTAGGGGGTTTTTCCAGGGTCATGTTGACTAAAAATATCAGTGTTTAAATGTGTTGAATCTCTGTTTTAAGTTTGCTGATTTTTATTTCTGCATTTTCCAGCGTTCTGTAAATTTTCCAGAATTTGTGTTTTCAGCAAAAAATTATTTTTCTGTGGTTGAATGTAAGGATATGGGAAAGGGCATTTAACTAAAAGGAGAAATAAGGTGAAACTGAAAATCGGGGTGGGAAAAAGGAAATTTCTACATGGTATCGGAGCTAGGTGCTGAAAGTGCAGTTTGGGACAGCAAGGAGAAAAATACAGCCTGCTGATTTGTCACTCAGAAAATTCTAGCAAGCTGATTTTTCACAAACATAATTTTTATCTTTATTACAGCAGTGCTATTTTTCAGTTTGAGGACAGCAGGATGTCATTGGGATTGAGGGTGGAGGATAGGTTGGATGGGCATACCAATTACAACGTTTGGAAGGAGAGAATGCAGAGTATCTTTGAGGAGGTAGAAGTCTGGGATATCATGGTTCATACCCAACAGTAGCCTGTTAATGTGCCTACTGATGCTGTTCAGTTGGCAGCATATAATAAAAAGAACAACAAGGGTAATAGACTGATTCTAGACGGAATCAAAGACCATTGCATTCTTCATGCGAGAGGAAAGAGAAATGCTCATGAGATTTGGACAGCATTGACCAATCTCTACCAGAGTACCAATGAGAACCGGAAAATGGTCCTGAAGGAGAAGCTGAAAACCATTAAGATGGGTAAGGCTGATAGTGCAGCTGGATATCTCACAAAGATTACTAATGTGAGAGATGAGTTGGCAGCAGTTGGAGAGGTCATTCCACCCACTGAGTTGGTGCGGATTGCAATGAATGGCCTCCCTAGTTCATGGATGAACTTTGCTGATCGGGTTTGTGCACGTGAGACCCTTCCCACATGGGAGAGGTTTTGGGATGATTGCATTCAAACAGAGATCAGGAAAGGTCAGCGTGGGGCAGCCAAGCCAGTTGAGCAAGATGAGGATGTAGCACTGTTGGCAGGAGGCAAGAAAGGCAAAGGGAAGAAGCAGGCTTCCACAAGCAATGGTGGGGGCAAAGGCAAAGGTAAAGGTAAACAAGGAAACACACAGAAGGACTATTCCAAGGTGAAGTGTTGGAATTGTCAGAAGATGGGACACTATGCAGTTGTGTGTCCAGAGAAGAAGAAGAAGAAGGGGAAGAACCAGAGCATGGCAGCATTAGCATAGGTTGAGGACTTTATAGATCGCTTTGACCGGGAGTTTGGATTCATTGCGTGTGAGTCCTCTAGTGCAGGATCACCTGCCACAGAGGTTCAGAGGGAGCATGCATTTCCCTCGACTAGCGGAGCATCTTCAAGTATCTGGTATGTGGACAGTGGGGCTTCACGTCATATGACAGGAGTCCGTGAGTACTTCTCAGAGCTTTCAGAGAGTGGCATTGATATAGAGGTAGTACTCGGTGATGACAGAGTTGTTAGAGCAGTCGGTGTGGGAACACTGACATTTCATAGGGAACCCAAACCTCCCTTGAAGGTGTCAGATGTTCTTTATGTGCCAAGGATTAGGAAGAACCTCATATCCGTCTCAGCTTTGGAGGACAGAGGATATGAGATACTGTTCAGGGGAGGACAGGTGCTGATATATCACAGGGGCGTTCCAGCTGATTCAGCTAGAGTGATAGGTGTACGCCATGCAAAGGTGTACAAGTTTGCATTTCAGCCCCTTTTGGCATTGTGCAGTGGTACCGACAGCAGAGCTAGCAGTTCTGAGCTGTGTGAGATTTGGCATCGCAGGATGGGGCACATGTATCATGGAGCCTTGAGGACTTTGCGGGAGATCACTACAGGTGTGCCAGATTTCAGTACTGATCACTTTGATACTTGCAGAGGATGTGCGATGGGCAAGTTTGCGAAATCCCCTTTTCCCAGCAGTGACAGCAGAGCGACTGGGATACTTGATTTGATTCATTCCGATGTGAGCGGTCGGATGTCTCATGTTTCCTTGAGTGGATATGAGTACTATGTGTTATTCATTGATGATCACTCCAGGAGGACCTGGATTTATTTTTTGAAGACCAAGAGTGAGGTCTTCAAGCGGTTTCAGGAGTTTAGAGCTCTTGTGGAGACACAGACAGGTCGGAAGATCAAGTCCCCGAGGTCGGACAATGGGGGAGAGTACACCCTTGGAGAGTTTGTTGACTATTGTGCGGAGGCAGGCATTAGGAGGGAGCTCACTGTTCCTTACAACCCCCAGCAGAACGGGGTTGCGGAGAGGAAGAACAGATCCATCGGAGGGGCTGCCAAAGCCATGTTACATGATCAGGGGTTGCCATTGTTTTTGTGGGAAGAGGCCTGCAACACAGCTGTTTATTTGCAGAACAGGAGTCCGCATCGTGCCTTGGGGCACATGACTCCAGAGGAGGCTTTTTCTGGGAAGAAGCCTGATATTGGTTATCTTCGTATCTTTGGGTGTATCACATACTCCTACATACCCAAGGAGAAGAGGACCAAACTAGAGCCCACCGCAGAGAAGGGTATCTTTGTGGGCTACAATGAGACCTCAAAGGCCTTTCGGATTTACATTCCTGCACAGAGGAAAGTTGTTGTCAGGCGGGATGTGAAGTTCGAGGAGGATAGGGCCTTTAGGAGGTCACGGGAGTTAGAGTATCCGGATCACCGACCGTCGCCACGCTGAGTCAGCCACGTGGATCCAAGGGGCAGGATCGGAGTGAAGCGAGGTACATCTATGACGATGTCAGTCCGTCGCTGAGCAAGGGCTCACAGTAGTCGCAGGGGTGGTGAAGCTCGTGCAACATGCGTAGCAAATTCACAGAAAGGGCTTCACTAGGGAGTCCACTCGATGGATAGTTCACAGCGTACCTCAACTTCTATAGGTTCGGGGCAGCAGGAGGACAAGAGAGCGCACAGCCAGAGTTTAGGCTCTCGAAGATGATGAGGAGGAGGAGTTTCCGCTCTCCATGCTGGGAGAAGTGTGCTCAGGGAAGAGGAAGCCCAAGTGGCTTCAGGACACCTTGAGAGAGGCCACATCTGTTGTTGGGCCTAAGAGGCCGGTCAGAGAGAGCAGACCACCTGAGAGGTTTTGTAGCTATATGGCAATGGCTACCAACCTCCTTGACTCTGAGCCTTCTAGCTATGAGGAGGCAGCTAGCCAGCAAGTCTGGAGAGAGGCCATGCAGGAGGAGTATTCTTCTATCATGAAGAATGATGTTTGGGAGGTGGTGTCAAGGCCTGAGGGCAAATCCGTGGTTACTTCCAGATGGCTTTACAAGGTAAAGCATGCTACAGATGGCAGCATTGAGAAATTCAAAGCGAGGTTTGTGGCTAGAGGGTTCTCCCAGGTAGAGGGAGTTGATTATGAGGAGACCTTCGCTCCCGTGGCTTGATATACTTCGATCCGCTCCATTATGTTGATAGCAGCAGAGATGGGTTGGAAGATCCACCAAATGGATGTGAAGACCGCATTTCTCAATGGCTTCATACAGGAGTAGGTGTACATTGAGCAGCCATAGGGCTTTGAGGTGCATGGGAAGGAGTCCCATATGTGCAGACTGAAGAAGGCCCTTTATGGCCTGAAGCAAGCTCCTAGAGCTTGGTACTCCAGGATAGATACATACTTGCAGGGGATGGGTTTCACAAAGAGTGAGGCAGATCCGAACCTTTACTATATTGTGATAGGTGAGGAGCCTCTCATTCTGGTGCTGTATGTGGATGACTTGGTCATTACGAGTGCAGAGAGACTCATAGAGCACTGCAAGAGAGATTGTTAAGCCCCTATATTAATAGTGTAGTCCCTTATTATGTTAGTCTAACCCCCATATTGTTATTATTGTGCCCTTACATTATTATTGTTAGGTCGGCTAAGATTACATTGTGGCCCATTAGGATTACATTGTGGCCCCATGGACTCCTATATATAGAAAGGAGGTTTTGTCATTTGTATCATCCAAGAATTGTTCATTTATGTAATGTATTGGAGGTTGCCCCCTCGAAGTGGCTCATTTCTAAGGCGTTGATATTCTTTCGCGCCGGGTTACACAACATTTGGTATCATTGGATTTTTAGGTTTAGTCGTCCAAATGGGCCATCGTGGATTAATTCGCTTATAAATTTTTTTCTACGAAGTTTCCGTGGCCGAAAATTTTAGGTGCGAAGCCGAAATCCCGAGGAAGATCGTCTAAAAAATTTCAAGAGTTTGGTTCGCAATATTTTCTTTTAGAGATATGATCCGAGTTAGGTCTTTTTTCGATGCTCCAAACAGGTCATCGTGGCATTTTCGCTATAACTTTTTTTTCTACGAAGCTTCAGAAGCTGAAATTTTTAGGGTGCGAAGCTGAAATCTTGAGGAAGGTTGTCTAAAAATTTCAGATCTTGGTTCGCAATATTTGAGGAGATATCATCTGTGGAAGTTAGGTATCTTTTCAGGCTCATAAACAGGTCATCGTGGCATTTGCGCTATAACGTTTTTTGTACGAAGGTTCAGAGTCTGAAATTCATATGGTGCGAAGCGCAAATCCTGAGGAAATTCGTCAAAAAATTTCAGAGCTTGGTTCGCAATATTTTTGGAGATATGATCTGTGGAAGGTAGTGCTTTTTCAGGCTCCTGAATTTCATCTCAAAGAGGTGATCGTGGGAAAAGTTCAATAACTCTCTCTCTGGGCATTGGATTGGAGTGTCGCAAAATGGGGTCACAAACACACGGAATGTAGTTTCTTGGCTATCAATTTCAGAGACAAAGGATGAAACAGTGACACGTGGCAAGTCCTACAAGTTCGCTCTACTGAACCAGTCCAGAATTAGGTCATTGTGGGAGATTGGACACAACTTTGTCTTGGAGAATCCAAATTAGGTCAGACCTGTGGAATTCAAAAGAGAATTAAGAGGGCTACTTTAGTGCTGAATTTCAAATATTTAAGGGCCGCAATCACAGAGATATTCCAATTTCAATATCGAGCTCCTCAAAAGCAAGAAAAAGGTGTGTATTGTTTTTTCCGAATTGCATAAGTCTTGTTTGAAGAATCAAGTTGAATTGATTCCAAGGGCATATTGAAGAATTTTTGTCAGTAATGGGTTCTATTATGCCTCCAAAAAATAATTCCATACCCATTAAGCCCTCAGAAAGCTATACTATGATGCATGAGGAGGAAGAATT
The DNA here is from genome assembly GCA_034641835.2 of Pinus albicaulis. Lineage (NCBI taxonomy): Eukaryota > Viridiplantae > Streptophyta > Pinopsida > Pinales > Pinaceae > Pinus > Pinus albicaulis. Next base: position 901,441,642 of record CM076575.1, on the reverse strand, counting down.
GCAATATGAGATATCAAAATTACGGTACCAAGTGCAACAAATTTCGATTTTACGACGAGCAACCGAAGATGACATAGATGGTTTAAAAGCAAAAATGGAAGCTAATTTGGATGGTTTGAAGGATCAAATAAAATCTATTATGGATGATAAAGTTGTGGAATATCACAATGAGCATCAACAACAAGTTCTCCAACTCTCAAAGGATAACCTAACTTTGGTGCAAAATCAAATGAAACAACCGGAAGATCAATATCACATCGAAAGAAGTTCTGAAGTAGTCACAGAAACAAGAACTCGACAAGTACAATCAATTTCAAATTATCTCAGCAAGTGGAAGAACTTTCCTGTAGAAGATTCCACATGGGACGATGAGAATTTTATACAGAAGCATCAAGAAATAATCAAACGTTGAGGACAACACTTGTTTGAAGGAGAGGAGCATGTTAAGCCCCTATATTAATAGTGTAGTCCCTTATTATGTTAGTCTAACCCCCATATTGTTATTATTGTGCCCTTACATTATTATTGTTAGGTCGGCTAGGATTACATTCTGGCCCACTAGGATTACATTGTGGCCCCATGGACTCCTATATATAGAAAGGAGGTTTTGTCATTTGTATCGTCCAAGAATTGTTCATTTATGTAATGTATTGGAGGTTGCCCCCTCGAAGTGGCTCATTTCAAAGGCGTTGATATCTCTTTTCTTCTCTTTTTGGAGCTGGTTACACAACAAAGATCTTGCGGCAGAGTTTGAGATGAAGGACATCGGCTTGATGCATTACTTTTTGGGTTTGGAGGTGTGGGAGGAGCAAGGTTGCGGGGAAGCTTCAAACCCCTTGCGTTCCCGTTTCGGAAACGCGCTCCGTGCGGGAGCGTTTCGGAAATGCGCTCCCGAAAACGCTTCCTGAGGGGAGCGTTTTCGGGAGCGCGTTTCCGAGCCTGTTAAAACACTCCCTGCCTTTTCGGGAGCTTTTCCGGAAACGCTCGGGAGCGAACGCTCCCTGAGCGCTTCCGGCGATTAAAAAACGCTCCCGAAGCGTTTTTTTTTAAACGCCGGAAAGAAGCCAGAGTGCCGTCTCCCGAACGCTCCCCGGAACAAAAAAACGCTTCCCACTGGGCGGAAATTTTTTTCAATGAAAAAACGATTTGTTTAGGGCCAGAAATGGGTTTTAGGGTTGATGTGGAGGTAAGAAAAGCATTGATATTTCATGGTAATGTTAAATTCTTAAAGTAAAAGTGACATTTCCTTTATTTTTCATTTTCATCCTTTTACTTAAATTTTTAACATTACCATGAAATGACTCAGGATGTTTAAGAGTGGTTTCGACCTCATTGGATTTCATATGGAGAAACTAGAATTTTAGGTTTCACTCAAAATTCAACAGACTTAATGGTTTTCAGGGTTTCATGGTTTGGGAATTTGCAATGTTTCCATTTGATTCTATCATGTGTAAGGGTATGATATTGGCATTTGATCAAGAGCATGAAGTCCTTTAAGAACCTTGATGTACCCTTCAATCAAAAGAAAACAACTAGTTAGGCATGCTAATCTTTTTCTACCGCATTTTAAGGTTGAGGAGATGAACCCTTCACTCAAACCAAAATCATTGGTTAGGCATGTTAAACTTTTTCAATTTCTATCATATTATAAGGTTGAGCAAACCAAGTCTGAAGACTTTGAGCTAGATGATGTTTATGTATCTCTTGTTGATGATCCCATTTCTAGTAGCGATGAATCAATGATGAGTTTCATGAGAGACCATGTTGCTCAGTGATTTGTAGTTTTGATGTCTATTTTTGCTACTACTACTACCACTAAAGTTGTAGAGGAGTTTTAGGAGTCCTCAAACTTTGAGCCATATTATTTATGTAGCTCATGTTGATGATCCCTTGTCTAGTAGTGGTGATGATTTTGATCATGATGAGGAGTGATCATGTTGTTGATCACTAATATGTAGTCTTGTATTAGGCCAAAGCCTCATAGCTTGTAGCATTGTTTTTGGACTTTATGGGCCATTTGGAGCCTCATTGCTTATGTATTTTTCGATGATATGTATTGCACTCGGTGCCATTTTGATATATTCACCTTTGCATGGTATATAAATGAGCAAACTTTGCATATTTTGTCTCTATTGGCTTGGAATCATGGTTGCAAATTTTAAAAATAGTTTTTTTTTATTAAAAAATAATTATTTAATGTATTTTTTTTTAAACCGGTTCATTGAGATCTGACCGCTCCCGGTTAGACCGGTTCCGGTTAGAAACCCAGTTCATTAGGTCCACCGGTCCGGTCACCGGTTCCGGTTTTAATAACTATGCTCACACAAATCCAGAAGTACAAGAGGGGTACATGAAGGCATTGGACAAGTTGGTACCTGACAGGGAGGAGTGTGCTAGATTGCGCCTTGAATTAGGCAAATACTTCAGTTGCACTGCTAAATTTGGTTCTTTCCATGCAATGGAAGACGGGGACAGATTTGATGCTATCACATGGTGGGAAGCATATGGCGGCATGGGACTTTTGCCAAAGTTGGCTAAAAAAGTTCTCTCACAGGTTGTGAACACTTCTTCTGCAGAGAGGTGTTGGAGCACCTACAACTTTATACACAGTGTGAGAAGAAACAGGCTGAATGAAAACCGAGCCGAAAGCTTGGTTTATGTGCATTATAACTTGAGGTTGTTGAGCCATTACTGTGATCGGGTAAATGAGGATCAATCATATTGTGGTTCCAGTCCCAGATGTCAAACGCAGGATATATTCGTAGGATTGCACAAAATACATAAAGAACTAAATGTAATCTTTAGGGATGACAACACAATGGTTATTCTGCTGAAAGCCACAGGCAGAACAACAATCATTGACAGTGTCAGACACACGCACATTGAGGGAACAAGTATATAACATGAATGTATACATTGAATTTAAAACTAAAGAACCACAGATGATACTGTTGAGGATGAACTGAACAAGAGGAGAATGCCAGCATCACTATTGGTAACAAGGCCAGAATTTGGAAACAACAAGTCCAACAGTTGATGAAATGCTAGATATCACTGAAACCACCAACATAAAGGTATCAAATATAAAATGCCAATGAAATTTTGTGTTTATGTCCTCTCAATGAGATTACAGATCAGAGTCGTGACAAAGGGGTGTTTCCAACTGCGCTATTTAATAAAGATTAAACTCTGTGATGGATTGATGTTATATGATTCAATCTATGTTTTTATGTTTTTTATGTCTAATTCATCATTCTACATGTTTTTGTTGACATATATGCATCAAAATATAAAAAATATAAAAAATATTAATATATATATATATATATATATATATATATAAACGCTCCCGAAAACGCTCCGGACCCGGAAACTTTTAAAAATGGCACTCCGCGCTTCGCTCCCGCTTCCAAGTAACCTTGGGGAGGAGGAGGGGCATTTCTTCTTGGGGCAGGGGAAGTATATTGTTGACATCCTTGGCAGATTCTACATGGAGGATTGTAGACCCATGTCGACACCGATGATCACCAACTGGAAGAAGCTTCATGCTTCGGATTCCGAGTTGGTGGATCCCACATTATACAAACAACTGATTGGTTCCTTGATGTATTTGGTCAACACTAGGCCAGATATTTGTTTTGCAGTCAACACGATGAGTCAATTTATGTGTGAGCCTAGGAAGGTTCACTGGGTGGCTGCAAAACACATTTTGCGGTACTTGCATGGGACAGTGGATTATGGTCTGGACTACAGGCAGGGGGATGGAGTGAGATTGGCAGGTTACACTGATTCTGATTGGGCAGGTTGTGCTTCTGATAGGAAGAGCACTTCAGTGTGTTGTTTTGGGTTGGGTTTGGCAGTGGTGTCATGGTTCAGCTGAAAGCAGCAGTCAGTAGCATTGAGTTCAGCGGAAGCAAAGTATATGGCAGCTAGTCTAGCTAGTTGTGAGGCCATCTGGCTTCGCAAGATGTTGTTTGTCTTATTTGGTCAGCCGTTGAGACCTTCAGTGATTTACTGTGATAATCAGAGTTGCATTAAACTCATGGAGAATCCAGTATTTCATGACAGGTCAAAGCATATCGGGATCAAATATCATTTCATCAGAGACTATGTTCAGAAAGGAGCTGTGAAGCTTGAGTATATTCCCACTGATGAGCAAGTTGCAGATATTCTTACCAAAGCCTTACCACGAGGCAAGCATGTCTACTTCAGAGACAAGATGGGTGTGGTGAGGAACACCTTCCTCGGTAAGAGGGAGTGTTGAAATTTGGTTACCAGAGGATAGGTGGTTCCCTAAGGCTTTGATCTTTGGCCTAGGGAAAAGTGTCCAAAAGAATTTAATTTTTCTCCTAAAGTGACTTTATAAAGTTATAAAGTCAAATCTAATTTAAAAGTGACTTTAAGTGATTAAGTTACTAAAGTCTAATTTTAAAGTGACTTTAATAAAGTCAATGTAAAATTAGAAAGGAAAAGTGACTTTGGAAATAAATGACTAAGTGGGTCTTTATTAAAGTGGGGTGAATTAAAAAATAGAAAGTGAGATTTAAATGAGCATTTAATCTTAGCCCTAGATCTAAATCTATTTCAGCCATTGGATTTAGAGATTCCCCAAAAGTCACTTAGGGTTAGGTTAAAGGAGGAAAAGGTCATTCATTCTTTCATGAGCAGATTGAGAGAGGAGGAGAGAAAGCTAAAGAGTAATTTCTGAGCAGAGGGAGAGCAGTAAAGCTAGCACAGTAAATCCGTACAGCAAGAAGGCACACTTCACAAGGCTGAAAATCCGTACAACAGAGTTTCATTGGCACATTAACCGAGGCAAAAAATCCATACATCAGTTTGCACGGTTTTCGAGAGAGGGGCAGCACTATTTTCGAGAAGTTGGAACAACAGCAAGGAGCACGATTTTCGAGGCAGATTTTATGGGCACGAAAATCGAGAAAGGGGGCTGCTGTCCTATCCATACGGAATTCGTACAGTCTGTATGGTCATTCCTGGCACGCTTTTCGAGGCAGCAAAGACAGCATTTAACGCTGTAATTTCTTTGTAAAATTTCTGCTTGCTGTTTGGCACGATTTTCAAGGTGGAGGGTGGCACGAAAATCGAGATAAGTGATTTTTGTGTTTGCTGTAATTTTCTGTGTATTACTGCTCACTGTAAAAGCATTTTTCAGAAATAAAAGAGAAGCTTTCAGACTGGTTTTCCCCAAGAGTTGTAGGGGGTTTTTCCAGGGTCATGTTGACCAAAAATATCAGTGTTTAAATGTGTTGAATCGCTGTTTTAAGCTTGCTGACTTTTATTTCTGCATTTTCCAGCATTCTGTAAATTTTCCAGAATTTGTGTTTTCAGCAAAAAATTATTTTTCTGTTGTTGAATGTAAGGATATGGGAAAGGGCATTTAACTAAAAGGAGAAATAAGGTGAAACTGAAAACCAGGGTGGGAAAAAGGAAATTTCTACACCTTCACGCTGCCACTTTGTCCTCTAGGCCCCACGCTGCCAAATAATCATGTCTCCAAGTGACTTTAGGAAATGCTTTTTATCCTAAGTGTGAGTTAAGTGTCCCTTTCACCCACTTTCAGGGTACCCTCTTGTAAACAAAATATATCATCCACTGTCCCTCAAATATGTGCCCATGGGTGGAACATATGCTACCTTGGGAATCAACCATGTCGTCCCTAAGCCTAGATCTATCGACTCATGCACCTACCAAGTGTCTCAACTAGAGAGTCTCCTCCCAGCTCATGACACGCGGTACCTCATCCAACGGTCTAGGGTGAGCCTCCTATGCCCTGCTGCCTGAATGGAGGGTGTCAAGGGGTACCAACCAAACGCTTTACGACCATAAGCAACACTGGAGGATGATGGGTAGGTATGTCCCAAAGGGTGTTACCAAGAGTCTACCTAAATGCTCAAGAGTAATCCTCCAGATCACACTCTCTCTGCCTCGGATCTGCTGATAACACGCTCGTAGCACTATCTCCGCTAAATGTGGCATCTCCGCATGCTCAACAAGATCCTCATTGAACCTAGGTGAGCTGCATCCCATGGTACACCTACTGCCCCTGTCCATATGTCTCTTTGGAGGCAACGATTCAAGAGCCCACTGCTCTGCATCATGCATCATTGCATACAACCAAGTATCACTGCAATCCTCGACCCGCCACTGTATGCCACAACCTGCCCCTGTACACCAGTGGATACCCCGGTAACAACTATACCGTCCTGTACCGTCATGTGTCCATCTTGTGTCGTTGCACCTGTCACTCCCCGCATGTACTCAATGCAATGGGAAGCACTCCTACTCCACAATGCAGTCTAACATACTGCAATACACCCCCATGCATCTCCATGCCCATCTACAAACCACTGCCCAATGATGAATGCTCCTACACGTCCCATGGTGTGATGGCCTAAAGCTATATCCATGATACATATGCATCGGCCCATGCTCGATCAGCACCAACACCTCCATTGCCGCATCACCATACTCTCTAATGAATGGATCTCCCTTCCAATTCCTCCGTGAAGGACCCAAGAAGTGAATCTCCCTAGGTACCAGTAGCGATGCCAATCCTGCTCTGCTCCTTCGTGTCCTCCGTGCCCCACACAAATGCGAAGAATCCCCAGCTCCATACAAGGCACTGTCTGGTGGCCTACCGATGCCCCCTCCTCTGTCAAACTCTTGTCAGAGTATGTTGATCATCCTGTGATCCTGTGTACAATCCTCATACCAAGAAAACTCAAGAAATTCATACCTAAACTGGTTGGACACTAGTGCTGGCTGAAACTCCCCTAGTGAATGTGTATGCTCAACTGCTAGGTCAACTATACCCTCCAGGTTGTAGTCAACTAGCATACCTGGGAAGTGATGGGTAGTCCCGCCCGGATCCCAATGCCAGTCGGGGCTTCTAGTAACCCCGGTGCTTGGAAGCTCCTGTTGAGCCACACCTCGGTGCATCACCATCTCCATAACCCGCTCCTCCGGGTACCAACTCAGAATCTCTCGCCATCCAACCCCAAGACAGGGATCGAATACGTGAACTCCTGCACCTAGAGCAACCCTGACATGCAGATGTTGCACCCTATGCAACTCAGGTCGTCTCATCCCACTATCCAAGTCAACGCATAAGATCTGACTAGGTAGCTCTGTCTCTCTCTCTCTAATGGCCAAAGATGACCCAAGTGTGCTGCTAGCCTCATTTATGTATGCCTGAAGGGGGTTGCTTCGATGCTCCAATGTGCCCTCTAGCTGTACCATAAGTTGCTCCAGCTGAATCATCACAAGTGACTCATCATCCTGAACATCTCCCATAGAGTCCCCTGATACCACATGCACACTGGAATATGAAATCAGCCTACTGTTATCAACTCTGCATGACTCCTCATGCTCCCCAGAAGCATCCTCATATGACCCCATGGACTTATCCATGGGAAAGTTCTCATCCTGACATCCAGAAGGAATGTCCTCCTGCTTTACCTGTGTATCTTTTAGTGCCTCATCAAAGGTGGATATATGTCTTGGCACTTCACCCATCTACTGCGTGCGGTTGTCACTCAAAAACTCGAACACGACTCCGGTCATCACCTCAATGGATGGCTTTACTAGGGTAGGTTCTACTTTCTCCACTAAGATGTCAACCGACACGATCAAGGAGGTCTCCAACAAGGGTGAGTCCTGTGTGACACTAGGTGTATCCACGTGCTCCCCACAATCTTGTGTGCCCTCATCCTCCAAGTGCGAGGTAGCCATTTTGATGGCTTCCCCCTCTGTTATTCGGTCAAGATGGAAAGAGGTATCCAACTTCCACCTGATCCTGAGCCCTGCAATCAGTGGATCCATGATACGTAGGAAAAGGTGTCCTCTCAATGGTATGCTGCAACTTTGAAATCTGTGTGCTAGACCCCCCATTGTTCCTTCCTTCTTCATCTTGCCTTAGCTGGCAGTAATCTCTGAAGGACAAAGCAGCTCTGAAGTTTTCCCCCATGGACTGCCATTCTCAGAATTAGTCTCCCATGGGTATATGATCATGCCGCCTACCTTGCTCACTCGGTACTGGAGGTAAGAATGTAGGCATCGTGATGCTGGTTGGCCTACTGAAGGCTGGCAGGTGAGTGGCTGGTAAAGGGTAGTCACACTGTTGTGAGACCTCGAAGTCTCCCCAACTAGGGATTCCTAATGGATGCTCTCATTCTTATTATGTTGCTTGAGTATTTCCAACATTCCTTTCTGTCCTTTGGCTAAATCATTTAGGGCCTTAAAAATCTTACCAAAAGTTGCTTCCCCTTTTCTCCTTCACTCCCCCATATTTGCCACCTCTACTGCCTTTGGTGGGTAAGGTTTTGCGTACCCTCCTTGTTCATAGAAAAAAATCACCACGACTGAGCCAAGAACAGAGCTTTGATACCACTGTAATATCCCAAATGGGAAAATAACAATAATAACAGGCTAAAAGATATTACAGAGACAACAAAACAAAAACAGATATCAAAACAGCAATGGAGCCATAAAATACTACTGAGCGATTTTATTAATTTGCTAGAAATGAGTACAATAGAGGTGCTTGAATGAAAGCACTTGGGCTTGCTCAAGGCAAGTTAGAGAAGCCCTCTGAATCAATGTTGAAATCCCCCACTGATGGTACGCTGTATGGATATAGCTCTGCATTGCAATCTGCCAGAAATGTTGCTGCTGCTTCCGAAAAAATGCTGCTAGGGCCTACTACACTACTCAGAAAATTCTGGGACTTTAACCATAGACTCTACTCAAGAAACCCACAAAAACCCACGAAGGAATTGGCCAAATGTTGACATCGGAATTTCGGCCCAATCTCCCCTAGCTCCTCCAGCTGCTGGCTAAGTTAGGATCTCTGTTTGACACCTCAAATCTGTCCAGAAAATTCTGCCAAAATAATCTTGGCTTCTTCTCAATAAGCCCAGAAAAACCCGCGACGGAATTCTAGAAATGCTGGCCCCGAAAATTCACCCTGTAGGGATGGCTACGCTCTCCCGCTGGGTATACTGGCATCTCTGATGAAAACACTGAAAGAAGGGCCTCCAACTCTCTGAAAAACTCAGCTATAGAAGGGTTGATCCCCTCACAATCTCCCGACTGAAATCTCGTGAAGTTCTCTCCTTTGGATGTTGCTCCTCTCTATGACTGTGTAATCTCCCTGGAAGACTGTGCTGCCCTTGGAAGTGACTGCTTAATCCTGAGAATGAAATGGTATTGCTGCTCTCCAAAACTGATGGTATGGCTCCTCTCCTGAGCAGGCACTCGAAGTCCCCTGAGGACGAGGTTGGGATCTTCGCTCGGAGACACCCTTGTGCTAAACAGCACTGCAGACCCAGCTAAACAGCTTAAGCGTGCTCTAGTCTTGACAGATAGAAAATCATAAAATGCAAGAATAATCAGAAAGGTTGCCTTCCTCTCCTTTTATGCTTGTGAATCCCTAAACTCCCTTGGGCCCACCTATGCTGCACTGTCCCTCTATGCCACGTTGTCCCTTGCTACATTGCGCTGCCTCTCCCACGCTGCCACTGCGCTGTCCTAAGTGCGTCCTCTCCTGCGCCGTCACTTGGCCTCATGGGCCCCACATCAACTTTTAATTAATCTGCCCAGTGACTTTAGGAAAGTGCTTTTATTCTGATTTTTATTTCATGGGTCTCCTCACCCCTCAATTTCCACCCAACATTAGGATTTGCCAAAATTAATCAAAATTAATATCCCAATTAGCTGACTGCTAATTTGGAGATATTGCATAATGAAAAAATGAAATATTTTCCAAATGTGCGAATCTACTTGAAAGCAACTAAGATTTATCATTGGTACAAATGTTGTTGCAAAGCATTCCCCAAAAAATGCTATCTGTACAAACATCTTCTGACATTTGAATATAGGAATAATGCACTGATTGTTATTGAATGCACCTTATGTAAGATGATTTTCAATTTGTCTATCACGTATCTTTATGATTTTTATGCATTTCAAAGTGTCGAATCTAGATCTTAGCAAACTGATAGAGCCAACTCATCAAGGAGTTTGTATTGATATACCACAAGCAATATGAAAGATGAGAGATAATAAGTTTAAAGCAAAAGAAAATGCAAAATACATATGGTTATTACGAACAAATTTGTTCTATTAGTCGAACTTTTCATTATCAGTAACATGCGGTTTTAAAGCTCTTCTATTTTGTGCTACGTTAAATATTTTTCCCTTGTCTGCTATCGATAAAATTATATGATTATTTTGCTCTCTCTCTCTCTCTCTCTCTCTACCCCATGTTCTAATGATTCTGCATTTGAATGTTGAGCATGAGCCCAATGACATCCTATATTTGTACAATATGTAAGTTTTTTTTTTGCAAATCTTTGTTAAACAATGTAAGGGAAAAAAGTCAATGTCATGGGGTATCTATTGGATGGATTATTCTAGTTCGTCACACTGCATCAAATTAGTGATTTATTGCTCTTACAGCTGCTTGTCATGATGCATCAAACTATTGTTCTATTTCTCTTATTATTGAATTGCAATTGATTACATATGAGTTTCATCTTCAGGTACATCATATTTGTAGCCATGTATCATTGGCAAAATTTTCTGGGATTAGAGTGGAATCTGATTTTGTTGAACTTTCTAGCCAGCTGCTAGAGAATTTGTGAGTGTCAAATTTGCATTATTATAATGTCTATTGATATGTTTTTGCTAAAAAAATTTATGGTTCTAACTAATAGAATGTAAGTAATGCATTTGCCTTGATCTTCTCATGTGTGCAGGTGTCATGAAAGTGAAATCCTAAAAATGATGAGCGGATTCTATAAGGTGACCACTGACAGCTAATTTGTTAACAATTGGAGACCAATGTCTTAAGTTCTATATCTTGCTTATTCAAACTCTGATGGTTCTTGTGTGATAGCCATTATGCCCATGCAATCTTCCTGTTTTAGATTATACTATGTTATAAAAATGATTCTAGGTATTATTGCCTTGTCATCTTTTTTCCTTTTTTTCCTTTTTTTAAATATATTTGATAGCTGTCTTGACTTATGTGTTAAGCTTTCTTGTAAAATATTAGCATATGTTAACTTTGAAGTATGTGCGTAGAGTAATTATCATGTGGGGATCAATTGTCTATCTAATTTATTTGATTGCTTATCCTTTATATTATGTTTCCTTTTACAAACAGTGATATACCAAGTCTGAAATGCATTGTGGACATGGATTGTGGAGTGCATGCACAAGGACATCTGCACACATTGTTTGATGATAGATTCACTAAATGAGCCCATGAAGCAGTCATATGACCTATATAGGACTTGTTACCGCAAAATCTAGCAGGCCTAGTGCAAAGCCCCACTAGGAAAATCTAGACCTTAAGATCGGCCACCATTGTCACCTCAGTGACCTTGCTCCAATTGTTCAGTAGTGAATTAAATCCCACAAGGGAGAATTCCTTAGAAAGACCACCTAGAGATATTCAATAAAGGAGGATTTAAGGTGATACAAGGTGTAATGTTTTAAACATTGTAACTAGGTTTAACCTTCATAATTATCATTGTACTTATGTCATTATAAATTTTATGTAAAAAGCAAAAGGAGAAAATATTATTTTTCAAGCATGGGTTTCATGCCCAAGTCAAATTATTTTCTAGGTCAAGCATGTTCTCCATGCTTCTTGGGTTTATTGAGTCTAATGATTATTTTGTCATGAGTCAAAGTCCCTTTTGGCCAAATTGTAATCTAAAGAAAATATTATTTTTGAATCTAGAAGAGTCTTTGTGACCCCCAAGGTGTTAGGTCCCTATAATTTTAGTGTAGCCCCTTATTGTTATTAGTTTATCCCCATTATTGTTATTGTTGGGCCCCTGTAGTCCCCATATTGTTATTGTTGTGCCTCACAGGTGTAGGCCCATTATTGTTATTAGTGTGCCCATGTGGTCCCCATATTGTTATATTGTGACCCCTTAGACTCCTATATATAGAAAGTAGGTTTTGTCATTTGTATCATCCAAGAATTGTTCATTTATGTAATGTAAAGGAGGTTGACCGCCCAAAGAGGCTGGTTTCTAAGTCGTTGATATATCTTTTCTTCTATTTTTGTGAGTTGGTTTCATAACATTTGGTATCATAACTACTCAAGCATTGAGGACAACACTTGTTTGAAGGAGAAGGGCATGTTAGGTCCCTATAATATTAGTGTAGCCCCTTATTGTTATTAGTGTATCCCCATTATTGTTATTGTTGTGCCCATGTAGTCCCCATATTGTTATTATTGTGCCCCATAGGCGTAGCCCTGTTATTGTTATTATTGTGCCCATGCGGTCCCCATATTGTTATATTGTGACCCCTTAGACTCCTATATATAGAAGGTAGTTTTTTTCATTTGTATCATCCAAGAATTTTCATTTATGTAATGTAAAGGAGGTTACCCCCTCGAACAGGCTGATTTCTAAGTCGTTGATCTATCTTTTCTTCTATTTTGTGAGCTGGTTTCATAACACAAGACCAAGTTGGCCCCACAAGAAGAAGTCGGCCTAGAGGCATAATTTGACCACATGAAAGGCTATATAAAGGGAGTCCACATTAGAACATCAAGCAAAATTTCGATCTCTAAGAAAGAAAGGAAGAAGAAGAAGTGTGAAGGCCAAAGAAGAAAAAAACCAAGGAAGGAACAAACTCTCTAATTTTTGTCTTGATCAAGTCCACACATGCGAGTTTTTTCGAAAACCATAAGAACTACAGGACCAAAAAATTGAAGGGTTGAGTTTCTAATCTAAGTTGCAGGACCGAAATTCTGAGTTGCATGGCCGAAATTCTGAGCTGGAGCAGATTTGAGTATTGTTGACTTTGTTGACTTTGACTATTTTGAAGAATGTTCTAAAGGAGGGTTGACTTGGTACTTGAGGTGGTCTTGGTCTCGGTATTTAGGTCTTGGATGTCTCACTTTAATATGATTCTATAAGAAGAGAATTTTTTTCTAGTTTTCCCCTTGGAGGGGATTTGCCCTGCCTTGGAGCCTATATGTTGTGTTCTTTGTGTTCTTGTGATCGTCATACATTTTCTGTTTTTGGTAATTGCTTGATGAAGAAGATATAATAAAGTAATAAAATGCCAACAAATCTCACAAGTAATTATCAAGTAAGAGGAATCAACTCTAGTCTACAACAAAATTGATTTCTCAACATGGTATTAGAGCTAAGGTGAAGGAAGAAAGTTGGAAGATCACATCTTGATTAGCACTCTTGTTGAAAGGAAATCATGAAGAAATCATTTATCTTTTACTCTTCAATAGCAAGCTTTGTGAAGAAAGGTCTCAAGACTCTTAGGACTCTCCTTGTCACTATCAAAGGTTGCATCATGAAGTACATCTCCAAGCTATCAAAAGAAGTCATGAGTGGAAGTTTAATTTTCGCTCTTATAGGTACTTTTGATGATGATATTGTATGGGTAATTGACAGTGGAGCGTCAAGACATATGATAAGGGAATGCAGTCAATTCCAAACCTTATCGAAAAAAATCTCTTCTCATTCCGCTGAACTTGGAGACAAGAAAATCTACTCACTCAAAGGAATTGGATCTACTTCTTTGGAGTTAGAAACCGATGGGAGCATTCATCTCAACGATATACTCTTTTTTCCAGGTTTTAAGAAAAATTGACTTTCTATTTCTTGTTTAGAAGATAAGGGTGATAGGGTTGCTTTTGTTGATGGAAAAGTACGGGGAAAGGGTTCTAGTATTGAATATGCTAAGATTATTGGGATTCATGTGGGGAGGTTGTATAGGCTTCTAAGTTCTAACACCTCTTCCTCAAGCTTTAGTACATTTAGAAATCAACCCCTATGAGCTATGGCATAGAAGATGTGGTCACCTTCATTATAAGATATTGTCATCTTTGAATCATATGGTCAATGGTATTCCCAAATTGAAAGAAGAGCGCGAAGGAGACTGCAAAGGATGTGCTCTAGGAAAGAATGTGAAGAAACCCTTTGCAAATAGTGTCACTAGATCCAAGGAAATTTTGGATCTCATACATTTTGATGTTTGTGAACCCATGGCAGACAAGTCCCTTGAAGGTCATCAATACTATGTGACATTGATTGATGATCACTCTAGAAAGACATGGATATATCTTCTTAAATCTAAGGATGAAGTGTTCGATAAATTTCAAGAGTTCAAGGCAAAAGTTGAAAACCTGACAGAAAGGAAGATAAAAACCCTAAGATTTGATAATGGTGGAGAATACAATTCCAAAGAACTTATAGCTTGTTGTAAGGAGGCCAAAATTAAGAGAGAGCTAATAGTTCCCTACAATCCTCAACAAAATGGTGTGGCTGAAAGAAAGAATTGATCAATCGAAGAATGTGTTAGACCCATGCTACATGACCAAGATCTTCCCAAATTCTTATGGGGAGAAGCAGTTGTGACAGTCGTATATATACAAAATCGAAGCCCCCATATAATTCTCAATGACATGACCCCAGAAGAAGCTTTTACAAGAAAGAAGCTAAATGTAGATCACCTTCGAATTTTTGAATTGCTTGTATACATTCACATTCGCAAGGATAAAAGAAAGAAATTGGATCTTGCAAGTATCAAAGGCTTCTTTGTTGGATATAGTACTTTATCAAAAGCCTACAAAATCTACATCAAGGAAGATCGAAGAATTGAAGTTAGCAGAGTTGTTATCTTTGGCAAAAGCATTACATACAAGAAATCCAAGGACATTCCTATCAATTCTAATGAAGAGGAAGAACCCATTTTTAAAGAACTCTCAAAGCATGAAAATCCCCAAGAACATACTACTAATCTTGAAGAAATGGAAGGACCAAGTAAACTTGTGCAACAGATCATCATTCCAGAGACTCATAAGAGACCAAATTGGTTGAGGAAAACACTACAAGAAGCCGAAGGACATGCAACAACGAAAGGAATTGTTGATTTTTGGGTACATCGGATGTGCTCTAGCTTCGAAACTTTGTGGAGGGGCTAGAACACATGAGATCTCCAAGACCCATAAATAGTTTGGAGAAATTCCACCCGGAGCTTAAGTTATTCAAATAATTAATTATTTTAATGAAGACCCTAGTTTAACTTAGGGAAATTAAATAATTAAAGCAAATTAATTTAAACATGTGGGTGAGAATGTTCTAAGTGACGAGGATCAAGCCTTTTCTAATCTTAGTCGTTGATTAGAGATTAGATCACGGTCGTTGAATGTTCAACGGGAAAAGTATTAAAGGAAGGCTTGGGGTCAGTTGGAAACACACACAGAGTGGCAACACTTGAGCTAAGTCAAAATTTTGGAGCGTTGTTTGCTGAGAATTTTCGAGTGAGCTTGTAGTGCAGCGAGGGGCAGTTTGACAGTGGGATTTTTGATCCAATACCGCGAATACAATAGTAGATAGGTAGATCGGCACCAGAGGAGTAGCACAGGCCTAGGAGGGGTGACACAGGCTCAACAGGGGAGACGCAGACCCAGCCAGGCTCACGCAGAGCCAACACAGAGGCTCACGCAATCCCAAAGGGGTGACGCAGGCCTAGAGAAGCTAACGCAGAGCTGGAAGGGGAAGTGTTAGGGTTTCAGTGGGTCAGATTGGGCTCATATTCAACAAATTGGAAAGTGTGACTAACCCACTCTGAAGGGTGACGCAGTATCAGCGCAGGGCTTACTGGGGACTACATAGGCACCTACGAGGTTCTTCATTCTGAGCTGAGTCAACCATAATATTTGTTTCCAGAGATAGAGGTACTTTCGTCAAGATTTTCTTTGTTGGGTAAACCACTACTGGTACCCTAGTTTGTATTCAAAAATCTACATAATAATAACAACCCTCAAGAGTTGTTGCCCCAGTTTTCCCGCATTAGGTTTTTCTGGGGACATTTTTCCGAAAAATCTTCTGTATCCTTTGTCAAATGTCCTTATTTCTTTAGTACTTGATCTGTATATTTGTGTAGGCAGCAGTGTATTTACTTCGATGTTTTTCATGTATTATTCAGAAAAATAACTAGTTAAGTTAATAAAACAAGTAGTAGAAGTAAACCAGATTACTGTTGTAGGATTTCTATTTAGTAAATTCAGAAATTTTCACATGGTATAAGAGCTATTGCAGATCAGGGAGAGTTGAAGCCATCCGCAAAGAGACGAAGAATTTTGTTGCAAGAAGGCGGTTGTATCGTGTGACAGGGCAGATCCAGGAAGAGGCAGAAAGGGGTGACACAGTCACCAGAGGGACTGACGCAGAGCTTGCGTCAGCCAGCATAGGTGACGTTGTCGCTGCCGCAAAGGCAGCGCAGTAATTGTTGGGCCAACACAGAGGTTCGAGTCTCTGTCTTTCTAGTTGCTGTGGCTGGAAGTGCAATTTTCTTTTTCTGGAAGTTACTGGTGGGCCATTGTTCTGTCGATGCATAATAGTGTCTAGCATGGTTGACATTGTAAAGGGTAGCAGTTCCTCAACAAACTTTCTTGCCAAGAAGTTTGATTTCTGATCAACAGAGTGATTGGAGAGGGTTGATTTGACAACAGTTGGTGGAGGATTTATGGGAGGGAAATCACTTGTCAGAGGCAATGTATTCTATAAAGAGTTTCTAGTGCCAAGAAACCCAGATCCGAATCTTTTGCTAAGGGTAGCAGCAGAAGTAGGGAGAGGAGTATCTGTTTCGACATCTTTTGAGCAGAGATGGCCGCACATGGATTGAGGGATCATGACAGGTTGGATGGCGTATCCAACTTCGTCATCTGTAAGGCTAGAATCTTGTCAGTCCTTGATGACTATCGCATCAAAGATCATGTCGAGAAGGTTGTAATTGTTCCTGTTGACGTTGATCTGTTGAAGAAGTATGAGGAAGCGCAAGCAAGGGCCAGGCACTTGATTATGGATGGGCTCAAGGACCATGTGGTCCCACACATTGTTGAAAAGAACACAACAAATGAGTTGTGGATGACACTGACCACAATGTATCAGGGGACTTTTGTCTAAAGAAGAATGCTTTTGGAGAATCAACTTCGGTTATTTCAGATGCATAAGGGAGAGGTGTGAAATTTTCACTATGAAAATTATTACTGCAATAATTGATTTATTTCGCCTACTTATTTGATAAGTTATTTACAGATGCTTCTGTAAAATTTGAAATAAATACAGTGGTAGTACTTCACTCCAATCAAAAGCAGAAAAACAAACATAGCACATATAGCACAATAGAAACAACCACATGAACACAATTATTTTTGGACAATTGTCGTCGGAAAAACCCAATGTGGGACATCCGGTGGAGTAGATGAGGGTTTGTAATTATCTTCACAGTGAAAAGATCATTTATAGAAGTCTTGACGAGCAAAATAAAATAGCATATACCTAATGTGAATTTTTCGGACAATTCGGAAGAATTCCCGACACACGGGATGACCTCCTGCACCCTTTGCATCAACCTGCGTAGCCTCTCTGCGCAGTCCCTACCTAGACTGCGTAATCCTGCGTGGAGGGCTAGTGTTGTTGCTTAGCACCGCCCCTCCCTGCGTCCTTTTGCCTTTCTTCTTCTCCTTCTACTGACTTCTCCCTCCTTCTATCTCTGCAACCCCGCCTCTACAAACTCACCCACTAAAATCGAATTCTCTTGGTTCAAAATCAATTTCCTTCGGGTACTGAGAATGTGCCCGGCTTGATTTCCAAATGTCCCTCAAGCCTTCTCTTATAGTCGTCTCGTTGATGAATGAATGACCTAGATTATATCCTTAATTAATGGCTTAGATTAAAAGATGACTTGATCTTCGTTTTCTAGAAGATTCACACTTTGCTTTATTAATACCCTTTAATCATTTAATTTCCCTAAGTGGAGACTTAGGGATCACATTAAAATAATTAATTATTTTAATAAAGAAAAATCCGAGTGGAATTTCCACAAACGATTTCTGGGTTCTCTGGAATACTGTTGTCCAAGCCTTTCCTCAAAATTTGAGACCTGGAACACTTTTTGATGCTATAAAAATCAGCACTCCCTCTTAGCGAGGAAAGTGTTCAAGCATGGTACCAACTGTACTTCTTTGATTCTAAAGCATCTGTTGCGCTGCTGATGTCATGGCTACTGCCTCTCAACTCTGTGTTGCTGCCCTCTATACTGATGCCTGTGACATTGTCTCTGCCATTGCCTCATCCGTACTGCAACTCCCTCTGTCTCTATAGACCACCCGTTCCTTTACTGGAAAGGGTTCTCAATGATCCCCATCATTTCTCTGAAGTAAGTAAACTTAATCTTACTCAGAGCCTTGGTGAGGATATCTGCCACCTATTCTCCTGTAGGAATGTACGTCAACTGCACAGCTCCCCGTTGGACGTAGTCTCTGATGAAGTGGCACCGAAGGTCAATGTAGTTCGACCAGTCATGAAACACAGGATTCTCAGAGAGCTTGATGCAACTCTGATTATCACACATAATTCTGGTCGGTTCCATCCTCTTCTTGAGTAAGTTCAAGATAAATTTACAAATCCATATGGCCTCACACGAAGCTGTGCTTGCTGACATATACTCTGCGTCGGTTGAGCTAAGTGCGACAGACTTCTATTTCCTACTGCATCAGGGAGTCATTCCTGATTCGAGACTGAAACAGTACCCATTGATACTTTTTCGATCCACTGTGCTTTCAGCCCAATCTGCATCTGTAAACCCACTCAACTAGACTTCATTGCCCTTGGTGTACTTCAACCCATACTCGAATGTCCCCTTCAAATATCTAAGAACATGTTTGGTTGCTACCCAGTGAGCCCTCCTTGGTTACACCATGAACTGACTGAGGGTATTCACTGCATAACAAATGTCTGGTCTAGTGTTGACCAGATACATCAATTATCCGATGAGCTGCCTATACAAGGTGGGATCAACCTCATCATCCTTTGTCGTGTCTATCTTCTTCTAGTTTGTAATAATTGGCGTAGCCATGGGTCTACAGTCTTCCATCTGAAACCTGTTCAGGATCTCTGTAGTGTATCTTCCTTGTCCAAGGAAGATTTATCCCTTCTGCTGCCAGACCTCCAAACTAAGAAAATAGTGCGTCTACCCCAGATCCTTCATGTCGAATTCGGTAGCTAGATTTTCCTTGCAGTCTTTGATGAGCTTAGATGATCCAGTAAGGAACAGATCATCTACATATAATACCAAGATTAGCGGCTCATCTCCTACTCTCAAGTAGTAGAGGCTGGGATCTGCATCACTCTTGACGAATCCTATCTTCTGCAAATAGTTATCAATTCACCCATACCATGCTCTGGGGGCTTGTTTTATACTGTACAAGGCTTTCTTAAGCCTGCAAACATGAGTCTTCTGCTCATGTGTCTCAAAGCCCTCTGGCTATTCTATGTACACTTCCTCTTCTATCACCCCATTCAAGAACGTTGTCTTGACATCCATCTAGTGAATCTCCGATCCCATCTGTGCTGCTAGAGAGATGACGGATTTTATTAAAGTGTACCGACCTACAGGGGCGAAGGTTTCCTCATAGATGATCCCTTCTTTTTATGCATACCCCTTAGCCACAAATATGGCCTTGAACTTCTCTATGCTGCCGTTTGCAGCATATTTGATTTTGTAGATCCACCTCGATCCTACAACTGATCTGTCTTGTGCTCTAGGGACTACTTCCCATACATCGTTTGTCGTGATGGAGCTATACTCCACCATGGCATCTACCCACACCTGATGTTGTGTTGCCTCTCGAAAGCTAGAGGGTTCTCCGACCTGTGCTACTAGTGCCTAGTATCTGTCAGGATGCCTTCGTACCGTCTTCTCGTCGCTAAGGGCTCCAACAAATTCCTCTTCATCCCTCAGAATTTGTTGTTCTCTGCTCGGTCTTCCACTAGTGGTGGGTGGTCTTACCTGCTCTCCTGCCTGCTCTTCTTCGGAGGAACTCTCCTCAGAATCCTTGTGCCATGGAGAGGCAGTTGACCCATCCTCTGTAGGTCATAGAGGTTGTACTAGTGGATCCTCCAACTTCCGCATTCTGCGTATATTTCCTTAACTTCAAGGCTCTCTCTGTTAACGGACGCCTACACATGGCCTGGCTCTAAAATAGATGCGATGTGTCCTCTTACTTTCATTCATAGCCCACACCACACCCTCCTCATAGCCCGATCCAACTTCTCTCTCATTCCACGGTAATACACCATATTGCCAAATATCCCGGAGATTATGGCTCACCTCGTTTGCTACCCTGCAAAGGAATACACTCTCGTAGGAGTTACCTTCCCCAATGCTCTATGGGGCACCCCCCGTTCGCACATACAAAGTCAGACAGGAAGCTTCGCCCAGCTGCAAAATGGGCATACCTTGGTCATCATCATATGAAGACGCTTTGTACTTTCTAACAGCTCCTGCTCTTTCCTTCGCAACTCCATTTTGCTATGGATTGTATGAGAGTTGTCCATTCTCTCTATTCTTTATATAAACCGTGTTCTATTTCCATATACTCCTCCACCATGTATTATATGAGATTATCATCAAAAGTAAAAAAATTTTTGATCTTTTCAAAAATATAATTGCTACCAGCATCTTCTGTTTTGAAACGCCCAAAGACTTCATCTTGTTTTATAGATCCAATTTTTTTTCTAGAATGGTAACTTAACAAAGGTAGAAAAATACTTTGCACCACGAGAGTGGGCCACATATTGGACCGAGATACCCAGGTATCAACTCAATATACTTAGCCCTACCGCCGCTTCTTTGGAAATGCTGCCCCTTGGCATACTTCCCTAGTACGCACCCCCCCGCAAAACCTCATCTCCTCCCTCTGCCGAGTTCTCTGCAGCACAGCTCACTTCTTGAGAATCTTCGTGTCTATGACAAATAAGTTCATCCTTTCTCCGGGTGCTGCTATCTATCGCATCCCTTTCGTCTGTACTGCCAATTAGTGCCATTGGGGACTCAAGCTGGAGCTTATATAACTTATGGCTCCTTACTCCAATTTGTGCCTTTCTTTTCCAACTATGGTGTTTGACATAAACTTTATTTCCAATAAAGTATACGTCATACCCTTTGTTCTGGAGCTGAGACACCGAGAGTAAAATCATCCCCAAACTCGGTACATGCAAAACATGTGTAGCCCAAATCTTGTTGCCAGCTTCTGTCTGAAGTATTATGGTACCTCTTCCAATAGGGGTACACTTGGCCTTGTTTCCCATTGTGATATGAAAATTCATCTGCTCTTCTTGGTAGCTCGAAGAACATTCTCGAATTCCCGTCATATGAGTTGATGCTCCACTGTCAATGTACCAAACTCCTGGAGAGGCCGTGCTTGACACACAAGCGAAATCCTCTTGAGTTTTCTTGACATTTTCTGCCGCAACGATACATGTCATGCTCCCTCTCGTTTCTCCATGTGCTTTGAGTGAACCGCGTGAGTCCTTCAAGCGCCAGGTCATCATTGGCGTTATTACATCTAGCTGTGACCCGCTCTTTATTTTGTTTGGTTTGATACCATGTGAAATTTCACTATGAAAAATTATTATCATAAAGAATTGATTTATTTCGCCTACTTATTTTATGCTATTTACAATTGCTTTTGTAAATTTTGAATAAATATAGTCACAAAGATTGTGATTCTTAAACTAAAAGCATAGCGAAACATAATGCATATATCACAACAGAAACAACCACATGAACACAGCTATTTTTGGACACCTCACATCTTAAAACCCAATGTAAGAAAACCATAAGGCAGAGGGTTTGCATTGTGTATTTTATCTCCTCAAATACAGTACATCACACAAGTCTAACTAGAAAATAAATAGTATATATCTATGTAATCTTCTGCATAACTTAAGAATTTCACACACTAGATAATTCCTACCCTTCACATCAACTCTGAGTTCTTTGCATTTGTACTCCTTGCCTGACAGTAATCCCGTGAGAATAGTGTTGCCGCCGTTGTCTTCTCTCTGTCTTTGCCTTTTTCTTGCTCCCTCATCAATTTCTCCTGCTTCATTCTCTGAACTTCACCTTGCAACCTGTCACTTAAACTAATTTTCTTGTCAGACCAATTTCCTTCTGTATCGAGAATGCCCGGGATTACACTAGAATGACCGTCGTCTTCTTATAAAAGAAGCCCTCTCGTTGATGAATCAACGGTCTGCATTATATCCTTCTTCCTTATAAATGGCCCCATTTACATGTTCAACCACTTACTTTTAATACTTTAATTATTTAATTTCCTAAGTTTAGATCGATTCATTTAAATAATTAATTACATTTTAATAAAGAAAATTCTAGCATTTCAGCAACTTACTTTCCTTGTTTTCCGCACACGTTGTCCAGGCCTTTCCTCAAAATTTGAGACCTGGAACACTATCCGATGCTATAAAAATCAACAAGAGGATATCGACCCCTTCCTCATTAGATTGAAGGCGATTCATGATTAGCGAGTTGCTATGGGGGCGACTCTTAATGAGGGTCTATTGGTCAGGACTGCCCTAAATGCAGTGTCTGAAGGGTGGGAGACCTTTGTCGAAGGCATTTTGGGCAGAGCGACACTTCCAAATTGGGAAGACATGGTGAGGGAGCTACAGTACATATGAGGCAGTGATTGTGGCAGAGTCATGGACAACAGTACAGAAGGTAGCAACGCAGTGGATGAGGGGCAGCAGGCCAAGCATTAGTAGCACAGGGGACCAATGCCATGGATTAGGGTGATGCCTCAGGTTGAAGTGTTGCTAGAGCACATTCCTTGATAAGAGGGAGTGTTAATTTTTGGGTAGCATCAGATGTGCTCTAGCTCTAAAACTTTGTGGAGGGGCTAGAACACATGAGATCTCCAAGACCCAGAAATCGTTTGGAAAAATTTCACCCGGAGCTTAAGTTATTCAAATAATTAATTATTTTAATGGAGACCCTAAGTCTAACTTAGGGAAATTAAATAATTAAAGCGAATTAATTTAAACGTGTGGGTGAGAATGTTCTAAGTGACGAGGATCAAGCCTTTTCTAATCTTAGCCGTTGATTAGAGATTAGACCACAGTCGTTGAATGTTCAACAGGAAAAGTATTAAAAGAAGGCTCGGGGTCAATTGGAGAACACACACAAAGTGGCAGCACTCGAGTTAAGTCGAAATTTTGGGGCGCGGTTTGTTGAGAATTTTCGATAGAGCTTGCAGTGCAGCAAGGGGCAGTTCGACAGTGGGATTTCTGATCCAAGGCCGTGAATACAATAGCAGAGAGGCAGATCAGCACCAGAGGAGCAGCCTAGGTCCAATAGGGGTGACGCAGACTCAGGCAGGCTCATGCAGAGCCAGTGCAGAGGCTCACGCAGGCCTAGAGAAGTTGACGCATAGTCAGACGGGGCAGCGTTGGGGTTTCAGTGGGCCAAATCGGGCTCGTATTCAATAGATTGGAAAGGGTGACGCAGCCACACTAATGGGTGATGTAGTCTCAACGCAGAGGTTACTGGGGACTGTGTAGGCACCTGTGGGTCTTCATTCTGAGCTGAATCAACCATAATTTATGTCTCCAGAGATAGAGGTACTTCTGTCGGGATCTTCACTGTTGGGTAAACCACTATTGTTACCTTAGTTTCTATTCAGAAATCTGCATAATAATAAAAACCCTGAAGAGCTGCTGCACTGGTTTTCCCGCATTGGGTTTTTCCTGGGACATTTGTCCGGAAAATCTTGTGTGTCCTTGGTCGAATGTGCTTATTTCTTCAGTACTTGATCTGTAAATTTGTGTAAGCAATAATGTATTTACTTCGATGTTTTTCATGTATTATTTAGAAAAATAAATTGTTAAGTTAATAAAACAAGTAGGAGAAGTAAATCAGATTACTGTTGTAGGATTTATGTTTAGTAAATTCAAAAATTTTCACAGGAACTTTCGGAGAAAGCAAGAAGCCTAAAAGATATTTGGGTTATGCAACGTACATAAAAATATTTATTGAAGCAAAACCCACCACTTATGAGAAGGCAACAGAACATCAGGAATGTATACCGTGCTCTTATGACATTATGATATGGTATGTTCTTGGATTGGCCCTAGGTGGCCTAATGTGATTGATGATGACGACTCATTATATTTGTACATTGTTTTCGTGGTTGTCTCTCTTTGGGTGAGTCGATAGAGAGGTAGGACTTTCGGTTCGAGATTTTGTTGAGGCAGAGGGATCTGCACACAGCCTTCATGCAGAGCCAGAGGGGCGCAGTTTTTCTACAGGTGGTTGTCGGAGTAGAGAAGCGTCAGAAGAAAGAAAAAGCACACAGTGAGGAATTCTTCCTCAGTGACTTCCTAGCCAAGGAATTCAACATTTTTCCAGGATTTGAGTAGTAGATCTACGAGCTCTAGAAGGAGTGCGTAAGCCTTCCTAGGTTGCGTAGAGGGGGAGAAAGAGGAAGAAGTTTGACAGTTTTCAGATGGGATGGCAGCTCATGATCTTAGAGATCAAGACCGGTTGGAGGGTTCCTTCAACTATGTAATTTGGAAGGAAAGGGTTCAGTTCCTTCTAGATGAATTCGATCTCAAGATGTTTGTGGCAAATGTGGTTGTTGTACCAACAGATCTCGATCAACTTAAGAAGTACAAGTTCGATATGGAAAAGTGCAAGAGGTTAATCCTTGATGGAGACGACAGTGTAATGGGTAGTAGCGCAAAGCAGAGCAGCAACAACATAGCAGTAGCAGCGCAGTGTAGAGCAACAACAACACAGTGCATTAGAGGGACATCGCAGTAGTTACCAGCAGTCAGAGTCTTCAAGCATCGAGGTGCATCCACTGAACACTTGTTCAATGTTGGGTGAGCTCAGTTGTTTCTCTCAGCAACTGAGTTGCAGTGCAGATGCAGTGTTAGCAACATAGCAGATGCAACACTTGAGAGGGAGTCGTAGTACGGATGCAGCAGTGGCAGTGGCAGTGTCATGGGCAGCAGTACAGTGGCAGCAAAAACGTAGTGGTTGATGGACATCAATAGCACGGAGGATGCATCAGGGACATAGCAGTGTGCAACAGTGTAATATTCCCAATAATGGATTCTTCAACAGATCATGCCTGAAAAATGCATTCTTCAGGTATGAGGGCTTCAGCTAGCATATCATATCTCTGAAAATGTTCAGCAACCAAAATAAATAGCAGCAGCAACCTTTACTCAGCTTTTAAGGGCAAAAAGGTGGGGAAAGGTGAGGATTTTGGCCCTAAAATGAGTGAATAAGGAAATCTGCGTAAAATGACAGGTCAAGGTTCTGGAATATGTTATAATGAGTCAAGAGGGACTTCCATGTCGAATTTCAGCTCAAACAAAGGCGTTTTACTATGTTAAACGGTCCTCCTTCTCGACTAGTCAAGAAAAACTGATTTCCCAAGACTTTGAGTATGCAGAAATTCTAAAACTTGGGCGTATTTTATGAAAGGTATGGGAGGGAGATGAAAATAATATGAATAATCTAGTGAGTTTGAGAACAAGGCATAGGCTTTCAGCAAGGTTAAACAACAGTTTATATAGAAAAACCCCTCGAAATAGAGGTGCCACAAGACAAAGATTGATGCAGAAACCCTTTCAGCGTTTCTCTAGAAGATGTGAGACAAGAAGATGAATATATAGCCAATAATATATGTAGCAGCAAGAGAGAATACAAATATTGAGGAAACAACCTCTCAAGAGAAGAAATGCAAGCCTCCACAACACATGTACATAAACATGAAAAGCACTGCTATTTCTGCATAAACCCCAGGCTATGAAAAACGCAGTCTAAGATAGAATGCTGCTCCAATACATAGATATGACAATATATAGCTCAAATACAATAGGGGAGCAAAGCTCTAACCCTTATAAGTAAGAATAACTGAATCCTCCAAGGGATTGGCTGAAATACACAATACGACAAAAATGCCGGAGTTACTGGGCAGCTACTGCAACTCCAAACTGAAACCAAATAGAGAAGGCTGAAGATGATGAGCAACTGAAATAGAGCTCCTCCAATAGATCTCCAAAGTGGAAGGCTGATCCTTACACTTGAGATCTTCCCCTCAAATCAACCGGCAAACCCTCACTGTAGATACACCATGAAAATAACGCAGTAACTGAGAGGGACTGCGCAGTAGTGGAAATAAACACTTTGGCCAAGTGCCA
The DNA here is from genome assembly GCA_034641835.2 of Pinus albicaulis. Classification (NCBI taxonomy): domain Eukaryota; kingdom Viridiplantae; phylum Streptophyta; class Pinopsida; order Pinales; family Pinaceae; genus Pinus; species Pinus albicaulis. The sequence goes on along the minus strand of CM076575.1, from coordinate 901,415,555 downwards.
AGATCTGCAAATCAGCTCCAATATCCTCCAACTTGATCCTCCAAAGGAAAAAAGACTCTCCCTTTGAAAAACAAAAGGAAGTGGTGTCGTAAAGTCACCACGGCAACACCCTACAACACAGTATTACGCTGCTGCAGCAATAACGCTGTCCTGGAGGATGATGCTAAGAAAATAACCTTGCCTGAGCAGGCACTCGAAGTCCCCCGAGGCTAAGGGTGAGATCTCCGCACGGAGACACTGGGTGCACTAAACAGTGCAGCAGACGGGCTAAACAGCCAGCGTGCCAAAGAAAGACAAATGTCTCACTCAATAATCAATAATCCAAGAATCCAAGCATGCATGAAATGAAGAGGCTCCTTCATCTTTTATAGTGTTGGTTTCCCTCCAAAACCCAATGTAGCCTCTCTCTCTCCTCCACATCCTCATCCTTATCCACATTCTCATCCTTATCTGCGCAGAAGCTTGGAGAAACTTCTAGAGTGTCCATAGTCCCCCTCCTCCCCGTGGTGTTGGGTCCCCCCTTGACTCCCACTTAAGTCACAACGTTGTGCTACTAGGTGGATGTCTTATTTCATTTAAGTGAGTTTAGACCCCTTTTACTCACTTTTTATTTATTTACAAACTATAGGTGGCAAAATAAACGAAATAGAATATTCCAATTTGCTATCGCAAATTAGGAATATTACAGTCCCCCCCGGCAAAATGTTGCTTGCCCTCAAGCAACCCCCTGAACAAGTCTCCTCCTAGCGGATGCTCTCCACCGATACTGCAAAATATGCCTGGGTTCCAGATGCGCCACTGAATCTCCCCTGTACTCTGCATCATCCTAATATGTAGGGATCTCTCAATGCCAGGATCCCAAACTGATCTCTCATGGTACCAGCCAACCAACAATCCGCCCGGATCCCATTGCCACCATGGCCAATAATAGCCCAAGTCCCATGGCTCGGACTGCTCACTGCCTCTGTCTATGACTGAAGACCATGACCGTTGCTGCTCTGCATCTATGACTGTGTAAGTTGGCCCATCAACTGTGAACCAACTCATCACCTCTCTCCAATCAACTGCAAGGGTAGAACTGAAGAATCTCCACTCGAGGCATGGAGTCTGGAATATAATGAGGAACATCTCCTCCATGTGGATCCTCCAAGCAATCATCCAAACAAAATGAGCCACCTCCCAACAAGGCAACTCCTGAAAATCTCCTTCCGCCTCAAGCTCCGAAAATAAAGGTGGGCTGAAAATCTGAACTTGGCAAGCATCATAGCTCACCCCATGCTGTCCTTCTCTCCACTCATGACAAGTGTAGAGTGTATGTTGATCCTGGGCTGCAAAATCATTGCCCTCCAATGGCAAAGTGAAGAACAATCCTCCAAAGAAGGTTCCTCCAACAATGAAGAACAAGCTGGCCCAAGACAATTCATCCATGAAGAATAGGATATGGTCATCATGGATCATCCGAATGAGAAGTTTGCTGAAAGTTTTACATGAGGATGCGTAATGCAAACAATCTCTCACAAGGACACAACGCAGTCTCATCCACTGCAACTTCAGAAAATTACATGGCAAGCAATTTACAAGATTCATCACATCTACTAATGGATAGTAAATGGCTGAATATGACAACAACATAAGACCAAACACTTGCCCATGGCTGTACAATGGATGACTATCAATCTCATGGCCCACATCAAAAGAGAACGCATATATAGTAGTGGTGGCCATGCCTCCTCTCATGCTCCCATTAGAACATGTAGTGTAGAAAATGTGAGAATGTTTCCCACTCACGGACACATCCAGCTCATGTGTCTCTCTCATAATCAAGCCTCCCATACAAATCTGATCTATATCAGCAAATGAAGACATGATCAGCAATAATATGAAGAGAATGTTGAAGGTTTCATGTGGTGCAAGAAGGTACCAACAGCTTCCCAAACAAGTACAACGCAGTTTTACAAGTTGCTGCTTGATGAAAGTACAAGGCAAAATATTTCTTCTTACATAGTTAATCATGCATGTCTCCATATGATACATGCTATAGTGCAGCAAATGAGCATACATGTAATGATAAAACATTTGCCTAAGGCCACAAAAGAGATGGCTGCCTCCATCATGTAGATTGGCCCAATAAAACTCATGGAGCAATATGACAAGCTTGCCCTCTTGTGAAGCAATGCACTGCATAAGAATGGTAAGAGTATGCAAATCAATGAATGTGTAAACAAACTCCTCACCATATGCCAGAAGTAAGATGGTACATGGATCCATGAATGAGTTCTGCATAATGTGTTGGCATGCTATGAAGAAGAATGAACCATGTGCTACAAAAAGATAATCCTCCTGATGCTTAGAAATCCAAGTCAAGAAGGATATGCCATAGATATCTCTCTCATCCTTACCTCCTCTAAGTGCAATAAATATGAAGTGATCCTGGGACCTATGGGTTATAGATCCACCATATCTCTGCTGGGCACACTTCATCCATCAATCTCTGCTCCCAGGTGACAGCGTTGTGAGCTCATGCAAATAAGCTCCTGTCAATACAAAGCTCTGTTCTTTGACATACTCCTTGTCAAAGACTCTTCTAACAATGCTGCAACCAATGTGGAACACCTCCCAGGATGGAAGTGCTTCCAAGCCATCATCAAGGATCAAGGAGATAATGCCATCTCCTCCTCCTGCAACATCATACAAAGTGTGAGAGAAAATCTGCCCTTGCTCTCCCAAGCAAAGCAACAAGACATTTTGCTGCCTCCCCATACTTCCATCATACAACTCATATGATGAAGAAATAATGAATGATATGAGTAACACATCAACACCATGCATCCATACTCTATGCTGCTCAATGACGCAAGTATCCAGCCATCTTCTCTCCGACCTCCTACTCTTAGGAAGAGTGTGCGCCAAGTGATGGCCAAACTCTTTCAAGAGCAACCAGCGCAGCCAAGCCTCCTGCTGCCCGGTATCATAGAGCTGCAAGTACAAATGATGCCCAAACTCCCTCAAGAGTAACCAGCGCAGCCAAGCCTCCTACTGCTTGGTATCACAGATCTGCAAGTAGCCTCCTAGCTCCTTGCTCATCATCCCCATCCACTCAATCACTTGTGGATGCCTCCTTCTTCTCCTCATCCTGGTACTCCTCCCATGAGTGCTACCATCCTCCCAAATCAAATTACTGATTTTGCACTTCATGGGATTTTGAAATATAAACTTCTCAAGGATCAATGAGACCCTATCAAGAATCAAATAGGTGGTAGGCAAAAACCTCCCATCATGATGTGTATGGCTCAAAGGATGTCCAACACAAGCATGAGAGATGTTATCCATCCTAAGATGTCCTCCATCTTGTATATGCTCTTGTGAGAAGGGAAGAAAAGCATTGCATCCCATAGTGTGTCGAAGTGCATCTCCAGTGAGATCTCTCCTTGAGACCTCCCCTTCATCCATGTTGCACAGCGCAGTGCAACCAAGCTGCTCTTGATCTGCATTTGGAACTTCTTGCGGGGCTACAAGAGTTCCTTCCTCACAAGTGTTGGTTGCCCCAACTGTTGATGCGTGTGGCTGCTCCTCCATGAGTGTGATAGCGTTTTCACAAGCCTCCTCAAGAGGTGATGTGATCTCTTCTTCTTGATGAGAATTGGAAGCGCATGGTACTTCCTCTTCTTTTTCTTCAATCTTCTTGACCTCCTCAACAGTGGATGCAACTTTTCTGGATCTGAAAAAAAATAAACTCTCCTTTTTCACCGTTCTGGTCTTCTTGGGCTTAGACTCACAGGAACTAGTGGATCCCTCATGCATGGGAAGAGGTGATCTCCCAGTGGTACGCTGCAAATCTGAACTCTGCATGCTAGAAACTCCTCTGTTACCATAGTACCTCCCTCCTTCATCCAGTCTGAGCTGACAGTAATCTTTGAAGGGCAAAGCTGCTTTGAAGTCTTCCCCCATGGACTTCCATTCTCGTAAATAATCTCCAAAGGGTACATGGTCATGCTGCCTCGGTACTTCAGGTAAGAATGTAGGCATTGTGATCCTCATATTTTCCATAGATAACTAGCTCCATAGGCTGAGCCAGAACTATGCTCTGATACCACTGTAATATTCCCAATAATGGATTCTTTAGCAGATCATGCCTGAAAAACGCATTCTTCAGGTATGAGGGCTTCAGCTAGCATATCATATCTCTGAAAATGTTCAGCAACCAAAATAAATAGCAGCAGCAACCTTTACTCAGCTTTTAAGGGCAAAAAGGTGGGGAAAGGTGAGGATTTTGGCCCTAAAATGAGTGAATAAGGAAATCTGCGTAAAATGACGGGTCAAGGTTCTGGAATATGTTATAATAGGTCAAGAGGGACTTCCATGTCGAATTTCAGCTCAAACAAAGGCGTTTTGCTATGTTAAACAGTTCCTCCTTCCCGACTAGTCAAGAAAAACCCTGATTTCCCAAGACTTTGAGTATGCAGAAATTTGTTGAAGCAAGGGCAGCGTATTTTATGAAGGTATGAGATGAAAATAACTATGAATAATCAGAGAATGAGTTTGATAACAAGGCATAGGCTTTCAGCAAGGTTAAACAGCAGTTTATATAGAAAAACCCCTCAAAATAGAGGTGTCGCAAGACAAATATTGATGCAGAAACCCTTTCAGCGTTTTCTCCAGAAGATGTGAGACAAGAAGATGAATATATAGCCAATAATATATATAGCAGCAAGAGAGAGTACAAATATTGAGGAAACAACCTCTCAAGAGAAGAAATGCAAGCCTCCACAACACATGTACATAAACATGAAAGGCACTGCTATTTCTGCATAAACCCCAGGCTATGAAAAACACAGTCTAAGATAGAATGCTGCTCCAATACATTGATATGACAATATATAGCTCAAATACAATAGGGGAGAAAAGCTCTAACCCTTATAAGCAAGAATAACTCAATCCTCCAAGTGATTGGCTGAAATACACAATACGACAAAAATGTCGGAGTCGCTGGGCAGCTAATGCAACTCCAAACTGAAACCAAATAGAGAAGGCTGAAGATGATGAGCAACTGAAATAGAGCTCCTCCAATAGATCTCCAAAGTGGAAGGCTGATCCTTACACTTGAGATCTTCCCCTCAAATCAATCGGCAAACCCTCACTGTAGATACACCATGAAAATAACGCAGTAACTGAGAGGGATTGCGCAGTAGTGGAAATAAACACTTTGGCCAAGTGCCAAGATTTGCAAATCAGCTCCAATATCCTCCAACCTGATCCTCCAAAGGAAAGAAAGACTCTCCCTCTGAAAAACAAGAGAAGGAAGTGGTGTCGTAAAGTCACCACGGCAACACCCTACAACACAGTATTACGCTGCTGCAACAATAACGCTGTCCTGGAGGATGATGCTAAGAAAATAACCTTGCCCGAGCAGGCACTCGAAGTCCCTCGGGGCTAAGGGTGAGATCTTCGCACGGAGACACTCGGTGCACTAAACAGTGCAGCAGACGGGCTAAACAGCCAGCGTGCCAAAGAAAGACAAATGTCTCACTCAATAATCAATAATCCAAGAATCCAAGCATGCCTGAAATGAAGAGGCTCCTTCATCTTTTATAGTGTTGGTTTCCCTCCAAAACCCAATGTAGTCTCTCTCTCTCCTCCACATCCTCATCCTTATCCTCACAGAAGCTTGGAGAAACTTCTAGAGTGTACATAGGCCCCCTCCTCCACGTGGTGTTGGGTCCCCCCTTGACTCCCACTTAAGTCACAATGTTGTGCTACTAGGTGGATGTCTTATTTCATTTAAGTGAGTTTAGACCCCTTTTACTCACTTTTTATTTATTTACAAACTATAGGTGGCAAAATAAACGAAATAGAATATTCCAATTTGCTGTCGCAAATTAGGAATATTACAAACAGGCATATTGTTAGAGCACCTTCCTCGCTAAGAGGGAGTGTTGATTTTTGTAGCATCGGAAAGTGATCTAAGCCCCAAATTTTGTGGAGATGATTACACACTGGTATTCGAAAGAACCCAAAAACTGTTTGTGAAAATTCGACTCGGTTAATGCTTTATTAAAATAATTAATTTCTTTAATGGAGACCCTAAGTCTAAACTTAGGGAAATTAAATAATTAAAGGACATTAATAAAATAGAGTGAGAATAATCTAGAAAAGGCGGAGATCAAGTCTAATATAATCTTAGCCATTGATTAGAGATCTAATCTCTGTCGTTAATTTCTCAACGAGAAGATTATAAAGGAAGGATTGAGGGTCATTTGGAAAGACACACGAAGTGAATCTTGAGATCGAATTCTTCTGAGGCCCAGATTTGTGATTCTGGGAGTGAGATTGATCTGTTGTTGGGGTGACGTAGTGCCTAGAGGAGGTGATGAATGGGCCTACGCATTCACTACGCAAAGGCTGCGTAGAGACCTCCAGAGGCAACTTTTCCAGTGACCGGATCAGTCGGATTTTTCAGAGATTGTGTGAGGTAAAACCAATGTTTTAAAAACCGGAACCGGTGACCGGACTGGTGGCCTAATGAACCGGGTTTCTAACCGGAACCGGTCTAACCGGGAGCGGTCATATGCCAATGAACCGGTTTAAAAAAAATACATTAAATAATTATTTTTTTAATAAAAAAAACTATTTTTAAGATTTGCAACCATGATTCCAAGCCCATAGAGACAAAATATGCAAAGTTTGCTCATTTATATACCATGCAAAGGTGAATATATTAAAATGGCACCGAGTGCAATACATATCATCGAAAAATACATAAGAAATGAGGCTCCAAATGGCCCATAAAGTCCAAAAACAATGCTACAAGCTATGAGGCCATTGGCCTAATACAAGACTACACATGAATGATGATCAATCATCAAATTCATCACCGCTACTAGACACAGGATCAACATCGGCTGCTAGCGCTGCATAGACATCATCTGGATCAGAGTTTGAGGATGCCTCAGCCTCAGGCTCATCTGCAACCTCAGTACCCCTGCCACCAATAACAATAGAAGTGGACCTAATGGAAGCACGAGTTGCTCGAGGTGCATGACTAGTGTCGTCCATTGGTTGTTTGCCTTTGCTTGATGCAGCTACCAATCCCGGGTCTGCGTCTGATGGTGCCACCAAATCTGCTTCAAATTAACCCCCCGCTACTGCTGCATCAAAATCAAAATCAGCCTCAAACACTGGATCTTCAATCTCCTCCACCCATTCTGATGTTGGATTAATATCATCCAACACAATGGGATCTAGATCAGGTGTTTTGCTTATCAGTTGGTTCCGCCTCAAGCGAAGGTTGTATTGCACAAACACAAGATCATTTAACCGTTTCTGTTCCAAACGATTTCTCTTCTTTGTGTGTATGCGCTCAAAAACAGACCAATTGCGCTCACAACCTGAAGCGCTGCAAGTTTGGCTGAGGATTCTAATTGCAAACCTTTGCAATTGAGGACATTGGCCGCCAAATGACTCCCACCAATGTGCTGCAAATAAAAAGACATTCATTAGTAACATAGTTCATTTCATTACTTATTTACAAACAATTTAACATGAAAAGAAAAACAAATTGGAATTGCTTACCTGGTTGATCCACATCTCTTGCCATGTTTGCCAAGTTCTTTCCAAAGGTACCAGTTGCCATACTGAAAAGAGTAAGTTGTCTATGTGTTTCCAGAAGGTCTGCACGGTTAGAGATCATGCGCTCCAAGCAATCAATCAATCCAGATATGATCTCCCCATCCTGCTGATCTCCTAGCCAAGCTCTATAATGATACTTTGGGTTCAAAAAATACCCAGCTGCATGTATAGGACGATGGAGTTGATTGTTCCATCTGTTATCAATGATCTCCCATATCCGGCCATATTTAGCTAACCTGTCCCTGTAAGCTGCCCGTATCTGCTCCTTGGCCTGATCCATAGCCTCATAAATGTATCTCATTGCCATCCTTTACCCATCCACCATCCTTAGCACCTTAACAAGGGGCTCAGTAATTTTTACCAGCTCTGAAGACCTTTTCCAAAAATAATTGTCAAAGACTTTCTTTTTGGTGTCTTTTCCATCTTGTCTACGAGCCCACCGGGATTCAGTCCAATCATCAGAAGAAAACATTTTATGCAGGTTTTTCAGTTGAGAATTGAGACATTGCAACGTGAGGAAGTGAGTTGCAAATCTCGTAATGGCAGGCCTAACAAGCTCTTTGCCCCCTGTGTTTTTCCTCATTAGGTTCAATACCCATGAGTGGTTGTAAATGTATTTTGTAATGCACTTGCCATGCTCTACAATGCTTTTTACCCATTCCAGTTTCCCTATGTCCTCAAGCATGAGGTCTATGCAATGTGCAGCACATGGAGTCCAAAATATGGTACTATACTTGGACTCAAGCATCTTTCCAGCAAGAACATAGTTTGAGGCATTATCTGTGATGACTTGCACAACGTTCTGCTCTCCCACTTCCTGAATAATCTCATCCAAAAGCTCAAATAGAAGGGTTGCATCCTTCACCTTATCAGATGCATCAACTGATCTTAAAAACATTGTTCCTCGAGGGCAAGCAACAAGGAAGTTAATGATAGTGCGGTTCCTTCCATCAGTCCATCCATCTGACATGATGGAACAACCTGTTTTGAGCCATGACTCTTTATATTCAGCCAAATACTCATCAATACTAGAAATCTCTTGTTGCAAAAGAGCTCCCCTTAACTCATGTGCAGTAGGGCCTTTGAAGCCCTTTCCTGCAACAAAAACAGAGTCCCACATAGCTTGGTAATAAACTGAGTTAGCAACATTAAATGGGATATCTGAATCATACCACCATCTAGCAATGAACTGATGAGAAGATTCTTTGCATTGTTTTTTCCAATGTTGATCCAAAGTGGGTTGACAACTTGGAGTTGGCTGGGACATGGAGGCACTGGCAGTGGTTGTGGGATTAACATTGGACGAGAAATAACTCATGAGGTTGGGTCTCTTTGTTGGGTTTGATCTTTTGCCAACAGGAGGAACATACTGAAAGGGGTTATTGGTGGAAGGGATAGAAGAGGAGTCTTGAATATCATAATCCTCATTTTCATACCCACTCTCTCTCATCATTTCTACTATTTCCCTCTTCCTTGCAATTTCATCTTGGATGGCCTTCTCCCTAGCCTTAGTCTCCTCAAACTTTTCAAGCTTGGCAAGGTATTCTGCCCTAATCGGACCTAACACTTCATTAGGTGCATCACATGGCGTTACATTGCCTCTTATCCCAGCCAAGTGATGTTTCAATCTAAGAATACCCCCACCTCCAATACATTTTCGACAAAGTTTGCATACCATCTTTCCATCAATCACATCACAATGGACCCATGCACTGTCCTTGGCTTTTGGAGCCATCTTGACTTGAAATAATTGAAATTTGGAAATAAATCTACCATTTAAAAAAAATTGCAGCTAAGATAAATGGACAACTAAAGCTAAATTTACAAAAAAAAATGCACATTCAAACATCCAAAATTTGATAGCATAGGACTAGAGATTTTAGAGCAATAAAATAGCTAAACACATGAGAACTCAGAAAATAAATACATGAACAACAATGAAATGAAGGATTTTTCAAGTGCAAATTCTTACCAGGCAATGCAAACTAGCCTCCTTAGTGTCCTCTTGAAGATGCCAACGCTATTGACAGCTCCAAACTATCTCCAAGATAACTGCTCCGGCAAACACTCAACACTCTCCAAGCTCTTAATCAAACTCCCAAACAACAAATGAGTTGGTGTGAGACAAAGGAGAGGCTGCTTCTCCTTATAAAAGATTGGGGAGGGTGTTTTTGGAGGGAAACAACCCTCCCCTTGGCTTCATTAAATCGGAAAAGGTGGGTCCGCTGCTGCCCGCGTACAAGGTGGCACCTAACCGGCCGGTTAGGACCGGTTTATGCAAAAAAATGGCGAAGTGACGTGTTTGGCCAAGTTGCCTGGCCGGTTTCAACCGCCGGGCTGTCTAACCGGCCGGTTTGGCCGGTTACCAGTTCAAACCGGCCTGTTTTTAAAACACTGGGTAAAACTCACAATTTCTTTTTGCCAGTATTTCTCTCTGTAACTAAATAACCCTTGGAGTTATTCAGTGATGTATTCAGAAACAACTACTGCTTAATAATATAAACCCTTAGATCTGCTACACTGGTTTTCCCAGTTTGGGTTTTTCTGGGGACTTAGTCCAAAAATAATTGTGTCCTATGTGTGATTGATTTCTTGCTAAGTTTCCTTGTTTCAGAATCATATTTATTCAATGTAGGTTTCTTCAGTAATTACTTCAATAATTTAGTTATGAATTAATTATGTAAATGTAATTTACTTAATAGGAGAAATACACTCAGTTGATGCAGTAGGATTCCTTAGATTGTCAGATCTAGGAATTTTCACAAGTTGAACATTGATGAATATCTAATAGAAGAAGAAGAATTGATCTATGGGTTTTACCCCTTGTGTGGTTTTGCCCTGGTCTTTGACCAAAATCCTGGTGTCTCTATTCTGTATGCTTTTCTTTTCTTGTTCCTTATTGTTCTGTTTTATTGTTTATGTTATTGTTCTCTCTACATAATCGCTAATGATGATATCATGTTTTGGGGCGAATGTAATGTGAAAGTATTGAAAAAGTTTAAAATTGCAATTATCTACAGCAAAGAACAATCTAGCCCTAAAAACTAACATGGTTTCAGAGATGGGTTGAAAAAATGTCATTGATATCACCCCTGTAGACAATGATGGATTTCTTAAGCAAGCAGAGTGAAAAGGATGAAAGTTGTCAGAGACCTGAAAGAATGCTAGGGTTTGGAGGAAACCCTAGAGAGCCCTTCTCCTTTCAAATAAAGGTTAGGGTTTGAAATGTCTTTAAGGCCTAGGTTCTATCGCATTAGAACCTTAGTATGAAACTTCATAAAATGTTATGATCAGTGAGAAGCCCATGACTGATTCAGAGAAACCCTAGAAGAGGGTATGATCATCTTGACCATTGATAGCCAGGCTTGGAAGAACTTGGAATGCGGATACATGTGGTGCTCAATAGGATGCATTTCTTTCGAAGACGACATTGACATATGGTTGATGGTCTACGGTGCAGGATCAAGAGGGAGCTGACAACTTCCTATGATCCCAATTAAGGATAAGTACCTTCAAGACTTATGTTATTTCTTTATGACAATGCCTTTGTTTAGATTTACTATTTCTACATCAGTATTTGAATTCTCCCTTCACTAACTTCTTGGATGAGGATGTGATCAAGGCACTCAGATCCGAAGGATCATCGGGATGCAGAGTAATACAAGAAGAGTTAGCTCCAAAAGGGAGCTGGTGCAGGAAAATGAAGGAACCACTCCCATATCTAGGAAGGAAAGATAACGCTACCTCATCATTAGGTACAATTTCATTATGTTTATTTACGTGCGTATTATTCCTCTTGCTCTTGTTCTAGGGTCTAGTATATATCAAGTAAATGTGAGGACCTAGATTGAGCAGGATGTAGAGCTACCCCATGATTAGAATAGCAATGGACAAAAGCCCAGACTTCGGAGGAAGGATTGCAATCTCACAAGTTGATGACTATGACTAAGAGAGTCTTCCTATTCAAAGGGAGTAGACTGCCAGGTTGAATGCAATAGTCTGATGAGATGATGGGAGCAATGTGTCCTTCATGCAAGGACCATTCTAGATGACAAAGATGTAGAAGTGCCAAATGCTTCCACAATATTAAATTCGACGGTGATGAGAAATATGCTCTGAGAGGGAGAGGACTGTGATAAGTTCCTAGCACCTGTTTCCAAATGTACTATTATCAAATGTATGTGAAGTGAGCTTCCTCCATGATGTTCTTAAGAAAGAAGCATACTTAGAGCTACCTCAGAGCTTTGAGGCACTTGAAAAGGAGACTCGTGATTGCAGATTAAAGAAAGGCTTGGCATACTTGGAATGATGGAAATCCGTTGTGGACTCCAACCTCTCTTTATGATTGAAGGTATGCCTTTGATATTTGGTTTCATATATGCTAACGATTTATTTTTGACAGGATAAAATCATCATCGTGTTTAGTGCCAAAGGGAATTGACCTTTGAGCCCTAATGATCAACTACTTGAGATTAGAAGTGTAACAGAGAGATGATGGGGACTTCCTTGTTAAGGGAAGTATGTTGTTAGAGACTTTGGCATGATAAATATCACTAAAGTATTTGAGAAACACTCCTCTTCAGATTCAGATTTGATGGATCCTATGGCAGTCAGATAGATCCTTGCCTTGCATCGTGCACTCTAAGCCAGATAAAGTCTGGTCACGTATATTGGGTTGTTGCCAAACATGTGTTGAGATATCGACATGAAACTTTTTAATCATGGACTGAGATACATTGTCAAACTTCATGGATACTCCAATGTTGACTAAGGTTGAAAATGTTGTTGACGGGAAAATCACATCTAGGTTTTGCTGTAGCTTAAGGTATGCCATGAATTCCTGAAATAACAGGAAGTAGAAGTTTGTTGCTTTGAGTACAACAGAGGCAGAATACATTGTTGCTAGCATGACTAGCTGCGAGGAAGTGTGATTAAGAAAGCTCTTTGGAGAGTTGTTTGAGCATGTGCTATATTGCGACAATCAGAGCGGGATCCTACTTTCAAAGAATCCCATGTCACATGACAAGTCAAAACACATTGAGATTAGATACCACTATATCTAGGATATGGTGCAGAGAGTAGTGAGGCTCCAACACATCTCGTGTAATATCCCAAACGGGATATTTTGGCTAATTTTTTTCTAATCTAGCTTAACCCAAAAATTCTTTCATAAAATAACCATTCAACTAACAAAAGATGGCCATGTAAAATTTAAACAAGAAAATACATGCAATAGAAACATACAAGTGGAAAAATAATCTCAGCTTTATTAATATATATGAACTGGGGTTTACATGTTGAACTGAGAAATAATTGAGATAGCTGAGATAGAACTGGCCTCCAGGATCTGCTACAATGTTGCATGGACCCTCCACCAAAACTGAACTTAACTGCCACTGTTAAGCTCTCTTGTGAATTCTGGATGAACTCACCAAGGGGAGATGGGTGCTCGCCCAATTTCTCTAAATCACCCAAGGGTTTTTGTCCTGGGGCTACCAATGGAGTAGAGAACCGGGTTCTCAACCTCACATACAAGAAGCAATATCAAATCCAAGATGATCTCTAATGGCCCTTCCTCCACTTTTTATAGATTTGATGGACTCCTCTAGAAGCTCTTATTTTATTATTATTTTAATCATTGAGCACATTTCCCTTAATTAAAATATTCTTTTTAATGTGGGAAAATGGTCAATTGGCTACCATGCCTCCTCAGGTCACTGAAAATCACTTCTGGCCATCCCATCTTGTAGATCTTCTTGTTCTGGTTCCAAGAAGCTATTATACTAAGGTGTTCTGCCAAGAATTCCTCTCGAAATGCCACCTTAGGCATAATTAATTGAGTTAGGCCCATTAATAACTCAATTTTCTGAAAGTTGTCGAAATGCAATGGAACGAAAGGAAAATTGTGTGGATGGTGGAATATATCAAGCGAATGCCATCGGATCTCATAAGAACTCCTCAAAACACCTCAAAAAGCCCCCAGGGTCCGCTGATGATGCCAACTTGCACCTGTGACCTATGTACCCCCAACTCTGAAAGTCCATCCTAACCATGTCGTAAGGAATACCAGAAAAAGGAACATTAGAAATCCTCCGCCCCAAGATTGCTTACCCTCAAGCAATCCAAATATGTGGACCAATATGTTGGTTCGATGCAACTGAGACCCAATGCCCGAATCCCATACAAACTGTTGGGTGATGCTATGCCTCTGTGTCAACCCGTCAGGAGCAAAGCCCTCAATGCTCGGATCCTGGACCAATCTCTGACTGAATATGTCATCAACAAATCCTCATGGACCCATTGCCACCAAGAACAAGCACCAGTGCTCCATGACTCCTGTTGCGCTATAACTCTGGCTAAGAATGTTGGCCCACTAACTGCTTACCAACTCATCACCTCTCTCCAGTCAAACCCCTGACTTAATCCAATGGTAATCCTGCTCTCCTTATGCCGGGACGAAATGATGAAGAGTTGTCGACCTGTATCCCACTACCAACTGATACCTGTAGTACCCGTCATGTCTAATGGTCCTCGCTCCACTATGCTCGTGATTAAGAAGATCGTACCATCAACAGGATACCAACTCATGATCTCCCGCCAATCTAATGTATGCACACCTGTGCAAGGGATAAGTCTACTAAGCTGATACTGGTCCATGCTCAACTCCCAATGCTCTGCCCTGTCAACCAGCAGAATCGGTCCAAGAAATCTTGCCCCTCTCCCTATAATCGACAAAAGTGGGCAAGCTATGCTACAAGCCCTATCTATGTACTCCTAGAGAGGGTTGTTGCCTGAAAATGTTGCGGTTGTGCTGGCCGCCACCACCTCTGTTTGCACCTCATCAATGGGTAGACCCGAAGATGGATGCACTGTTGTCTCCCTCCCTGAATAGGAAACTCCACACTCCTCCAACCCACCAATCCTTTGCAAAACTGTCCTGCTAGACTCCAACACCTCTCGAGGACAAGTGCCTATAAATACTGCCACCCTGTTAGTTGTTTTTCCGTCTGTCTGCTCCTCATCAATGACTGACCCCAAGGGTGGCTGCTCATCCTCCATCACGAGCTCAATGTGATCCTCCGACTGGCCCTCCACAAAAGGCTCAACATGCAAAATGTGCATATCATCCTCCTCAGCTGACTCATGCTCCACTACACGTTGCTCACGCCGAATCATCACGAGTGACTCATCATCTTGAATGTCTCCTATAGGGTCCACTAACTACTCACCATACCTACTGGAATATAAATTTGGCTTGATGTCCACAACTTCGCATGACTACTCATGCTCCCTAGAGGCATCCTTGTATGACCGCATGGACCCATCTAAAGAAGAGTCCTCCTCCCGACATACAAAAGGAATGTCCTTTTGCTTTACCTCTGCATCTCCCAAGCATGAGTGGTCAGGTCCCCAAGGTTCTTTGCAGATGAAGCAAAGACCCTTCCTCATTAGCTCATTCTTGTTGCACGGTTGGTCACCATAAATCCACTACAACTCCTCCCGGGTCAATCGTCTCAAGAACAGTCCATTATTTTGCATAACTAACGTGTCGGCTAGTTCATAGGCAGCAGGTGACACCATCTGTTCCTCCCTCCAAATGGCTAACAACTCAGACTGCAATCTTCTACAAATGGCATCATGGCCCCTCATACATAAGGACAAAATAGACTGCATGTGTGTTATGATTGTATCAGGATGATGTTTCCTAATGCTGAAGAAACATTGGAACATTTGCAGGATCAAATCATCACACTCCAGCTCAAACATGAGGTCATAAACTCTAACCAAGGCCATGACTTCTAGAATCTCTAGCCTCTTCCCAAAGGTAGGGCGCTCACTGTTATCCAAATCCTACAGGGTCTCCACTATCAACCTGAAGACTCTCCTCATAATGTTATCACTGTAAGGAGGTATAGGCGTTGTCAACATTAAGATACTACCAAGACAAAAGGAAACTGGAAGTTTGACTCCTATATAAGGGTGCTCCAGATACTTAGGTTGTACTAAGGCAAGCATGGATGGTTTTTGTGTAAAACCCCACAACCGAGGTCCTTAAACCAGAATTTTCCTACTTGTAGATTGAAGCATAAATCAAAATGAATTGAGACAGGCAATAAATTTAACTTACATATATAAAAAAATTATTCACAGAAGAATACCTAGCAATCATTTGTAGAAGTTTGTAGCAATTCCTGTTGTGCAGTTACTCAAACCAACTCTACCTCCCAGCCTATCTGGGATCTACCTATATGGTTCACAGACCCAGAAGGTGCTCTTTTGGCCCTCCGTGCCCAGAATTCCAAGAACAAGCAAGACTCTCAATCAGTATTACTGTTAGAATTCCTCTCCTCGTCTTCTTCAAAATTTTCCCCTTCTTCCTTTTCAAAATTTCTCTCCTTTTCTCCAGGTTCGCTTTCCTTTTAGAAATTTTGTTATGAACCTAATTCATAACTAAAGTAATAAATATAGTCATTAATGGAATAAATACAAATAAATGTAATTACTAGCTAATCAATTAGGATTATGTTAAATAGTCATTAGGTTAATGAAAAGGCATGTCTAAAAGACATGCCCATTCGTGAAAAGGTACCTGCATAGGTATAAAAGCAGGACTTCATTGTAATCATTCAATCGTCTTATATCATATCAATAAATATTTATTATTATAAATACCTCGTGTATTTTTATAATTAAAGCTGCTTTTGCTATTAAGTCTACAAATCTACAAATCTTGCTGCTACAGTAACCAAATCTACAACTTCCGCTGTTACAGTGGTATCGGAGCCATATTAAGGACAAGTTGAAGCAATGGCACACAACATCATTCTACAAGCCTACGAACGTAGTGTACGAGCCCGGGAACATTGTTTACCGTATAATGTGCCATTACGTGAAGATCCCAAAAAAATTGAGCAGATTAGAAAAATTCAAGAAAAGCTTCAGCAATTAGAGAATTCATGTGCAAAAGTCACAAACGGTTATAAAAAATTTTCTGCAAGTCTTAAAAAAATTTCTGCAGTAATCCATAATACAGAAGATGAAAAATGCTGTAATAATGAGAAGGCAGTTAGTTATGCCAAGGGAAAATCAAGTAGAACATCCATGGTAAATTCAAGTAAATACATTCCCCCACCAATGCGTAATAAAGGAAAACAACCAACTAATATTGAAAGTAAAGAAGAAGGGAAATGTTGGAAGTGTGGAGACAAATATTTTGCAGGACATAAATGTACATTTTATACTAGAAATATCGTTGCCAACAACAGTAAGGTTCATGAGAAAAATATAAAGAAGTTGTGTGATATGAATGTAGACTCATCAGCTCTTTCAGGAAATAGAAGCATAATTATGGAGAGCTTTGTGATAAATCCAATATCACATACATCATGTTTTTCCAATGGTGGTCCTTTGGAGCATACTAGTGGTCACCCTAGCAATGGCTTTGTATTTCCTTCTGGGAGCATCCCTTCACTCTGTTTACCTACGGTGGCCAGCAACTATACAGGTTTAGTTCCTAGTTGTCGGAAAGTAAATGCTTCTCTGTCGGAAATAGAGAGAAACCCAACTTCTGAATCAATCAGTTATATTCCTGCAGACGAGAATGATCTCATGCCATGCATCTCAGGCACTTGTCCCGATATGTGTCCTGCCAAGGAGAGGGCACAGAGAGGGAGACTAGGAGACTTGGCAGTTTTTGAAAGGTCAAATGGAAACCCACGGAAGACTTCTGCTAGTACTGCTGTTAAAAAGTTTTGCAGGACTATTTCAATTTCAGATACTCAACCATCAGATATATGGCCACTTACAGTGTTATGGAACACACTTAAATATTTAGTGAAACTACTTGACACTTCAGAACATCGATTTGAAGTTGTGCATGAGTTTGTCTTTGATCGCACACGTTCAATCCGCTAGGATCTGACCATCCAAAATATTATTAATCACCAATCAATAGTCATGCATGAACAAATGGTCAGGCTTCACATTTTGTCACAGCACAAGCTTCAGTATCTTGGCAACAATAAAGATACATCATTGCTTCACCTGAATTTGGAACAGCTTTCCAAATGTCTCAAATCCCTTCTTGATCTGTATCATGTCACCAGAAAAAGTGAATCCAGTTATGAAAATCAAGCTGAATTTTGTTGTTATTATGTTCTTATGAATCTGGGGTCTGACAAGCTATGGCAGGGAGAAACACTTGCTGTATGGTCTCGGAGTATAAGACCATCACTATGGAAATAAAAAAAGATGGAATTTGCCAGGAATGTATTAAGGTGTTATCGCATGGGAAATTTCAAGGGCTTCTTTAATCTTGTTAGAAATTTAAATGATCATTTGGTGTCTACTGTGAGGGTTAGTACAGTTCGTGCAGATTATGGGTGCCAGCCTCTGGAAATAAAGAATTTATCAAAAAATATTAAAATACGTGAATTAGATGATCGGTGGCGTAGAGACGACGTTCATCGTTCCATATTGGATAATGGGATCACTGAAAGAGAAGATGAGGACTATCTCACAACATTTACATTTCCTCACAACATTATTGTTGTTCGATACATACAAGATTATCGCCAACCTAACGGAGAAGGATTGACTGAAGGTCAAATTATATGGAATTCCAGATTCTCATGGTGTGAGATCAAACCATATGTACAAGGCTATACGCATAACTTTGATTTAAGAGCTGGAATTATCATTGTTCACTCTGGAGAGCAAGGATTAACCGTGAATAATATTAGTGTTGCAGTGGATGGGTTGCCATCCATTATGATTAACGAAGAAGGTGAAAACGGTGACGGAATGATGTGCCCAATTTGTCAAGACCCATTTTCCACTGTAGAGCCTGCAAAACAACTTCCGTGCAAACATTTTATCATTCGAAGTGCATTCTCCTATGGTTTTGTCGTGAAAATTCATGTCCACTTTGTAGACGTCAACCTGCCTTCCCTAACATTAATCTCGTGGATTAAATATTGACTTGATATTCTTTAAAAAAAAAAAAAAAACAAAACTGTCGAGCCCATTCGTACGGCAATGTATGAAGGTTGTCCGTTATATAAGTTAAGAGACGTCGTAATTAAAATACAGTGGAGAGTTGAAATAATATATTCGCTTAACATTTTTTGCGTTGAAGTAATCCGATTAGCTGATATATACAGTTGCTTCGAAATCATACGATTGGCCGATATATTTCACATTCGTTGGACAAACCGAGGCTCAGGTCGATATTTATCACGCTGGTAATTACAACATTATAACCAGTGGGTAGAGGCTATATATGTTACGAATTAATAATTATATATATATAAATTATTAAAAAAAAACAACAAAATTAAATTTAATTAATTAAATTGATTTAATTAATTAAAATTATTTAATTGATTAAATAAAAATTATTTAATTAATTAAATTTATAAAAAAAATTATATATATATATACATATTAGTTTAATTGTAAAAGAAAAAAAGAAAAGGGGATTTAAGGATAGAGTACAAGTGAATTCTACAAGGAAGGTATCATTGAATGACATGCTTAGTAGATAATTCCAAGTGAAGGAAATTGTCGAAAAGTTAAGCTTTGAGGACAAAGCTTTTCGAAGAAGGAGGCAATGTTATGAATCTAATTCATAACTAAAGTAATAAATATAGTTATTAATAGAATAAAATAGAATAAATGTAATTACTAACTAATCAATTAGGATTATGTTAAATAGTCATTAGGTTAATGAAAAGGCATGTCTAAAAGACATGCCCATTCGTGAAAAGGTACCTGCATAGGTATAAAAGCAGGACCTCATTGTAATCATTCAATCGTCTTATATCATATCAATAAATATTTATTATTATAAATACCTCGTGTATTTTTATAATTAAAGCTTTTTGCTATTAAATCTACAAATCTGCAAGTCTTGCTGCTACAGTAACCAAATCTACAACTTCCGCTGCTACAAATTTTCTCCCCCTTTTCTCCTCCAAGTTCATGGTTAAATAGATTGGATTCACATTAAAATATTAACTTTTAATAAATATCTAAGACTCACATTAAAATATGACCTTTTAATAAATATATATATATATATATATTAACTAATTTATTTTACTTTATAACAAATAAATGAAAATTGCATTTCATTATTTATATTAATGGGTCATTACATTTAGCGCCCAAATCAAGCTCTTTCCTGATGCAGCTTGGAAAGGAGTGAAGCAAGTTCTTCTAGTTTGAGAAGGGCTTTGGGTGTAACCCCCATACATCTCAAATATGTCCCAAGTTTGAGGATTTTGTGTCCCAAATCATGTTCTTTCTGTGGTTGTTTCTGTTGTAGCATAGAAAGTATTCCCTTAGAAAGAGATTTATTAATTTCTGCTGCAATTTTATCAAGGTTAGTTTTGAAGGTTTGATCCATGTTTTTCTTAACAGTGACAAGTAGAGCAATGAATTGGAGCCTGGGACTCCTCTGTTACAACAATACAATTCCTTTGTTCTGAAGGCAATCTAAGCTCTGGAAAATGATAAATTCAGCCTTTCAATGGATTGAATAACTTCTCTACCAAAGCCTCATACTTAGCCTAGAGAGACTAGTTTTTTTCTTTGGGATTTGGCATCAAATGCTATGACTCTGCTACAGCCTTCCATGTGCACGATCTCTTACAGCAACATTCTGTCCACTCAATCTCCATACATACATTTCTTTCTTTGCAAGCTCAAGCAGCGTGCATTAGCCACATGTAAATTCACCATACACATTTTGTCTTGTACTCAAGTCATACAAAAGCATCAAGGTGGCAAACAATAACCAAACCCTGACTCATATCTCAACCCAGCAACATTTTTACTAATAAGCCTTGTGACATAATGCCAATCTCTAACAAGTCTGTCATTGATGGCCACACAAGACTGACAATATAAAGCTATCATAAGGAGATTGTTTGAAGACGTTGGCAGCTATGATAATACATTAATCTGATAACTCATATTCTCATACTCTACAGTCATTGTTCGAACATATCAACTTGGGATTATGAACTTACTGCTGCCCAATTTGCCTCACCATTTGAGTCACTAGTTGCTCCCATGCTCTGCTATAGGCATGTATTTTTGTTTTTTTCAATGCGCCCTTTGTGCAGGACTTATTGCTCCATTTTATGAGTATGAGCGCTCCGACCATTCACTTCGTGTCCCCTCAATTTTGATAGCGGCAATGATTTTTTTTATCGTTCCCTCGTCTAACAACGGCTTGCAGTTCTTTGATCACGCGATTAAAAGAACTATTATTTTTCTGACTTGGCTCCTTAGTTGGCTACCTGCCTTACGTGGAACTTAAGCGCAGACTTAGTGTTTACAATTGTAGGCACAAAGAAATTTATATGGCGCCCGCAGATTCTAATGCTGGAAAAAAAACATGAGATATACCAACTACTCTGATTCGGTCCTGCAACGAAGATCAAGTGGCAAATCAAACCCTGGATGCACAAAATACGAGCAAATCAACAAATAAGATTCCAGGAGTCCTCAATTTGGTAATGGAATTCAGCTCAATCCTAGCAACATTCATCAATTGCGGCCCGTCATGTTATTATTATGCTGCAATTAGGCCCCGATTTTGCCTAGAAAATTTATTTGGCCTCATCCACTTCATTTGTGTTGACCAATTTAACTCAGTTGTCGATTGCTATAAGAATGGAGCCCACACCCTCTGACGTTGGTCGACCAAGCTCAACTCACACACCGCTACAGCCACACTCGATACCCAACCAGTTCCATTGATAATTACGACCTCGGTGCCTTCACGAATTTCTGAGATGTGGCTCTTCAAAGCTTTGTTAATGACTTAGTTTCAATTGGTGATTTGGTTCCAAAAGAAGATGCGCGAACTGTCACGATAAACACAGTCTGGCTCCCAACGCTGTGATTTCCTCACTGATATGTAACTGGGGACTTGGCCCAAGAGTCACTGTTGACAGTCCCAAATACGTTTGAACTGACGTGGAGGCTGGAGGTTGGCCCGATTTTACTTACATTTGCCAAAAATTTCAACTCTACCCGTCTAGTAATGGTAATTTGATGGCTCGTAAGAACGCGTGCATAAGGTGGATACGTAGCCAATGCACACTCTAGGCTTGCGCACGCTGAACAACCGCCGCTGGGATTACGAGTTTTTGATTTGTCGGACAATTTCATGTTCAGCCCCTCCATTGGAAATTTTGACATAGAAGATTACAAATTCAACGGAATCTTGAACTCGACCCCTAGTCTATCAACTATATCCTATTGCCATGTGTCTCGACGCTATTTAGTTAGCAAATGCAATATCTTATTCTCGCAACTAGCGAACTTGACCCTTGAAAACTTCAATTTCTAATGCAATGCGGCCTCGTGGATTCACATTTCATACTAATAAATCCGGAAATACACCCCACAAAAATTCAACACGGCACATAAAAATTTTAATTACGACCCACCATTTTTATTTATCAAAAGAAATGCCTTCGTTGCTTGTACAATTCAAGGCTCTCAGTTTGCTGATTCGTCATCGTAAGATTTGACTGCCCAGATCTATGAACTTCCTTAATGGGCCCTCGCAAATTAGAGAGTTAGCTCCTTGAATGTAGTTAGCCTTTGCTTCAATCTCGAAATAAACCCTTGAAACTGAAACCTCGCAGGTTGAGGCAAGACCAAGGCTTTGATACCACTGTAATATCCCAAACATTATATTTTGGCTAATTTTGTTGTAATCTAGCTTAACTCAAAAATTCTTTCATAAAATAACCATTCAACTAACAGAAGATGGCCATGTAAAATTTAAACAGGAAAATACATGCAATACAAACATGCAAGTGGAAAAATAATCTCAGGTTTATTAATATATATGAACTGGGGTTTACATGATGAACTGAGAAATAGCTGAGATAACTGAGATAGAATTGGCCTCGAGGATCTACTGCAATGCTGCACGGGCCCTCCACCAAAACTGAACTGAACTTCCAATGCTAAGATCTCCTGTGAATTCTGGATGAACCCACCAACGGGAGATGGGTGCTCGACCAATCTCTCTAAATTACCCGAGGGTTTCTGTCCTGGGGGCTACCAATGGAGTAGAGAATTGGGTTCTCAACTTCACATACAAGAAGAAATATCAAATCCAAGATGATCTCTAATGGCCCTTCCTCCTCTTTTTATAGATCTGATGGACTCCTCTAGAAGCTCTTATTTTATTATTATTTTAATCATTGAGCACATTTCCCTTAATTAAAATATTCTTTTTAATATGGGAAAATGGTCAAATGACCACATGCCTTCTCAGGTCACTGAAAAGAACTCCTAGCCATCCCATCCTCTAGATATTCGCGTTTCGGTTCCAACAAGCTATTACACTAAGGTGTTCTGCCAAGAATTCCTCCTAAAATGCCACCTTAGGTGTAATTAATTGAGCTAGGCCCAGTAATAACTCAATTTTCTAAAAGTTGTCGGAATGCAACAGAACAAAAGGAAAATTGTGTGGATGGTAGAATATATCAAGCGAATGCCATTAGACCTCATAAGAACTCCTCAAAACGCCTCCAAAAGCCCCCAGGGCCTGCTGATGAAACCAACTTGCACCTGTGACTTGTCTGCCCCTAACTCTGAAAATCCATCCTAACCATGTCATAAGGAATACCAGAAAAAGGATCATTACATCTCGACTGATGAGCAGTGGGATGTTTTGATGGAGCAATATAGCTCCATCACAGAGGGAGAAATGAGGCTCCAACAGTGATTTGTTGTGGAATTGAAGGAGTGAGGCTTCAAAATATGAGAAGATTGTTGACATTCTCTCCAAGCCATTCATATTCTTCAGAGGGCATCTTATATTGGTGGATGTGACCCTTCTAGGAAGTGGTCATGGCTGATCGAGAACACTGAGCTATGCTCTTCCCCCCTATTGAGCTCTAAGAGGGGAATGGAGTTGGAGAGCTCTTGGGGTTGAGGGAACTCATGGACAATAGGATGTGTCTGATCCTTACCAAAAATGTTAAGTGGTATCTCCCCTATTGTCACC
Source organism: Pinus albicaulis (assembly GCA_034641835.2). NCBI lineage: Eukaryota > Viridiplantae > Streptophyta > Pinopsida > Pinales > Pinaceae > Pinus > Pinus albicaulis. Next base: position 901,391,887 of record CM076575.1, on the reverse strand, counting down.
ATAAGATGTGTTTGATCCTTACCTATGGTAAGTGGTGTCTCCCCTATTGTCACCATAGGATGTGGCTGATCCTTACCTATGGTAAGTGGTCCCCTATTGTCACCATAGTATGTGTCTGATCCTTACTTATGGTAAGTGGTATCTCCCCTACCATCGAGTATACCATAGTATGTATCCTACACACAAGTTGGGCTTGTTGGGATTGCTACCCATCTAGCCAATGGGTGAGGAGACTTGGGATGTGTTTGATCCTTACCTTTCATGGTAAGTGGTATCTCCCCCAAGTGACTTGGGATGTGTTTAATCCTTACCTTTCATGGTAAGTGGTATCTCCCCCAAGTGATGGGATGTAGGTGTTCTGCCACTTGCTTCTTGAGGATCAAGGTGGGAAAATCAACGGACAATAGGTGTCTGATATTTTCCAATTATGGAAAGTTGTATATGTCCTCTATTGTCAAGCGTTTCTGATCCTTGTCATTATGGCAAGTTGTATCTATCACCTATCATTGTAGGGCATGTGTGATCCTTGCCACCTTTGGCATGTTGGGTATCCTCCCTACTGTCAAGTTCGAGACATGATCGAGTGGATCATTCTTCTTCTTTACATTGAGACATCATTGGTCAGTTGAAATGAAGGTCATGGAGCTTGACCTAGAGACTTGTAGGGTTTGGAGGATCTGCACCCTTGTGGTAAATCAATCTCCACTACCATCGGTTGTGGATTATTCTTCTTCTATGAGAGAAAGATGAGATGATATGAGACAAGATGAGATGAGACGAGATGAGACATGATGCAATAGACATGTACATCCAAGATGAGACTTATGATGCAGTTGGAAATTCTTTCCTAGCTAAAAGGGAGTGTTGAAAATTGGGGTAGCTATGGGAAAAATTTCTGCATAGGAACCAATGTTTTAAAAATCCGACTCGGGTTTGGAACCGGCTGAGGGTCGACTCCGACTTCGACTCGATATCGAATCGGTCAGTTCGATTTCAATGACTCGGTCTTTGTAAAAAATACATTAAATATTTATTTTTTATAAAAAAACATAAGTTTAGAGATTTTCATTCATGTTTCCAAACACAAAGCATTAGAATGTAGAGAGAAGACAACATATGATCAAAGTAGGCTCATGAATATATCCATTATATCAAAATGGCACCTAATGCATTGTCCAATACATGTAAGAGATAGAGATCAGAAGAAAAACGCATAACCAAGGAGGCTCTAAATGGTCATTACAACAAAACATCACTAGTCACTAGTCACTACTGCTAGAGAAGCCAACATCTGGCTCAGACTTTGAATTAGAGTGAGACGGGGAAACCCATGGCACCTCCTCCTCATCAAGATCTTCAACTGGAACTGTAGAAGTAGTAGCACTAACACGCTGAGATAGACGAGCTATGAACTTGCGTCGTGGCTGAGTAGAGGAAGTGCCTGCAATTGGAGGACTTGGAGTTGGCCCTGGTACTAGTGGATCTGCATTTAGCTTAACATTACTACCTCCATCTGTAAATCCAAATCAACACCAATATCCTCATCAAATTCAAACTTTGTTGGATGACTCTCTAGTACCCAATCTGATGTTGGATCAATATCATCCAACACAATGGGATCTGTATCAGGTCTTTTGTTCATCAATTAGCTGCATCTTATTCGGAGGTTGTATTGGACATAGACTAGATCATTTAACTACTTTTGCTCCAAACGATTTTTCTTCTTCTTGTGAATCCTCTCAAAGACAGAACAATTGCGCTCACACCCAGAATCACTGCAAGTTTGACTCAAAATGCGGATTGCAAACTTTTGCAATTGAGGACAATGGCTACGAAATGCCTCCCACCATTGTGTTGCAAAAAACATAGTTGTGTAATGAGTTAGCTCAACAAATTATATCCAACTTTCAGATTATAAACAATTTAACAAAATAAGAATTTGAAAATTGAAATTCTTTGTTTACCTGGCTCATTTGCTTCCCTTGAAATCCTTGCCAGGTTCTTGCCAAAGGTACATGCGGCTCTGCTGAAAAAAGTGATAAGTCGGTGTATCTCTAGTTGGTCACTCTCCTTAGGGACCATGTGATCAATGCAATCAATCAATCCATCTCTAACCTCCCCAATCAAAGCTCTTGCCTCTAGAGCTTTATAATAATACCTTAGGTTCAGAAAATACCCAGTTGCATGTATAGGGCGATGGAGTTGATTGTTCCATCTTTGATCAATGATTTCCCAAATAGGCCCATACTTAGCCACTCTTTCATTGTATGTTGCCTTTATTTGCTCCTTTGTTTGATCCATAGCCTCATAAATAAAGCCCATAGCCAATCTTTCCCCATCCACCAACCGCAACACCTTAAGTAGTGGGTCTGCAACCTTCACAATCTCTGCTGCCTCTTTCCAAAATATTTCTTCATTAACTTTCCTTTTCACATCTTTTCCATCTTGTTTGCGAAACTATTGACAATCATTCCATTCATCACTGGAAAACACCCTTTGCAAGTTTCTATGTTGGGAAAGCATAGATTGCAATGTCAAAAAATGAGTTGCAAATCTAGTGATGGCAGGGGTAATAATATCCTTTCCCCCTGTGAGTTTCCTCATCAGGTTCAAAATCCATAAGTGATTGTAAATATATTTTGTTATGCTTTTGGCATGCTCTACAATGTTCTTTATCCAATCTATTTTACCAATATCCTCAAGCATGAGGTCTATGCAATGTGCAGCACAGGGGGTCCAAAAGATGGTTTTGTGTCTTTCCTCTAACATTTGACCAACAAGAACATAGTTAAAGGCATTATCTGTGATGATTTGAACAAAATTAGCCACCCCCACCTCTTCAACAACCTCATACAAAAGCTGAAACAACAAGTATGCATCTTTCACCCTATGAGATGCATCAACTGATCTTAGAAACATGGTTCCCTATGGGCAAAAAATAAGAAAGTTTATGATGTTATGGTTCCTCTGATCAGTCCATCCATATAACATGATGGTACATCCTGTTTTTTCCCATGAGCTTTTGAAATCTCTCAAATATTCATCAATGGACAAAACCTATTTTTGCAAAACAAATCCCCTTAACTCATGCATTGTAGGGCCTTTGAAGCCCTTTCCAGCAACAAATATGGCATCAAACATAGGTTCATAATATGGTGAATGAGAAGCATTGAAGGGGATATTAGCATCATACCACCATCTAGCTATGTAATCACAAGCAGTTTCTCTCAATTGTTTCTTCCAATGGTGATCTAAAGTGGGTTGCATTTGACCTCTATTGGCTTGAGGACCATGTGCATTATGAGAGGGAGAGCAGGGTGTGAAATAACTTTTGATATTACCCTTCTTTTTAATTGTATCCTTACCCTTTTCTTGAATAGACTCCAAAGAGGGATGAACATAGAGAAAGGGGTTGGATGCATCAGTGCAACGGATAGATGAAGAGCCCTCATAATCAAAATTGGGGTTGGCAGCCATCATGTGTTTTATATTCCTCTTCCTCCCAATTTCAACCTCTATTTCTTTTTGGTTAGCATTTTCTTCCTCAAACTTCTCAAATTTATCTAGCAACTCCTTCCTAATTTCCCCAATTTGTTTTGCTGGTGCTTCACATGGAGTAATTTGGCTTCTAACACCAGCCAAGTGTTGTTTCAGCCCATGAATTGCCTCCTCCACCTCCCTTAATTTTTCTATGAAAAAATTTGCAATGCATTTGATTATCAATCATCTCAGCATAATGCCCAAGCAGCATCTTTCATTCTAGGAGCCATTTTGGACTGGCATTTGGACTTGGAAATGAAAGGAAAAAATCTGAAAATGAAAAAAAAAAACTCTTCAATGTTCATTTCTTTCACATAAATTTTTGTTTTCAATTTCCAGATTTGCAAAAAAAAAAAAACAAGCAAAGGCAAATTTTAGAAGTGAAAAAAAAAATACCTCTATGCTCTAGCCTCTTCAATGCTGCTCCAATGACTGCCCAAAAAGCTCCTCACTGCTACTCCAATGATTTCCCAAGAGACTCCTCACTACTGCTCCAAAAACCAACTCCACAACTCTTCACAAACTCCTCACAAATGCTCACACAAATGCAATGAGATTGTTGTAAGGAAATGAGAGGGGTTGGGTAGCTTTTATAGGGTTGGGTACCTTTTATAGGCTTGGGAGAGGTTAGAAGGGCATACCAAAACCCTAAAACTAAGTTTAAACCAATTTTGAGGTCCGTTTAAGTCGCTTTTTTGAGTTGCGGACGAATTTGATCGGCTCGACCGATTTAACTCAAGTTCGGCTAGTTTAACTCGGGCCTAGCCGAGCTGGCTAGTTTGTGAGGCCGAGTCGATGAAAAGCTCGGTCGATTCAGTAACAAACCAGCCTTCGTTCCGTTTTTTGTGCCGAGTCGGCCCGACCAAGGGTATGGCTCAGGTCAACTTGGCTGATTCCGAGCCGGCTCGACCTTTTTTTAAAACACTAATAGGAACCCATCTACCCCAAGGTAAGCCCATCTTGCCCCAAAGAGAATTCAATTGGATAAAAGAAAATATTATTATTGATGTGCTCCTTGATGTGACCAATTGATTAGGCAAGCAAACATTAAAGACACGTGGAAAATATATTTCAGTGTTGATAATATCGACGATATTCGGAAATATCGTGATATTTTTGGCGAGCCGAAATATCGCCGAGAAAATATCGCGATATTTTCGAAATATTGCTAATATTGAGAAGATATCGCGCGACGATGGGAAATATCGTCGGGCACTCCTGGGCCGCGGCTACAAAAGGGAATTTTGTCTTTTTTTTTGTCATTTTCGTCGATGAGGCTTGGAGAAATAAGGGGAAGAGCTTTGTGGTGGTTGTCAAGAAGGGATTGAGGATCAAAGAGCCATTATCGCTATCAACATAAAAAATTTTGTTGATCATAGATTGAAGAACAGTGAGAGAAACTTCATTTCTTCCATTAATAGGTATGTTCTTAAAAACCACTATGTTAATGATTTTTTTCATAGATTTAGGGTTATGCTTGCTTGCCTCTTTGCCTACCGAGATTTTGTTTCTTTGTTTTTTTCCATTTGCTATGATTTTCATGCCCATGAGCCAATGCAAGGGTTTTCTCCATATTTGAACAGTAAGCTTCATTTTTTTTTAGTTTCTTATGCACCCTCTTATTTTCATTTTTTGTGTATTCGTATTTAACGCCAATTATTTGTTTTTTTGGTGCCCTAGGTTTGAAATTTGAATTAGTTCACTGCAAATATGCCAAAATCCTTGGACCCATTTTGGGAGTATGGGGAGCTTGATGGTGGGACAAATCAGGCACATCTATCATGCAAATTGTGTGGGACCAAGATGGAAGGATGGGTTACATGATTGAAATACCATCTGGCTAGACTCCTTGGACATGATGTTATACCTTGTACAGTTTCTGGTGCGGAAATTATACAAAAAGCTCTTGAAGCAATTGTTGAAAAAGACAGAAAGATAGCTGCTAGGGAGAGGGAACTAAATCCTGATCTTAGATAGATAGTTGCTAGTTTTATTTGTTTTGCAGCTTTGCTGCATATAACTCATGATGATGAGATAATTTTATATATGTGATGTTATTTTGTATTGGTTATCCACATTTGAGTCCTTAATTGGACAATTATCAGGAATCAACAGGATTTGGTATCGCCTTTGATATATCATTTTTATTTTACATCCACTACATCATATATATCAATGCTTTCTTCATATTTATGTTTCAATGTGTTTATTTCATGTTTTTATTGCTTTATATGTTTAAAAATCTAAAAAAATGAATATATTATGTATTTTTTATGCTTGTCAATATTTGCTGATATTTTCGCCGATATTGCCGATAAGATGTTTTTTGGACCCTTGGCGATATTTTGCTGATATCGATATTATTAACATTGATATATTTAATATTATTGTGAGCAAATTCAAATTCTAGTTTTTGATGCCAAAATACTAGTCAGCCTCATAAATTTTTAAGTCGACCAGTCCCAATGGATGTGTCCCTTCGTAGTATGGATCAACTATAAATTGGCTTTTGTCCTCTCGCATTTTGCACATGGATCTTGGAATTTTTTGGTAGCTCAACTATTCTTTGTGTCTCAATTATGTTCACTGTGGCTCGCTATTATTTTCGGTGGCTCACACATCGCTGAGGCTCGATCTATATTATTTGTGGCTCACATTATTCTTTAAGGCTCAAATTCTACATCCCTTTGGTTCACATCTATCTAATGGCTAGTTGAAGGTCTTTGTGGTACGCATATGTTATCTATGGCACGCATATATTCATTGTGGCTCGTAGAAGATCTCTAAGGCTTGCATGTTGCAGTGAATCGTATTTATACTTGTGGTTCGCATTATCTCTCTGGAGGCTCATATCATATCTTCGTGGCTCCTGTTTTGTTTTGGGGCTTGGATCATATCTGTGGTAACTCGCGTTTGTTGTGACACACACACACACATATATATATATATATATATATATATATATATATATATATATTATGTGGCTCGCATTCCTGTGTTGCTTGCTGTGACTACCATTATGTATACTATTACAGTGGCTCATATATATTTATTAATGGTTCTCTTTGGTGGCTTTGAGGATCATATTATAGTGGCATGTCTTACTCTATGGCTTGCACTTGCATCTGAGGCTCGCACTCTCTTCCTTGACTCGCATACTAATTCTTTGTTGGCTCACTTATTATCTATGGCTCACATTTGATTCTATATGGCTTGCATTTGTTGTAGCTCGCATATGTATCTTTGTAATATATAGACAATGAGTTATAGCAGTGTATCTTTCATGTCTCTATAAGATAGTGATCTATATGAAAATGAAAGAGTGATCTATATAATAGTGAGATAGTGTTCTATATGACAGTGACTTGGAGATATGGCATTGACTTTGACATGGCAGTGAACCTTGGCATAACAGTGACCTAGTATGACAGTGGCATTTGATATGGCTTGGTAGTGACCATTGAACTTGATATGATAGTGATTACAGGACTCTCGATGACACCCTGATGTTTGACAATAACCTTACACCAGTAACCTAGATCTATATGATAGTAAACTTGACAGTGACCTTAACATGGAAGTAACTTTGGTGAATGACAATGTTTTCATAGAAATGATGATAGTTATGGATGGCAGTATTATGACAGTGATGTGTGGCTTGAGGATGATATGATAGTGATGGCAGTGTCTCTATGACAACAACAGTGGAATGATGTATTTCGTGCTCTTACGACAATATGATATGGTTTGTTGTTGGATTGGCCCTAGGTGGCCTAATGTGATTGATAATGATATCTATTGATATTTGTACATTGTATCTCAGTTTAACATTGATCAATATCTAATAGAAGAAGAAGAATTGATTTATGGGTTTTCCCCCTTGTGGAGTTTTGCCCTAGTCTCTAACCAAAATCCTGGTGTCTCTATTGTGTATGCTTGTTTTCTGTTGTTCCTTATTATTCCGCTATATCGTTGATGTTATTGTTCTCTCTACATAATTTCTAATGATGATATGGTGTTTTGAGGTGAATGTAATATGAAAGTATTGAAATTTTTTTAAATTGCAATTATCTACAGCAGGGAAAAATCTAGCCCTAAAAGCTAACAAAGGTTGCCTCAAGAATGCCTCTTGTTTACCACTCAGTGTCAACTACACTATAACAGTACACATTTTTGAAAAGGAATTCCATCATGTTCAAGCAGTCAGATATCTAGGATTCATCATCATCATCATTCGTCAATTTATTAGAGTTGTAAACCCAAATTCTACAAGTTTATTGTAAATGATGTTAGTACGATCATTTTATTATGTAACACCTAAGTAAGCCTATGATTTTGGTGACGAATTTCATCCTAGGAGGTTTTTTGTCTCACTGATTCATTTATGTTTCTAAACACAGATAATTGGCAAATTTTTTCCCTCCATCCTCACCCCAAAGCTAGGGTGGAATTTATCGTCAAGGTCTTAGGTGAGTCCTAATTTTTTAGTCGAGTCTTTTGTAAAAGTGATTTGGAAATAATTTAAGCTAATTAGCTAAATTATTTTACTACAGATCACTTGGTCTACTAGATCATATTGTGTCGCAGAATTGGGTAAATTGTTAGGGGCCTATGTCTAATGGCGTTTTCCCCTTTCAAGGGTTGATGTAATTGTAATATCTTGATGTAAAAATATTTTGGTGCATGGTTCCTCATATTTAAACACCATGGCTAAAATATTTAAGGGTGGAAAAAATTATTAATACCTTTTAGTGTCAATTAATTAATTTTTTTTGGCTAAATCAAATTAAAATCCTAAGTCAGAAAATTAATTAATTTTGGGTCAAAAAATTACTTTTTAATTTTCGTTTTTTTGGTCAAAAAAATAAAATTCTCTCGAAATCAAAAAACGAATTTTGGAAAAAGTGGTCATTTCCAAGGAATAATTAAATTGACAAACCCAATTCTATTTTCTAGGTCCAGTTAGTTGAAGAAAATTTGTGAGTCCAAAAGAAGTCCATTTTCCAAGGCCCTTTATCAAGGAAAAAATCATTTTTTCAATAAAAATTGAGCATATGGACCATGATGATAAAGTAAAAAATGATCATTTGAGGAAAAAAAGTCAAAATAATATTTTTTGGACCTGGAAAAAAGGGAAATATTATGGAATTCGAATTTCCTAATCAAGATCAAGGGACGAGATTTATTTTTGGCATGGATCAAACACCAAGTAGCTGTTATTATCCAAGATCTTGTCAAAAATGTGCAACTTCTTGGACCTAGTTGTTTTCCACTTGGAGGGGGATCTAGATCTCTCTATTTTCTATATAAGCAATTTATTTTTTCCACATTTGATACCAAAATTTTTGTAAAGAAGCTCTGAGTCAAGCTCTACCGCTGTAATATTTTTCTGGCAATAATAAAAAAGTCTTTGGGGTTTATTCATGGTGGTGTTCGTGTCCTGCTTCTTGTGGTAAAAAAAAATTGAATTGTGTTCTTAATGTTCTACTGAAATTAAATTTTTATAAGTTATTATTTCATTAGGCAGTTGTTGGAATAACTATTTGCGCAGGTTTCTTGCATTAGTTATTGGGCTTGGAGAATCATTTTAAGTTAATTGATCTAGCAGGTATCTCTAGATCTTGAGATTTATTGTGTTATCTAGTCTTTAGTGATCTTTAGTGATCTAATAACTTGATTTGAAGTGTGTAGAGAATTTTATGGTATTTAGATCATGGGTGTGGGAGGAAGTCTTCGATGGAGCAGCCAACTCCCAAGACAACAAAGCTTAAGAGCCCATTGTGTTAAACTTCAAGACTTATCTAACGATTTGTTTTGCAGAGATTTGGCCATTGCTCACCATAAATAAAAATTATTTGTCTTATCTATTTGAATTTCTTTGTGCTCCAATTGATAGATTTGCTAATTAGAGATATTAATCACTAGACAAGGGAATGGAGTTGGACTCATGTTCCTCTTGATCTAGTCCATTGTTAATATTGTAGATTAATTTTGTAAATAATTTTTATCTAACCCTTGTACATTTATTTTTTTCATTTTTTTTGTATATAGCATTTGGGGTTTGTTTAATTCTTGCAGATTTGAAGAGGAGGATTAAAATTGGTTTGGGGATTTCTCTAATAAAATTTTGCAGGTGGATTTGATCCATTGTTCCCTGAAGTATTCTAATTGTAAAGGGATCAATTTTGTAAGCTTGAGGAGAGAATTGCACTAAATTCCTAGTCATTGTAATCTCTCTTTAAGTTTTGAGGAGTCCTTCCTTCCCATGCAATTCTGATAATAAAAGATATTTTTTCTCTTGGGGAGCTTGGGACTTAGATCCCTTGGCATCCTCCATCTCCTTATTTCAAAAGGAGAACTAACATACTAACTCATTTATGCCCCCTAACTTGCATTTGCATTCTAACTTCATTATACATTGCATAGTTTAATCTTTTTGTTGCATTTCATCATTTTGAAAATCATTGTTAGCAATCTGTTTGTCTTTTAGTTATTTGTGTTGATATCATTAAATTTCACTTGATCCTATTCTCTATATCTCTTAATTGAAGAACGCTCTAATAAACGCTATAACTAAATACTTTTGAAATTGTTATCGTTAAAATTTTTCATTAAGAGATCTTAAATCTGTTTCACTGATTCGCTATTGGAAGTTTTATAGCTTTGTGATCTAAATGGGTATCTCAATAAGCTTGGTTATAAGTATTTTACAACTTTACATTGAAGCATATTGTCATTATCTCATCTCTTTGAAGCTATCTAACTTGGTCATCATCTTAAATTTGCATCCTAGTTTAGATTGCATCCTTAAAATTTACCTGCAAGCCTAAGCTTGGTTTAAAGAAAGTCAGGACCACTTTTCTTTTGTAGCTTGCAAAAGATAGACCCTCTTTAGTGGTTAAAACAATGACCTTGCAGTTGTTAGAGCCACAGTCTCTGCAGCGTCAGAGGCATCCAGTGGTTGGAACACAGGGGGAGGTATCATTAATGAAGCCTCTGCTTGCTTCCCATTGGCTTCCATCCCACAACTTACTCTAGAGACTAGCCTCAAAACAGCTAGGAGGAAGGATTCATCTAGATTAGGAATCTAAATTAAAATCAACCAAGATTTTGCATTTCACATTAGCTTAGATCTTGCATTCATTCCTTTTTTATCATTGGTGATTGGAATTGTGGGCTAAATTTATAATTTGCAAGCTTATTTTATGTGGAGATATCATCTTTTCTTGCAATTGTCTTTCTTCAAGGTTCATTGCTCATATATTTGATTATCTTGGTCTTTAAATTTTTGTGCTAACTCTTATTGCAACACTGTTATTATTGTAACTTTAGACATTTATTCACTTGCAAGTATCTAAATTTCCATTGAGCACTATAAAGGCATTGGTCAGTTTGGTTTGTTACATTTATATCTTGCATTTTCCTTATTGATCCTAATTGGATTTATCTTAATATACATTGCTCATAAACTCTTACACTTGCTTTAATTAATAATAAAGTTACATTAATAATAGTTGTCTTTCCCTTAATCTCCTAGGCTTGTTGTTCCAAGAAGTTTTCCTTCATTGTCATCCTTAGGGACTAGAGTAAAAAACAGAGTGAATAGGGATTTAGAGTGACAGCCCCTATTCTGAGCATTGCGCCTTTGTTGTACATTTCAGGCGATAACACCTCCAAAACATATAAAATTAGCTCCAAGTCTACTCCAAACTAAGCCAAAATCACAGGGTTGAACCAATCCACAGGAGGTGTTCAATCTGTCCCTTTCCACAAGTCCAAACTTTCATAGAGCGGTCGAATTCGCAGGTCCGAACTTTCATAGAAGGGTCGAGTTCCACAAGCTCGAATTGTCCACAGAGAGGCCGAATCTAGGCTGAGTTGCAAGAGCTGAGGTCTGTCCTAGAATGGGTCAAATTTTCTCCACAAAGATAGTTAAAACTCTCATCAGAATGTACTCCAAGAAACCTTAGCCAAGAACAGAAATGGAAACCATATTCCTTCATTTTTATTTTACGTTCATTCCTTCATTTTTATTTTAGGTTCATGAGATATGAACCTCATCACTTCTTCCTCAAGTTTGAATGTTGCTTTCCTTTCTTCACTGAGTTGATGGCCAAATGGACGGGTAGGCTATAGTACAAGTCACTCAAAGAGGGTCAACTTGATCTCAAATAGGGTCGAGTTGACTAGGGGTGAGATGAGTAGACTTTTGTCTTAAAACATTTATTTATCCTCAATGCAAAGGAATTAGGAGGCATGTTATACCTTTTTGGAAAGGGCTTAAAGTAAACTTTTAGGATGTCACCTATTCCCTACTCACTTCGTTTAGGCTCTCTCCTAGACAACCTATGGGGGGTAGTCCTTAAAGGCAAATGAAAGAGGAAAACTTGTCGAAACAACAAGTTCTAGGAGACTAAGGGGAAGGCGATTACTTGTACACAACTTGATTTAAAGTTAATTGGAAAGTGAGACTATTATTATTGAGCAAGGTAAATGTTAAAAGATAGATTTGATTAGATCAATATGTCACTCAATCCGATTTTAAAAGTGGGAGACCAATGCCTTAATAGAAATGCTCAAAATATGAATTAAAGTAATTGCACAATAATAAACTATATCTCAAGTTATAAGATAAGCAATGCTGCAAAACAAGGTTAGTAAGAGATCAAGAGATTAAAACAATTGGATATTTGAGCATTAAGAGATAAGCTTGCGATATAAATAAGACTTGTGCTTCAAGTAAAGATGATATTCAAGAAACAATAGACTTGAGAATGACAATTACAAAAATGTAAGATTTGCAGGTACGAAATGAGCTCACAATCTCAATTGCAATAATCAATTGAAATGCAAAATGACAATGTTAGATGAGTGAATGCAAGATCTACCTATGTGAGATGCACGATCTTGGTAAATTTTAATTATATGCCTATTCTAAGGTGAAGGCCTTCTCCTCAATTATCGAAGCAAGTCTTAGAACAAGGTTGTTGGGAGAAGTGTTGGGGAAGGAGACTAAAGCCTCATTAACAATACCTACACAAGACTTCTAGCAACCCAAGTGCCTTCATTCCTATAAGGGCTTGGTCGCAAGAGAACTACAAAGTCACTCGTTTTAACCGTTGTTTAAGGGTCAAGCTTCTCAAATTGGATATGAAGAAGGTTTTCCTATGTTTCTATCAACCAAGCTTATGCTTGGAGGTAAATTTTAAGGATGAAAAACTAGATCTAAGATGAAAATGCAAATGTTCCAATGAGATTCGATTCCAACAGTGTTGGTTCATTAGAAAAGAGTGGCATTCACTTATAATCAAGATTTACTTAGAGCACAAGATGATTATCTTACAATATTGATTCAATGGATCAAATAGAATACTACTCAATGAAACAATAGAAATGCAATTAGATTGGATGTTAGAGCAATGTCCCAAATGCCTTTAGCAAGAAATGCTTCTTAAGATGTCTTTACTTATATTAGACAATGGAAACAAGTAAAGTAATATAATGAAAGCACGAGTGAGAAATGGAAAATAAGATTGCTAACAAGATATTGGAGTCACTACTTCAAATCTTTAATTGCAAGCGAAACAAAGACAAGAACTATTCCAAATGCAATAGATCAAACAACGAATGAATGAATGCAACTAAAGAGATCAGATCTAAACTATGATAACAATGAAATGAGCAATGCAAGAGAGATAACTTAGTAAGATAGATCTAAAGAATAAGAGAAAGGGAAAGAGAAAGAGAAGCCCTCCCTGCTAAATAAGGAGGTGGGATACCATGGGATTGAGATCCCAAGCTCCCTCAAGAATAAGATTCTCTTTTATTATGTTACAAAAGAAGTCCTTTTGAAAAAAGGAAAGGATTCTTCAACTCAAGGAGAATTACAATGATAGAAGAACTTCACAATACAACCTCCTCAATATACAAAGTCAATTCAGACAAACTATTGATTATGATTGCAAACACTTCAAACAAGCTTATCTAACCCTCCAAGGGCCCTTAGCCTTCAACAATGAAAACTACCAGTCATCAAAGCCATCAGCCTAGTTGAAGGAAGGCCTCCAAGACCTTTCTATCAACCCAAAAAAATTATTTAAATTTTATTTAAATTTTTTATGGTGATTAACTTAAGGATCAAGGCTCAAACTCTTCAAAACAAAAATCGATCTTCCACCAATAATAAGCCCTTCGCACCAGTCAAAGAGGAGGCTCCTCTAGGAGCTTTCGACCTTAAGGAAAAAGGGTCTAATGATATGCAACTTCCTTCAAAAAAAAAAATTACAAGTGAGACTAAGCCTTTGGAAATCAATTTACGCCCAAAAATTATTGTGAAAGCCTTAAAAATTTTCGTTGGAACTCCTGCAAAATCACAAGGGTTGGCACAAAAAATTGAAGTAAAAAAAAGAAAAAAAGAAAAAGAAAATCTAGGCTTGTGACCTAGAGATAGAGGGAAAGAATGCTTGCATCCCTTAAGAAAAGGTTAGATTACTTCAAAAGATCCTTCGTTGCCCTCAAAACCCTAGTCGTCTAGCCTAGGAGGTTGTTCTTAGCTTCAAAAAACGATTTCCCTTCAACATTCCAATGGGATCAATCCTGCAAAAAATATATACAACAAGATCCAAGCCAAAATCGATGCCTACTCTTCAAATGTATAAAGAAAACTCAAGAAAACCCAACGAATATATACAAAATAGATGGAAATTATTTACGAGGTTAGGAGGAAATATACACAATATCTATTTACAAATTTACAATGATAAGCTCTTCAATAGTAGATCTATTCATTTAAAACTCTAAATAATTTTGAAATATTTTAAAGATGATAAAATTTGATCTAGAGCAAATGGCAAGAAAACCCCTTTTCTTATTTCGAAAGATAAGTCTTTAGATGACCCACTATGGGTTCCTCAGCTTCTATGCCCTGAATAGTTGGTTAATTCAACTGAGAATGTCCCTAAGTATCCAAGATCTGATCAACAATATTATTTTCTACACACTTGAGAAGATTTTTGTTAGATGCATAGAGATTTGGATAGCACAATGATAGACAAGTCTAAGGGTTTAACCGAAAACCAGTATCTACTCCACCTAAAGTGGTTCTCCAAATCTAAACAATGATGCAAGATAATTGTACACCAAAGAATCTTCAAGAGCTAATCAAAATAACAAAATTAAAACATTAGTAAAACATGAAGCACAATAAATCAGAAAGATAGTACCATATAACTAAAGAATAACACCATAGCCTTTCCCCGAAGACTTTATTTTATTGCTCAAAACAAATATTACAAGAGTTGCAAAGCTTCACTTAACCATGAGCTCAAGATTTTTCATTGTTACAAATGAGGAGCTTAGAGCTTCCTTATATAGAAACAATGAGAGCATGAGAGCCTCCAAGTGGAAAAAACGGCTAGTTGACTTGATCCATGGCTTGATCTTCCTCAAAATAATTCGAACCCTTGATTATTGTTGCACATATCCATTGAAAAATTTGACCTCCTTGATTACTAAGCTTGATGGACCAATCTTTTCCCCTGGAGTAGTTTTGGACCACTAGAATATCTTCAAAAATAATTTTCTTGAAATTCCCTTATTCAGAATAACCACCTAGAACAAAAAAATTGATTTCCCTTAAGAAATTATTTTCCATCTAGCCTAACGATTTTTTTGTGGGTCTTTTTTGCCTTGGAAATGAGACTTTTCTCAACCATCAATTTGATCCCTTTTCTGGAAAGTGCACATTTCCTTTTTAATTATTTTCCCACTTGGAGAAAATTTTATTTTCTCTAATTTTAATTTTTTTACTAATTTATGGCGAATTATTTTGTCATTTTTTGCGAGAAAATAAGACAAATGACTCTAGAGGGGTTTAAAAATATTTTTTCACCCTCAATGTGTGTCTAGATAGTATTTTAGGAGTTGAGGTATAATTTTGAGTACTCACACCCCTTAGAACCTCTATGGACAACACCTTTTACATCTTTACATCAATTGTTAAATGAAAATCCCACACAAAAGGGGAATTAAAAATATGACCTCTAGACTCAACCAAACTTTGACTTTACAGATGATCTAGTATCATAGTTTACAACCTATGTTGCAGGAAACGTGAGTCCCACCCCTGTTTCACCCAAAAAAACGAAACGGAAACGCGTTTCTGCGTACCGTACGGCCCGGAAACGCGTTTATGGCCATACCAATACGTTTCCCATACGGGAAACGTTGCCAGTACGGCCAGAAACACGTTTCCACACCGTACGACTGCGTTTCCTTCCACCTAAAGCGATTTAAGTTGGTTTTTTTTTTTAATTTTTTTGGGTTTGCGTGCGTTTTAATATTATTTTAATTGTTTACTTTGTCTTTTGGATGCTTCTAGACGGCTTTCTAAACTTATAAATAGACAATTCGCCTCATTCTCTCATGACATGAATTGAGCAAGTCATTTCACTTGGAAAAGAGCGATTTTAGCAAGGAGAAAGGAGGAAGAGAGTAGTGCTTCAGCTAGGGTGTTTTCACCAGTGAGCAAAGGAGATTTCAAAAGCAAGAGAAAGAGATTTGAAAAGCGGATTTGGAGTGCAAAGTTTCCAGCGACAACAGTCTTGGTTTTTGACTTAGCTATAGCCATATTTCTCTTGTTTTTTCTGGCATTTTGGGGTAGCTTTAGCTACAAAAAAATAATTTGGGTAAGAGGTATTCAATTTCTTGGTTTTTTCCCATTGTTTCGTCTATTTTTCGAGAGTTTATGCTACCAAAATTATAAAAAACATTTTTTATTTATAGATTTGTTTTTTTAATTTGTTTTTGTAGCAATGGCTTCCATCCAAGGTTCAAGTTCAAACCCCAAGGGCTGAATATTATCCTCCTTGGAGGCATGTTGAGAAGTTGCAAAGATGTGAAGGTGGTGGCACATGGGAATGGCGTTGTAATCTTTGCAGTAATTCTTACAAGGGCTTTTACTCAAGAGTGAAGGCACATCTTTTGCATGGAGGAGGACAGGGGATTGCAGGTTGCACAAAAACATCAGACCCTGTGGCGAGGAGGGAATATCAAAGAGAGCAAGATCAGGTGGATGGAATTAAAGAAAAGCATGATGATCTTAGTCAAGCTAAAAATCCAGCAAACATTGAGCCAAGGATTGTAGTTGAAGCAAGGAAGAGAAGAGTCACTTGACAACCAGAACAACCACCATCCAGAGGGGCATCCGGTACAGTTCAAGATAGCAAAATTGCTAAACTGGTGAATGTGCAAGCAAGAGAAGAAGTTGATTCCAGAGTGGCTAGATGAATCTATGCATGTGGTATCCCATTCAATGTTGTTCGCTCTCCTTACTGGCAAGATATGATAAGGGCAGTTAACAAAGCTTGTCAAGGGTACCAGGGGCCCAACTATGAGAAAGTTAGAACTCAACTTCTCAAAAATGAGAAGGATCTTGTGGAGGATGTCTTATCACCAATTCGTTTTTCTTGGACACCCTGCATTGTCCATAATTTGAATCTGATCTTAGAGGAGTTCGATAATAAAGTCCCGTGGATAAAGGAACTCACAAGGGAAGCAAGGGAGATTGTTAAATTCATCACCAACCACCACCAGTCTCAAGCAATATTTCGAGAGTACTCCAAATTGGAGTTGTTAAAAGTTGTTGAGACAAGATATGCCTCAAACTTCATAATGTTGCACCACCTTGTCGAGGTTAACCAAGCATTAGTGTCTATGGTGGTGAGTCAACTTTGGGCTGAGTGGAGACAGACAGATTCAGGGCGGGGATATACGGTGCGTAGATTGTGCCTTGATGAGGATTGGTGGAGCAAGATAGATTTCTTGCTAATGTTCACAACCTCTGCATTTGAGCTTCTTCAGAATGTTGACACTGACCAACCTTTCTTAGGAGAGGTATATGATGGCATGGATTCCATGGTTGAGAAAACTATGGAAATCATTTCAAAAGAGTCTCCACAGCTTTTGTTTGTAGATGATCATTTTGCTGAATTAATCAAGAAAATCATTGTTGATAGGTGGAACAATTTCAACACTCCATTGCACACTTTAGCACATGCCTTGAACCCAAAATTTTATGATGAGGAACTTATTGCTCAAAGCAATGGGAAGAGGAAAGCACCCCATAAAGATAGAGAGGTGGCTAATGGGGTGAAGAAAGCCCTTATGAGAAATTTTCCAGCTTATCTACACAGGCAGGTGAAGGAAGAATTTGCCAGTTTTGCTACAAGAATAGATGATTATTCAGATATAGCATCTTTGGAGGATGGAAGCACCATGAATCCAGTTAGGTGGTGGATTTGTCATGGAGAAAATGGTGTACATTTGCAAAACCTTGCCATTCGCCTCCTTTCACAAGTGGCAAGCTATTCATCAGCAAAAAGGAATTGGAGCACTTATGGTTTTATTCATTTTGTGAAGCGTAACAGGTTGAGTTCACAGAAGGCAGAGGATCTTGTTTATGTGCACTCCAACCTTTGCCTTGCATCTCGTAGGGGTCCAGAATATGGCAATGGTCCTTCTAAAGAATGGGATGTGGATCCAGAAAATCTTGATTTGGATCTCTCTCTTGCTGCCTGGAAAATTGAGGACCAGGATCATAGAAGTGGAATTAGCCAAACATCTTCTTCAGCTACACCATCCATTGTTGAGCATGCTTCTGCTGCTATACGTGATGAGGATTTTTATAATGAGTATTAGTTTTTAACTTTATTGTACATTGTTAATTTTGGGCAACTAGGTCCAAACTCCATGTTGTACTAATAAGATGATGATGCCAATATTTTTATTGGATTTCTCTTTCAGAGAGTTGCAAGATTGATCTAAAGATCATCTTGATCGGATGAGCAGAACATTTATTTTGAATTTATCCCACTTATGTGCAAGGTCGTCCAGATTTGTAATGTAGGCTTGAGAGCCCAATAGCTGTGTCACACACCCTCACAGATGGATATAAATTGGAGAGACTTGGAGGTCATTTCATCATCATCTCATCACACAAATTCCTCATGATCTGATTGGTTCGTTCAGCCTAGAAGACGCTTCTCTCTCTCCCACATGTAAATATGGATGTCGTAAATCTGGATGATGCCGGAAATGGATGCCGTAAATCCGGATGATGCCGGAAATGGATGTTGTAAATCCGGATGATGTCGGACATGGATGCCGTAAATCTAGATGATGTCGGAAATGGATACCGTAAATTTGGATGATGCCAGAAATGGATGTCGTAAATCTCAATGTCGTAAATATGGATGATGCCGAAAATCTGGATGCCGGAAATATGGATGTGGGATTCTTTTGTTGAATTATGTTGTGACTTTTGATGAGCTGTCTTTGAGGGTTGTGTGTGTGTGTTGGAAATACTGAGAGGGGGGTGAATCAGTATTTCTTTTCAATTGTTAATTTTATCAGTTAGATCACTTATATTTAGAACACAAAATGAACAATGATGAAATAAATGATTTTATTAATTTCTTCTTTACAATAAGTAAAGTACAATAATGATATAGGGCTCCAACCCTAGATGATGACTCCAATCTTCTAGGCTCCAACCTGTATTGTGCCAAGCACCAACTTGGTCTTTCCAAGGCTCCAACCTTGTCAATTTGAGGCACCAACCTCTAGGGCTCCAACCCTATCTCTAGTACAGCCTCCGACCTGGTTTTTTGAGGACTCCAATCCTCTAGGGCTCCAACCCTATCTTTCAAGGCACCAACCTTGTCTCTATGAGGCTTCAACCCTCAACTTTACTTCGTCAAAATATGTTTGGTTATTGTTCACGGCTCCCCAAGTATTCTTCAACGAGCCTTGTCAATCTTTAGAAATGCCATCACTTAGTCTCCACATCACTTCATTAATGACAACCTTGTTCTTCACATGAAGGTGTCCACAACTCTTCATGTTACTCAAACAAGAACTCCAATGTCACCTCATGATGACATCAATGCATCATGAGTTCCAAGAATGTCTTCAATAGGCTTCTTGATGATTCTCCGAGGTTGGTCAACAAGACTGTTTCAAAATGTAATTCCAAGATCTGCTTAAGCAATTCTGCAAATGTTCCAGGGGCTAGTCCATCAAGGTCATCCTCAATATGGCTAATAAGAGTCTCCAATGCTCTTCATTCCTGTAGAAACAGTATTCTTCAAAGACTACTTCATAGGGGCTTCAATGCTACCTCAAAGATGTCTTCAATAGGTTCTTTAATGCAGATAAGAGACAAATCCAAAAGATGTTTCAACATCAATATAATGCTTCAAAGAGGATCTACACTGACGGTGAAATGGTCAATTCGGATGGAATTATGTGCTACAAAAGAGTCCAGAAGTTTGTCCAAAAAGGTTCCAAAACACCACGACAAATATAACCAAAAGTCAGTTCCAAAATGCTTATAGAATGCTCAGAAGGTCAGCTCCACAGTTCTCTAAGTCTGCTCAACTTATAGTCCAAATAAGTCTTCCAGATGTCTTCACTACATGCCTTCAGAATAGCTCCATAAAATGACTTCAAGATTGCAATCCAAAAAAAAGTCTGCAACCAATCCTTCAGATATGCTGCTCCATTAAAACAGCAAGGATGTCTTAAAAAACTTCGTGAATGATTACTCCAAAAGACATGGCTACATAACTGTCCAAAGATGCTACTAATAAGCTGCTACAAGTCTCAAGTTCTCTTGCGAGGTCTGCTACCAATCTCGTGCTCAAAATCTGTTATATGATGTTGTTGTTCAAAGTCTGTTTTCTTGTGTTTTGAGGTGAGTTTTCCTATGTTGAGTTAAGTTACCTCTAGGCCGAAGTCTGTTACAACATTATATCTGCAAAAGGGTTAAGGTACATGCTTTTGAAGGGTTGTGTCTGCTCCTGTAGTGGGGGGTTGTGGAGATTTGTTTCAGGCAGCAAAGATCCCAAGCATAATAGCTCTCAACAATGACTTTTCTTAGAAGTATCACCAAATTTTCACGAAGTTTCACAGGAATACAACAGAAGTATTATCACAGTTTCAAGGTGTAGCACCAGAGTTCCAAAGCTTAATACCACTGCACCGAGGCTTTCTAAAGCTTAACACATTTCAACAGTCTGAGTTTACAGATCTGAGGTCCTATCTGCAATGTGGACCGAGCTGTAGAGATGAGCCAACAGAAATTAACCCAACCAATAAAATTCTGTCCTCTCAGCCTTTTTCTAATCTCTGATAACTTGTCCAATCTTCATCACAAAACTGACCCAAACAATAAACCTTGAAGTCCTCGGCCTCCTATCCTGTATCTCTGAAATCTTCACCGAAAATTGATGCCAAAATGAAGTGTTTTAACGTCATATTTATACATATTTTTCTTTTTGACGAAAAGTCATGTCCCTTGGCCAAGAGGCCGACTTGCATGAGTTGTCTCATATCAGCTTGCATAGAAATTATATTTTTCCAAACTTGTAAATTCATTTTCTCTCAAACTGCTGGGAGTTTCGAGGCAAATAAGGGCTTGTTGGAAAGCTAAAATTATGCTCTAAAGGATGTTGAAGTTCTCACAAATAAATGTTGCCTCTAAGATGGTGAAAAATATTTTTCTAATGTGACTGTCCTTAAATTTTTGTGCATAAATATTTGGGACAGAATGGCTTCTCCAATGATTGGCTCCTCTACTGTTTGGCTTCTTCATCATCATAGGATCATGTATGACATCCATGTCATAATAGTATCCAAAAATGAATGTATCATCTCATGTCATCATATACTCGTGCAGCGATAAGTCATAGTGCAGCCTTTATTAATTTGTTATTGGGAAAACTTCAAAGTAGTCTTTCAACCATGTCATCAAGACCATTATCAAGTGTGGTTATTCAGGAGTATGACATCGTCATGTGTATGACTTCATTAAGTATAGTCCTCCACATCAAGGGTAAGGATATCATCTGGGTTCTAGGCTTCTTCATCAAGAGTAAGCACATCATCATGATTTCTAGGGCTTTATGATCAATAGGCATTACAAGACTTCTTCATAAACTTTTGACATCATCATTAATGGTCTCCTAGTCAAGCAAGAGTCATGGCATCATCATCTGAAACCAGGCATCTCAAGAATATTGACATCTTAGTCAATGCCATATTGACATCAATGACAACCTTTATTAACAATCTCCCCCTTTTTCATTGATGGCAATATTCTTGCCCTTCAAACATTCTCCCCCCCTTTGACATCAATGGCCAACGGGTTGCCCAAGTACTCCCCCTGTCAAGCTTCTTCTTTTCTTCATGAATAGTTGTCCTTCATATGTATGTTACACCCCCTATCATGGTGCTCTTCCTTCTGGCAATGTGGTCCATGATATGTTTGCATTTCTTCATGTGGTGAATCAACTTCTCTTGCCTGCATAAACTCTTCTAGCTCAAGAAAAACTTGCTTCCTTGTGAACATGCGGAAGAAAACCAGTTCATCGGATGAATAAGGGATCATGTTTGTCAATGAAGTTGTTCCCAAGAGATGATCTATCAAAGGATGACCATTCAAGTGTGACTCATCAAGGTTTTCATAGGGCCCATTCATGGATAGCCTCTGCAAGAATGGTCAAGAATCACAAGTTCCCCCTAACAGTATGCATAGTCTTCTTCTTGGCAGAAATTCATCATTAAACCTTGTAATATCATATCTGCCAATGATGTCTTCATCAAATCAACAACATGTGTTGTTGGTTGGAGTGTTCAAGAGACTTTCAGATCCAATTTGCTTCCTTTTCCACACTTGTGTAAGTTTCTTCTCTTGCTTGGTTGTCATAGTTTTAGGGACCCAAGTCAATTTACAATCACGAGCCATATGCCCAATTTTATGGCAATTGAAGCATTCCATTCTGCTCATAAATGAGGATGTATGATTTCTTCTTGCAAAGCTGCTTCTAGGAGATTGACAGGGACCATTATATTTGTCTTGGTGATATTCCCTACAATCCTTTGCCATATGCCCAAAGTTTGTACAAGAATAGAAATAACCAAAAAATATACTTTGGTACCTGGGAGATAAAGAGTTCCTTGAAGTACTTCTGAAGACTTTTTGCCTTGGAATTCTTTGATGATATTCATTTCCTTTTGTATTCTTGACATCATCTGTAAATCTCCTTGGAGTATGGTTTCTTCTAATGTCATCTTGACTCTTGCCTTTGCTGGACTTGGGAGTACCATTTCTTCCTAGCTTCCTCACATCCTTGTTTGAAGTATTATCATTCTTGCTTGAGGGTTCACCTGCATAGCCAAGACCTGATTTATAAAGGGGGGATCTTTGATGACTTAGGATGTCATCTAGGGTTTGAGAACTCTTCAAGTTCTTATTTAGCAAGTCAACTTCCTTTTTAAGAGAGACAATTTCTTCTTTCAATTTTTCACAATCTTCATTTTTCATGACTAGTTGCTTCTTGATTTCTTCCATCATCCTTGTTGCTTCGTGTGCTTCATTTTTAAGGGAGATGATATTTGATTTCATTATGAAGACTTCTTCATTCTCCTTTGCTAGACTGCTGTCCATTTCTTCTTTTATTCTCGTAGCTTCACATGTTTCATCCTTGAGAAGATTGATGTCTGATTTTAGTTTGAAGATTTCTTCATCCTTTTCTTCTAGTTGGCATATCATGGTGTTTCTCTCCTTTTCTGTTTCATCAACTTTTCCTTCTATGAATGCCAAAGTTTCCATCAACTTCTTGGCTCCTTGCGCTTGTTTTCTTGCTTCTTCTAGTTGAGATCTAAGAGAGGAGGCCTCTTCCTTGCATTGACCAATCTCTACTTCAAGATTGTTCAAGCTCTAAGTCTTTGTTCAAGGTGGCTTGACAAAGTTTCTTCCCTTTTCTTTGCCTTATCTAATTGATTTGTCATAGATATGACTTCTTCGTGATTCTTTCTTTTGTTTTGTTGAAATTCCTCCTTAAGTTTGATGAGCTCCTCATTTCTTTCTTGTACTTGAAGCTTGAAAAGGTCAACTTCCTTCCTTCTCTTGTCTTGGTCACCAACTTGCGCTTTCTTCTTAAGTTCCTCATTTTCTTTTTTCAAACTGTTAATCTCTTCCATGGAAGCCATAAGTTTATTTAGGAGATCTTTTTCAAAGTCTTCTTTGTTCTCATTGTCTTCTAGGTCTTCTTTAGTCTTGTTGTCATCTCTCTTATCTTCAACTTCCTTGATGGATTTTGGGCTTCTTTCTTGTTTTCCATCATCTTCTTGACTAGAGATCATCGTCAACACGCTCCTTTTGAGTGAAGATCATGAAGTTGTCCCATATGACTTTTCCTGACGAACATTTTTCAAAATTGGCCTTCACAGAATTTGGTAACCCATTCAAGATTGCCTTCATTGCTCTTGTATTGTACTCCTTGGATTCTTCGTCCATCGTGTCATTAGTAATCACTGATGTCCAAACTTCAATTCCTTGAGTCTTCAAGAAATTCCTCATTCTTGCCTCTCATATATCAAAATTTCCATTGAACAATGGAGCCTTCGCAAATTGATTGACTTCAATTTCGATGGTTGAGGAAGACCAATCTTTAGAAGAATTGGAGACTTTCTTCCTTGGCTTTGCCATTTGTGTTCTAATGATCAACCTTCAAGCTGTTAGGCTTTGAGTGAAGGTACTGGCTCTGAAACCAATTGTTGGAAACACTGAGAGGGAGGTGAATCAATATTTTTTTTCAATTGTTAATTTTACTAGTTAAATCACTTATATTTAGAACACAAAATGAACAATGATGAAATGAATACTTTTATTAATTTCTTCTTTACAATAAGGAAAGTACAATAATGATATAGGGCTCCAACCCTAGATGAAGACTCCAATCTTCTAGGCTCCAACCTGTATTGTGCCAAGCACCGACTTGGTCTTTCCAAGGCTCCAACCTTGTCAATTTGAGGCACCAACCTCTAGGGCTCCAACCCTATCTCTGGTACAGGCTCCGACCGAGTTTCTTGAGGACTCCAATCCTCTAGGGCTCCAAACCTATCTTCCAAGGCACACACCTTGTCTCTATGAGGCTCCAAACCTCAACTTTACTTCGTCAAAATATGTTTGGTTATTGTTCACGGCTCCCAAAGTCTTCTTCAACGAGCCCTGTCAATCTTCAGCAATGCCATCACTTGGTCTCCACGTCACTTCATTAATGACAACCTTGTTCTTCACATGAAGGTGTCCACAACTCTTCATGTTACCCAAACAAGAACTCCAAGGTCACCTCATGATGACATCAATGCATCATGAGTTCCAATAATGTCTTCAATAGTCTTCTTGATGATTCTCCAAGGTTGGTCAACAAGACTGTTTCAAAATGTAATTCCAAGATCTGCTTAAGCAATTCTGCAAATGTTCCAGGGGCTAGTCCATCAAGTTCATCCTCAATATGGCTAGTAAGAGTCTCCAATGCTCTTCATTCTGTTGCAAACAATATTCTTCAAAAACTACTTCATGAGCTTCTTTGCTACCTCAAAGATGTCTTCAATAGGTTCTTTAATGCAGAGATAGAAACTGACTCAAAAGATGTTTCAACATCAATATAAATATCCCAAAGAGGGTCTACACTGATGGTGAAATTGTCAATTTGGATGGAATTATGTGCTACAAAAGAGGCCAAAAGTTTTTCCAAAATGGTTCCAAAACACCCACGACAAATATAACCAAAAGTCAGTTCCAAAATGCTTATAGAATGCTCAAAAGGTCAGCGCCACAGTTCTCTAAGTCTACTCAACTTATAGTCCAAATAAGTCTTCCAGATGTCTTCACTACATGCCTTCAGAACAGCTCCATAAAATGACTTCAAGACTGCAATCCAAAAAAAAGTTTGCAACCAATCCTTCAGATATGCTGCTCCATTAAAACAACAAGGATGTCTTAAAAAACTTTGTGAATGATTACTCCAAAAGACATGGCTACATAACTGTCCAAAGATGATACTAATAAGCTGCTACAAGTCTCAAGTTCTCTTACAAGGTCTGATACCACTCTCATGCTCAAAATCTATTATATGATGCTGTTGTTCGAAGTCCGCTTTCTTGTGTTTTGAGGTGAGTTTCCCTATGTTGAGTTCAGTTACCTCTAGGCCGAGGTCTGTTACAACATTATATCTGCAAAAGGGTTAAGGTACATGTTTTTGAAGGGTTGTGTCTGCTCCTGTAGCGGGGGGCTGTGGAGATTTGTTCCAGGCAGCAAAGATCCCAAGCATAATAGCTCTCAACAATGACTTTTCTTAGAAGTATCACCAAATTTTCACGAAGTTTTCACAGGAATACAACAAAAGTATTATCACAGTTTCAAGGTGTAACACCACAGTTCCAAAGCTTAATACCCCCTTCTGCTTTGAGGCTTTACGGAAGCAGCACATTTCAACGGTCAGGAGTTTACGGATGCGGATGCATGCAGCGATGTGGGCCGAGCTGTAGAGATGAGCCAACAGAAATTAACCCAACCAATAAAATTCTGTCTGTTAAATTTGGACAACTAGGTCCAAACTCCATGTTGTGATGCTCAGATTAAGAGGCTAATATTTTTGTTGGATTCCTCTTTCGGAGAGGTGTAAAATCCATATAAAATATATCTTAATCCGATGAGCAGAACATTTATTTTTAATTTATTATTTATAATAAATTATATGTGCAGGTCGGCCTTAAGGTTTTACACCCCCAACAGATGTGTCACACACCCCAATGATGGATATAAATACAGGCAAAGTTGGAGAGCATTTCACCACAGCGGAACACACATCAACTTCTCTCATCGATTTAGTATATGCTCCTTGAAGTTCGGCCAATATTGAAGAAGGAGGACGGTAGTGAAAATTTGGGCAATTTCTGCAGCTAGGGTTTTGCTGGAAGTTTGACCAGCGTTGACTTTGGTCAACGCATGGTCTGAAAGGGCTGAAAATTGTTGGGAAGTTCGATTTTGGAAGGCCGTACTGTTTGGCATAGAAATCGAGGTCAAAGGGTTGACCAAACTGCTGCTGCGTTGACTTTTAGCTTGCTGCCTTGCGTTGACTTTTCTGGAGTTGACTTGGGTTGACTCGGTTACTGATTGGAGGACTGTTGTGACACATTCTGGGTTGGCTGACCAAGGAGACTTTGCTGGTTGAAGCATCCTGTTGACCGCCGTAACGCACCACCACATTTTTTCTGTTTCTAGTTTGTCTTCTATAAGATCCACTTATATGTTCTATCAACATTTTACTTAACTATTTGTGTGATTGCTGTAAGAAAAGTAAAGTTGCTTCAAGCATAGAACATCTACAAAAATTTACATGGTATCGGAGCTGAGGTGAAGACAAACCCTATCTTTAGCAATCACCATCGGAGGAAATGGGTTCCACAAGTTTTGAATTCAAGGAGAATGACAAGCTGACTGGAAGGGATGACTTCCATGTCTGGAAGATGATATTAGATCTCAAATTGGAAGACCATGATCTCTTGGATCATGTACTGGGTAAGATTCAAGAACCTCCATCCAATGCTACCGCTGCTGTTAGAAACAAGTATAAAAAGGGAGAGATCAAAGCAAAGCTGATGATCAGGGAATCCATACATAAGAGTCTGGTTGCCTATATATCTGAACTAGGCACATCCAAGGAGATGTATGACAAATTGATCCTTATGTTCAAGGTAAACAATGTGAACCAAGTGCTATTCCTCAAGAACAAGTTGAAGAATATGAAGAAGGGCTGGGATGAATCTATTCAAACCTTCTTTCTGAAATTGACCGAAACAAGGAACAATCTGCTGGCTATTGGGGAGACAATAGCTGATCGTGAGATGGTTCTCACCGCACTTGGAGGACTTCCATATGAATGGCAAGTATTCACAACTACCATTCTCAACAATAATACCATTCCCAACTTTGATGAGCTTCTGTCTAGATGTATGCAAGAAGAAACAAGGATGAAGGAATTCGATAATGACAGAAATGCTGCCTATGGTGCTCATTCTCGAAAGAAGAACTCTAGTGGTCCTAAGGACAAAGGAAGAACAAGGGCTCAAGAAAAGAAGGGCAAGTGTTTCACTTGCCATAGGCCTGGTCACTATGCTAGAGAATGCCCCTTCAAAAAGGATTCTCCCGATAGTGATGATAACAACAACAACCGAAGGAATGGGAATCGAAGAAACGACAAATCCAAAGGAAAGAGGAAGGCTCACTTTGGTGGAAACAATCAACCTTCTAAAAGGTCTAGGAACACCAAGTATGAGGAGTCTAATGCTGTTGATAAAAGAAATGAGTATATTCTTGTATCTGCTCTCTCTGCTACATCTCCGCCCGACACTATGGATGTCCAACTGATAGATAGTGGTGCCTCAAGACACATCACTGGTTTCAAGGAAGCACTCTTTGACATGGTTGAGAGGGATACCAATCTAGAAATTATCCTTGGAGATAATGCCACGTATCCCGTGAAAGGGACAGGGACTGTGACCCTCCACTTGTCTCAAGGACAAGTCCTACGTTTGCAAGATGTACTCTATGTACCCAAATTGAAGAAGAACCTTGTGTCTGTATCAGCCATGGAAGACAAAGGGTTCAATGTAACATTCTCTGATGGAAAGGTGCTCATGTGGAAGAAGAGCTTCAAGGAAGCTATCTCGATTGGTTTTAGAGTTGGCACACTCTACCAGGTTGGAGGGAGTCCGCTGAGAGCTATGAATTGTGATACTATCCGACAAACCGAACTATGGCACCGAAGATTTGGACACCTTCATTACAAGGCCCTTCCCGAAGCAAGGAAGGTGGTGACAGGGATGCCTGACTTTGGAAATAATCATGAAGGTGTATGTAAGGGCTGTGCCGAAGGAAAACATACAAGGGGACCTTTTCCCTCAAGTGTCACAAAGACATCTGATATTTTGCAACTGGTCCATTCTGATCTATCTGGTATGTTGCCCGTGACATCCCTGGGAGGATGTTCTTACTACATGACATTCACTGATGACTTCTCTCGCAAAACCTGGATATACTTCTTGAAGAAGAAGGATGAAGCTTTCATGTGGTTCCGTACCTTCAAAGCCTTGGTGGAAAATATGACCGGAAAGAAGATCAAGATTTTGAGAACCGACAATGGCACTGAATATGAGTCAAATGAGTTCAAAGAATTTTGCAGAGAAGCTGGCATTAAGAGGGAGACTACCACTGGATATACTCCTGAGCAGAATGGTGTTGCTGAACGTAAGAATAGGACTATTGTGGAAGTTGCCCGTGCCATGCTATGTGACCAAGGTCTACCGAAGTTTCTGTGGGGAGAAGCTGCAAATACTGCTGTATATATTCAAAACCGATCCCCTCATTCCGCTTTGGACTCCAAAACTCCCGAAGAGGTTTTCTCTGGTAAGAAACCTGATGTCTCACATTTTAGAATTTTTGGATGTCCTGTCTATTTTCATGTGCCGAAAGAAAAGAGAAGTAAGTTGGATGCTTCTGGAAAGAAAGGAATGTTTGTGGGCTACAGTGAGACATCTAAGGCCTATAGAGTCTATGTACCTGGTCAAAGGGAAGTAGAGATATGCCATGATGTCACTTTTGACGAAGATGCTTCCCTGAAGAAAGTAGTAGATCTTCCAAGATCCGAAGAAAATCATGAAGAAAGGCCTGGAAATCAAGAAGAACCGCAGGATGAGACAATGCTTGATATTGAAGGACCAATGGACCCTATTGATCCATCTCCTTCACTGGGAAAGAGACCATCATGGCTCAGGGACACCCTCGAAGATGCTGAGGGTCATGCTGCCCCAAGGGGGACATTCCGGGAAAGCAAGAAGCCATGTAGATACCAAGGGTATCTAGCTGCCATGAGTACTATTGTACAGTCTGAACCTGGATCTTTTGAGGAAGCCGTAAAGCATCAAGTTTGGAAGGATGCTATGCACGAAGAATATGAGTCCATAATGAAGAATGATGTCTGGGATGTGGTCCCGAGACCGAAGGACAAATCTATTGTCACCGCAAAATGGCTCTACAAGATCAAACATGGATCTGATGGGAGTGCTGAAAAGTTTAAGGCAAGGTTTGTTGCCCGTGGCTTCTCTCAAAAGGAAGGAATTGACTATGATGACATATTTGCACCTGTGGCACGATATACCACCATCCGATCAATCATAGCCCTTGCTGCTACACAAGGATGGAGTCTTCATCAGATGGATGTCAAGACCGCTTTTCTGCATGGTGCAATAAAGGAAGAGGTGTATGTAGAACAACCTCTGGGATTTGAAGTTCAAGATCGAGACACTTATGTCTGCAGGTTGAAGAAAGCCCTCTATGGGTTAAAGCAAGCACCCAGAGCTTGGTACGAGAGGATGGACAGTTACTTGATGAAGCTGGGCTTCACTCGAAGTAATGCTGATCCGAACCTTTACTTCAAGGTTGTGCAGGGGAAGCCTCTCATTCTAGTGTTGTATGTGGACGACCTCTTCCTGACAGGTGCTGACCCTCTCATTCATCAATGTAAGAGGGAGCTCGCTGCTGAGTTCGAGATGAAGGACCTAGGACTGATGCACTACTCCCTAGGCCTGGAGGTCTGGCAGAGACCTAGAGAGATTTTTCTTTCTCAAGGAAAATACATTGTGAAGCTTCTGGAAAGATTTGGAATGGTGAACTGTAAGTCTGTGTCGACACCGATGGAACCCAACTTTAAGAAGTTGAGTGGCAGCGCTGTTGGGCCTATCTTGGCCAATCCTACTGAGTATCGTCAACTCATAGGAGCTTTGATGTTCTTAGTGAACACCCAACCGGATATATGTTTTGCAGTGAACACTTTGAGTCAACAGATGGTTGAGCCTCATCATTTTCACTGGGTTGGTGCCAAGAATCTTCTGAGATATCTTTGGGGCACGATAAACCATGGGCTGAGATACACTGCCGGGAGTGTGACACTCCGTGGATATACTGATGCCGATTGGGCTGGCAGTGTGGTGGATCGTAAGAGCACATCGGGATGTTGCTTCAATCTTGGTTGTGCTTCGATTTCATGGATGGCGGGGAAGCGAAGATGGTGGCTTTGAGCAGCGGAAGTAGAGAATACATTCTTTTAAGTATGTCTTTGTTGTGAGCTTGAGTTTGGTTGCGTAAATTTGCTTTAATTAATTTGTTTGGACATGTGCTAGATACCACTGTGATACTCTGTGATAATCAGAGTGGGATTCGTATGACTGAGAATCCTGTGTTCCACGACCGATCCAAGCATATTGATATCGGGTACCACTTTATCCGGGATATGGTACAGCGAGGCGCCGTAAGGCTCGATCATATAGGAACTGATGAGCAGGTCGCGGATATTCTCACTAAGCCCCTGGGGAAGGTCAAGTTCCTAACCTTTCGTGAGAGTCTTGGTATCGTGGAATGACCCTATGATGTGGGTCCTGTTGGACGATGAGCTCTGGGAGCTCTGGGGGGCTTTGGGGATAGCTTCTCGGAGCTATAAGCACTCATAATGCCTCTGCCCCACCCTTGTGATTATTGAGCTGGTTCGCCTCTCATTTATCTGTGCCCCGTATGCATCCTACCCATTGAGTTCAGGGCTCATGGGAAGTACCTCTCATTTGGCCAATGAGGTGGGAAAAGCTAGAGACTATTAACAAAGACTGATGGACGCATCAGAGATTGCCGTACTCTCTATCTAGGATGGCACGGTCCAACCACTTGATCTGGGATCAAGTTTAGTGAGGTCTGGGACCTCTGCCTGACTTCGGGTCAGATGAACCAACTTTGGGTTGGTTGGATACTCTTTATGAGTTTGATAGAGGTTTCGAACCTCTGGACTGATTATGTCAATCGGGGGATGATGTCTTTGTGACTGACCCACTTTTGTTCTGAAATAAAGAGGCCAGCAAAGCAAGTTACGGCGGGATGACGCACGATGTTTGATTGCACTGATGGATGGAGTTCTCCCTAGTTGAGAGGGAGTGTTAAATTTGGACAACTAGGTCCAAACTCCATGTTGTGATGCTCAAATTAAGTGGCTAGTATTTTTGTTGGATTCCTCTTTCGGAGAGGTGTAAAATCCATATAAAATATATCTTAATCCGATGAGCAGAACATTTATTTTGAATTTATTATTTATAATAAATTATATGTGCAGGTCAGCCTTAAGGTTTCACACCCCCAGCAGATGTGTCACACACCCCAATGATGGATATAAATACAGGCAAAGTTGGAGAGCATTTCACCACAACTGAACACACATCTTCTTCTCTCATCTGATTTAGTACAAGCTCCTTGGAGGACGAGTTCAGCCCACACGTGTGAAGAAGGAGGACGAATCTGTACGGCTGAGCTGAAGGACGAATTTCTGCAGCTAGGGTTTTGTTGGAAGTTTGACCAGCGTTGACTTTGGTCAACGCATGGTCTGAAAGGGCTGAAAATTGTTGGGAAGTTCGATTTTGGAAGGCCATACTGTTTGGCACAGAAATCGAGGTCAAAGGGTTGACCAAACTGCTGTTGCGTTGACTTTTAGCTTGCTG
The DNA here is from genome assembly GCA_034641835.2 of Pinus albicaulis. NCBI lineage: Eukaryota > Viridiplantae > Streptophyta > Pinopsida > Pinales > Pinaceae > Pinus > Pinus albicaulis. Next base: position 901,359,904 of record CM076575.1, on the reverse strand, counting down.
CCCTGCGTTGACTTTTCTGGACAACGTTGACTTTTTTGGAGTTGACTTGGGTTGACTCAGTTGCTGATTGGAGGACTGTTGTGACACATTCTGGGTTGGCTGACCAAGGAGACTTTGCTGGTTGAAGCATCCTGTTGACCGCCGTAACGCACCACCACATTTTTTCTGTTTCTGGTTTGTCTTCTATAAGATCCACTTATATGTTCTATCAGCATTTTACTTAACTATTTGTGTGATTGCTGTAAGAAAAGTAAAGTTGCTTCAAGCATAGAACATCTACAAAAATTTACATGTCCTCTCAGCCTTTTTCTAATCTCTGATAACTTGTCCAATCTTCATCACAAAACTGACCCAAACAATAAACCTTGAAGTCCTCGGCCTCCTATCCTGTATCTCTGAAATCTTCACTAGAAAATTGATGCCAAAATGAAGTGTTTTAACGTCATATTTATACATATTTTTCTTTTTGACGAAAAGTCATGTCCCTTGGCCAAGAGGCCGACTTGCATGAGTTGTCTCATGTCGGCTTGCATAGAAATTATATTTTTCCAAACTTGTAAATTCATTTTCTCTCAAACCGTTGGGAGTTTCGAGGCAAATAAGGGCTTGTTGGAAAGCTAAAATTATGCTCTAAAGGATGTTGAAGTTCTCACAAAGAAATGTTGCCTCTAAGATGGTGAAATTTCTTTTTTTTAATGTGACTGTCCTTAAATTTTTGTGCATAAATATTTGGGACAGAATGGCTTCTCCAATGATCGGCTCCTCTATTGTTTGGCTTTTTCATCATCATAGGAGCATGTATGACATCCACGTCATAATAGTATCCAACAATGAATGTATCATCTCATGTCATCATATACTCGTGCAACGATAAGTCATAGTGCAGCCTTTATTAATTTGTTATTGGGAAAACTTCAAAGTAGTCTTTCAACCATGTCATCAAGACCATTTTCAAGTGTGGTTATTCAAGAGTATGACATCATCATGTGTATGACTTCATTAAGTATAGTCCTCCACATCAAGGGTAAGGACATCATCCGGGTTCTAGGCTTCTTCATAAAGAGTAAGCAAATCATCATGATTTCTAGGGCTTTATGATCAATAGGCATGAGAAGACTTCTTCATAAACTTTGACATCATCATTAATGGTCTTCTAGTCAAGCAAGAGTCATGGCATCATAATCTGGAACCAGGCATCTCAAGAATATTGACATGTCAGTCAATGCCATATTGACATCAATGACAACCTTTATTAACAGTGTGACACTTGGAGGGTTGGCTGACCTGAGAAAGATTTTGTTGGTTGAAGCATCATGTTGATTGTCGTAACGCACACTATTCTACATATTTGTTGGACAAGAAGATATGTAAATTTGATGCATTTTATTGGCTTGTCTTTTGTTGATCTATTGGTATGTTCTATCAGCATTTTACTTTCATGTTTATGTGATTGTTATATTGTATCGGGCCCTAGAAGATTGAAGTAAATTTGCATTAAGCATAGAACATTATGTCTATCCAAAATTTACATGGTACGGAGTTGAGGTGAAGACAAAGCCCAAGATAGTGTGAAAAGCAATCACCGAAAAAGAAGTCGTGTCAATGACCAATGGTCTGATGATAAGTTGACTGACAAGTCTGATTATCATGCATGGAAGATGTCCTTGGATTTGGCATTAGAAGATCAAGATGTCATGGACTATGTGCAGGGGAAGATTCATGAGCCTCCATCATATTTTATGAGGCTCACAGAAATCAGGAATGATCTCCTTGCCATAGGAGAAGAAGTAGTTGATCGAGAGCTCGTCCTCATTGCTCTTGGAGGACTTCATCGAGACTGGAAGAACTGCAAGGAAGCTGTCACTATTGGTTTTAGAGTTGATACACTCTACCAGGTTGGAGGAAGTCCATTAGGGGCTATGTCATGTGATACAACTCGTCAAACTAAGGTATGGCACCGGAGGTTTGGACACCTTCATTACAAAGCCCTTCCCAAAGCAAGAAAGGTGGTGTCTGGGATGCCCGAATTCAAGAATGATCATGAAGGCGTATGTTAGGGCTGTGCCAAAGGAAAGCATACAAGGGGACCTTTCTCCTCAAGTGTCACAAAAGCATCTGATATCTTGCAATTGATACATTCTGATTTATATGGTATGCTACCCGTGAAATCCTTGGGAGGATGTTCTTATTACATGACTTTTATAGATGACTTATCTCGCAAGACCTGGATATATTTCTTGAAGAAGAAGGACGAAGCATTCAAATGGTTTTGTACCTTCATGGCCTTGGTGGAAAATCAAACAAGAAAGAAGATCAAGATTTTGAGGACCAATAATGGCATCGAATATGATCAAATGAGTTCAATGAATTTTGCAGAGGAGTTGGCATTAAGAGGGAGACCATAACCATGTATACTCCTTTGCAAAATGGCATTGCTGAAAGAAAGAATAGGACCATTGTGGAAGTTGCCTGTGCCATGCTATGTGACCAAGCTCTTCCGAAGGTTCTATGGGGAGAAGCTGTGAACACTGCTGTGTACGTACAAAATAGATGCCCGCATTCTGCTCTGGACTCCAAAACTCCCGAAGAAGTCTTCTCTGGTAAGAAACCTGATGTTTCTCATTTTAGAGTTTTTGGTTGTCTTATCTACGTTCATGTGCCGAAAGAAAAGAGAAGCAAGTTGGGTGCTTATGGAAAGAAGGGAATGTTTCTAGGTTACAGTGAAACTTCGAAGTCATATAGAATATATGTGCCTGGTCAAAGAGAAGTGGAGATATGCCACGATGTCACCTTCGATGAAGATGCTTCCCTCAGGAAAGTGATAAATCTTCCTATCTCCAAGGAAAGACAATGAAGAAAGAACAGGAAAGCAGGAAGAGCCAAAGAATGAGATGATGCTCGATGTTGAAGGATCGATGGACCCTATTGGTCCACCTTGTAATATTCCCAATTAGCCATGAGCTAGTTGGAATATTAAATTTTTCTTTTGCTTCTTAATTTGTTGAATAAGAGAGTATGGAGACCCATAAATCTCCTTAGTAGGAATAAAATCACTGCTAATGTGAAAGGAGATCATTTTAGTGGCTTGATAAAGCACCCTTATGTGTGAAAAGGGGCCAGAACATGTAGACTGGGTCAACTTTGACCAAATCAACAGCGCTGTCATGGAGGAGTGGCATTCATTGTGGGACAACGCAGTTTTGGAGGGTGACTCCATGCATTGAATGTAATATTCCCAATTAGCGATAGCTAATTGGAGATATTAATTTTGACCAATTTTGTCTTATTATAGTCGGAGCATGAATAAAGTGGGTAAAATATTAATAAACTCACTTAGGATAATGTATTTCCCTAAGTCCGCATCGTATTTGAGGAAGTGGGGCCTAGTGGCCAAGTGGACAGCGCATGGAAAGGAGGACGCAGACCACGTGGGTAGCGTGGGGCCTACCTCACGCAGTTGAGAGGGACAGCGTGGGCCAAGGAGCATGTGGGAGATGGTGGGGCCTAGGGTGAGAGAGGCCCATCGTTATAAAAGGGAGGAGAGCCTCCTTATTTGGTCATTCATGTTTATGCATATTGAGCTTGTCATTTTGACTTGGAGCACGCTGGCTGTTTAGCTTGTTTGCAGTACTGTTCAGTACATCGGGTGTCTCCGTTCGGAGATCCCACCCTCAGCCCCGAGAGACTTCGAGCACTTGCTCGGGTGAGGTATTTCCATCAGCATTTTTGCAGGAGGATTGGTGGTTGCATTCGTGGAGGAGCAGAGCATCTAGGGACTGCGCAATCTTGAGAGGGAGGACGCAGTTCATTTTGCGGGAGCTCCGGATTGGTACCATTTCGGAGGATTCAGGCCAGAAGATTGAGCAAGGGGCCAGCCCTTGCCTATTGGAGACATTTGACAGAGAGGGAGGCCATATTTTGGAGGATAGCATTCAGCACCAGCGTAGCCCTTGGGAGGATAGCGTAGATCCTCAAGGGAGGCATTTTCGGGGGTCGACCATTTCAGAAACGCTCTCTGGGCTTTACTAGGTATTGTGAGTAGAGGCCGATTCCAGAGTATCAGATTTTTCCGAGTAGGGGAGAAGCCCCAAATACTCATTTGGTTCCAGTAGCAGCAGCAGCACGGCAGTATTTCAGCAGCTTGGAGTTATAGCAGAGAGCAGCCATTTCCATTGATATTCTGAGAGTATTCCCACACTTGCCTGGTGCAAGTCGAGGTGCCATCATTCTGATCACCTCTTGTACTTATTTCTATTTCTCAGTATAATAAAATGGCTTAGCATTCTCTCTATTTCGTGTGTATCTACTTCATGATCTGTTTCTAGCATTCTATATCTTGTTGCATGCTTTGTATCACTGTCTATTTCCCCTTCGGGATATTACATTGAAGTAGTGGCTTTAATGAGTGGGGCCAACGGTGAGGAAGCTCACCACTTATATAAGGAAGGGGATGGCAGCCATAGAAGATATGTTTTAGATTATTATTTTGATATGGTTTGTTAAGACTTGTTTGTTCTCTTCAGCTGTTTAGCTAAGACTGCAGTGATGTTTAGCACAGGGTGTTCTCGAGCGGGAATCCCACCTTCATCCTCGAGGGACCTCGAGTGCCTACTCAGGGGAAGTGATTGCACTACATTTCCACATTCTGGCATCAGGCCAATCTCCATCTTTCATCTACAGTGCAGTGTTTGCAGAGGGTTGCGCTGTGTTATAGGTTGCAGCAGTGGAGAACACATTCAGGTGATTTCTGATCTGTTTTTCAGTGGAGGAAGGTTTCCTTCCATTGGGAGGATAGTGAGGAAGGCCCTTGAGCCTTATTGAAGCATTTGGCACCAGGCCATACTATCATTTGCCCCTACATGCAGTTTTTGTCTTGGACTGCGTTATTTTAAGGAGGAGTTGCTGGGGTGGTTTCACCGTTTCAGTACACCATTTGGGGAGGAGGTTTTCTAGTGAAAGGATCAACCTTTCATCCAGAGAGTCTATTGGAGGAGGCTACATTCTTTGTCATATCAGATCAGCTACATCTTTCCAGCTCTATTGTTGCCGTGAATCTTTAGCCCTAAGGCTTTGATTCATTTATTGTATATTGGTGTATTTCTGAAAACCCTCTTGGGTTCTTTGTTGGAGGTTGTATAGAGCCTTGATATTCATTGTACATTATCTTTGAGGCATATATCATCCATTTTGTCTTTTGTATGTTCATTTGTTGTAGCAGTGCTCCTATGACTACGCTGCAGCAGTCTTCCGACATTTTGATAGGGTAGCAGCACCTCGTTGTGAGGGGATTTACTCATTTGAGGCTTATTGATTCATGTTGTATGGTTTATGCCCCATTATTTTGTACTATTTTGTTGTTGTTATGATTAATGGAAAGGCTCCATATTGGTCTCATATTTTGATGTGATGTTTTACACCGCTATTTCAAGCATTTTGTTCTATATTCCTGCTTTTCCCATTTGGGAATATTACAATGGTATCAGAGCATAATCTTGGCTCAGCCTGTGCATCTTATGCCAATATGCCATTAGAAGAATGAGATCCTCTCACAGATAGAGAGAAGAGGTATCTCAGAAGAAACTGGAAGTATGATTATACAGATGATAAAGAAGAAAAGGGTAAAACCCCTTTATCCGGAGAAGATGAGGAGAAGGAGTTTCCTAAGCTTCTTCTTCGAACTATGCAAGACATTGCAAGAGAAATAAAGGAGATGAGGATGGATAGTCGCATAGAATCCCCTAAAGGGTTTCTACATGGAGAAGGCTTCAACATTTCTCATCACTGGAGTGATCAACTAGTGAAGCAGCAACAGGTTTCCCAACGCTCTACAATACTTACATTTTTAGTAGTGGGAAACGGAGGGTTTCAAGAACAAGAAACTCTTGAAGACTATTTCATGGAGTATGAGTCTCAATCTCAGAGATTCAAGGATCATTTGAGTTTTCAAGAATTTTGTTAGATCAAGGACAATAAGAGACCCCGACATCACAATAGAGGTGGAGGATTCATACAAAATCATGATTTACACCAGACTATGGGCAGATTTTTCTTATCCAACTTTGATGGGTCATCTAAATGCACTACCAAATCATGGGTAGAGAAGCTAGACATCTACTTCCAGCTGAACCAAGTACTGGAGATGGAGGCCATCAAGATAGCAGCGCTGCACCTTGAGGGTGCAGCACATGATTGGTGGTTTCATGGGCTATCTACATTGGGTCATGCCAATGTGACTGCATATTCAGAGTTCACAAGGAGGTTGGTGGAGAGGTTTGATCGGAGAGACCTAGAGGCACCTTTCATGGGGCTAGCTAAGCTCAAACAATCAGGTAATCTAGAAAATTATATTTCTGAATTTCTGAAACTTTTTGTTATGGTTCCCTATTTATTTGCAGCAAGGAGGGTCTATATGTTTATTGATGGGTTAGCAAAACCTCTACATGGGTTGGTTAAATCTACCAAACCCACTACCCTTCAAGATGCCATTTAAAGGGCTAGAGATCTACAAGATGCCTTGCCAAAAGAAAAGGAAACATTTTAGCAAAAACCCACTTTTCCATCAAAGAGAAAAGATGAGAAGGCTCATTTTTCAAAAGAGAGACAAAGCAAAGTACCTCTTATTGATTATGTCCAAAGAGATTTGAGGAGAAGGAAGCTTTGCTTCACACGTCAAGAATCATGGGCACCCGGACATAGATGTGCAGTAGGAAAGGCACACTATATAGAGGTCTTTTCAAATGATGAGGATGGAGAAGAAGAACCAGAAGGAGGTCACAGCGCTGGGATAGCAGGAGAGGATCCACCACCACCAGTAGGTGGGAATGGAGCATTTGCTCCTATTGGAGGGACTCTTGCATCATTGAGAGTAGTACTCAAATATCAGAAAACTTCCACACAGAAAACAGAGTTGAATTTGTGCAGTGGAAGCAAGGACATGATAGTCCCATCTATTATGCACATGACTTTGGCCCATGAGACATTATTGTTTTGTGGCAAACCACCTGGGAGGCCACCTGATCAGGAGTTGGTGAGAAATGTCTCACAACATGTTGCACCACTCATAGATCAAGGAGTGGGAACATGGGGAGGTCATGGTACAACGAAGAGGGTCTTGGGTAGACTCAAGGAGGGAGACATTCTCCCACTATCATCATTACCCACTCTCACACCACATCTTGCACTGAGAGAGGATGCTATAGGGTTGGAGGATGGTACCATCATGGTGCAAGGAGACTATTCCTTGACTTTGGAGGCTCAGAAGATTTTCTCACTTAGGGAGAAATATTTCACAGATGGTATAGGATGGTGGCCACTCATGCATACATTGGCCAAACTTAGGAAGTTTTGGATAGGTGATAGCTTCCCATGGAAGACTAACCTCCAAAAGCTTCAACCTTTACTTGAGCATGGGCAGCTACAAGAGGAGCAACAGAGAGGGGATAGCAGCATCCCGGTATTTAACTTTGGCATGGGAGATGTCAAAGAGGAGGGCAGCCACATGACAGATGCTTTATCATCAACGTTGTCACTATGGAGGATAGGTCCATATTGGAAATCCCAGCTGTTGGTGGATTATTCCAAGGAACTTTTTACATGCATGATACTTGATGACCAGCTACTTGAAGAGGGGTATTCAATCAGAGATGAGGTCATCTACTATCATGGTAGGATCTTCTTATCTAGAGCATCCAAGCTCAAGGAGAAGTTGCTACAAGCAGCACATGAAGATTTTCTCTTCAGCCACACTTATTCCATGAGAGCAACCATACTATCATGGAGGGGTTTACGTGGGAAGGCTTTGAAGAGGAGATATATCAGCATTTGATGAGATGCATGGATCATGTGGCAATGGAGGAGATACATAACTCTCTGAGGGAGTTATCACAACCACCTCTTTCCTCTATGGGAATGAGAGGGGATCTATCTATGGACCAGTGTGGAAAAAGTCGGGAAAAAATCACGACTTTTTCAAAAAATCCCGATTTTTTCCAGACGCCGATAAAATCGCCTGACTTTTTCCCGATTTTTTAAAATTTGAAAAAGTCGCGATAAAATCGTATTATTCCCGATTTTTTCCCGAATCGATTGAAAAAGTCGTGACAGCGATTATAAAAGGCGGAATTTTCGATTTTTATGTGTTATTTTGATTTGTTTGTCCGCCGCCCGCGTCGCGTTTAACACTGTGGAGTAGTTGCTGTGGAGACTCGACAGTCCAGCAGAGGGTTTAACATTTTATTCACGGTTTGCAACTTTGCGTTGGGAGACTGGAGCTGAAGATTCATCATTCAACACTGCAGCTCGAGCTTGCAGATTGGGAGGTGCCGCCAGGGTTTGCTGCTGCCGCCAGGTAAGTTAAAAACATTTGCCATCTTCATAATCGATTTCTGTTGGAGTGTGCAGGCCACTATTGTTGGTCTCCTGAGTCCTAACTTGATTCACCATCATGCAATGAGTCATCTACATTCAATGAGTGCAGACCCTAATGAACCAAACATACTAGGCGCACTATAAACAAATACCATACTAGCAAATAAGCATTCATCTATATTTAATAAAGTAGAGATCACGTTGAATATGTAAAGCAACTGTTCAAAAGAAATCATGATGAATAAAATTTAAAATATATCAAGGAAGTATCTATGTCTATAGAAAAAGAAGTTTGTAACAAAAATATTGCATAATAATTGCTTCAGAATATACATCAATGATCAATGTGAAGCCCTTCAGGTGTCCTCGAGCAAGCCATATCAGTCACAGTGGATGATCAAATCTTAGATTTTGCTTCTACTCTGACTTCAACCCTCACTGGGTTCCTAAGCCCAGCTCTTGAAAGCTCTTCAACAGTCAACTGCCTCAGTTTGGGACTTGGGTAGCAGAAAAAAGTCCTGTCCGCTGTTGCTTTGGTAAATGGCCTATAATGGATGACAACTGTTTCTGAAAACCCATATCCAATAGCCTATCTGCCTCATCTAAAATAAGAACCTGTTCCAAATAAGCTTTGAAACTTTACCTTCAATTTCATGTTTGACTCCGGAGTCCTAACCCCTTGTTGAAGAAAACAAGAAATTCATTTGATGACTCCTCACCTCCTTGGTCTCTTTGCAACACATTAATACTTAAGTCTTATACCACTAGTTTTTTTCATCAACGTTTTCATATCTTTAAAATTTAAATGTCTTCAAAACTTGTGATTTATTTTTCAAAAAATAATAAATATATCCAAATCTTTCTTGGAAAATCAGCATTCCTGTCATCACAATATGCTTGATCTCAGCATTCCTGTCATGTCAGTAAGCATTAATTGCAATGGTAATTAAGTTTTAAATTTGTACAGCCTCTGTTATTAAGTTTAGAACTCGTTTCTAACTTTCTCCAGCTCCTTTCCTTCAACCTACAACCTGAACCAACATAATAAATATTAAATAATAAATATTAAAATTTAAAATTAATTTAATTAATTTCATCTTGTAAGTTTGTAACCCAGTCAGGACTTAGAAGTTCTAAAATTCTAAGTTGAATCCTAGATTGAATTAAATTTTAAAATTTCAACAGTTCAACTTTCAAGAATCAAAATTCAAATAAAAAAAATTCTAACCCTTGTTTACTATTTAGTGATTTTAATTTATGTGATGGGCAATTTTTAATTTTTTTTTAATTTTTGTTTCAATGTTTTGTGCCTAGGTTCAAAGTTCAAACATCAAAAAGTTTCAAACAAAATGCCAAGGAATTTGGATCCTTTCTGGCAGTATGGTGAACCCGATCCTTTACCCGGAACTGGAGGACTCAATAGAATGTATTTGTCTTGCAAGTTGTGTGGAAAGCATATGTCAGGGGGTATCGCCAGATTAAAATGCCATATAGGGCAAATTCCAGGGCAAAATGTAGAACTTTGCCCAAATCCGGGTCCAGAAATGATCCGACAGGACATTAAAGCCTTGATGGAAAAAGAAGATGGCAAAGACACCAGGGCAGTAATGAAAAGGCAACTTGTAGGGAGCTCAAGACTGGGGGTAAGTGAGAGTGCTTCTTCTGCTTCAGCATCACCTTCCAGTTCCAACCCCTCAGCTTTTTCATCCTTTTTTGTCCCTAGAACGACACCCGGTGCACAACCTGGCATCAAATCAGCAATTAAAAAAAAGGAAAAGGCAGAAGCTGACAGGTTGGTGAGTAGATGTCTTCTATGGAGTGATGTTCCTTTCAACATTGCCAAGACAAACCCATTCTACCAACCTATGTTTGACGTTGTTGCTGTCGTTGGCCCGGGGTACAAAGCCCCTACCTTTGCACAGTTGAGAGGGCCTCTTCTTCAAGAGGAAAAGAATGATTGCACTGCTAGACTGGAGGAGTTTAGGGCATCTTGGGAACACATTGCATGCACAGTCATGTCAGATGGTTGGACTGACCAGAAGGGTAGGACCCTTCTTAACTTCTTGGTTAGTTGTCCCAAGGGGACAATGTTTATGAAATCTGTTGACGCATCTGCACACATTAAAGATGCGCATTTATTATGTGAGTTGTTGGACATCTTCATTCAGGAAATAGGCCCACAGAATGTTGTCCAAGTCATAACGGACAACGCTGCAAATTATGTTGCAGCTGGCAGGTTGCTGATGGAGATGTATCCTACCCTATTTTGGACACCTTGTGCTGCTCATTGTATTGACTTGATGTTGGAGGATATAGGTAAGATTCCTATGGTGAGACATATTGTTGAATCATCCAAGAGCATAACAAAATTTATTTACAATCATGCATCTGTGCTTAGCTTGATGAGAAGATTCACCAACAATAAAGAGTTGGTGCGTCCTGCGATAACACGCTTTGCCACTACTTTCATATCTCTTCAGTCTCTGTTGAATTCTATGTGGGACGTGAAGAGCATGTTTCTTTCACAGGATTGGCGTGAGTTATCTATTAGCCGCAAACCAGAGGGAGAGGACATATGCAGACTTGTTTCATATGATCAGGAGTTTTGGGCAGGAGTAGAGGAGGTGTGTGCCATTTCAGAACCTTTGGTAAGGGTTCTTCGATTGGTTGATGGAGAGAAGGCCGCAATGGGCTACTTGTATGAGGCCATGGATAGGGCCAAAGAAGCCATTTGTGCTTATTATGCAGATAAGGGAGATGAGGGGTTAGAGAAACAACAGGTCATATGGAGAGTGATTGATGACCGATGGAACAATACCCTCCATCGCCCCATTCATGCTGCAGGTATCTACTTCAACCCCGCATTTTCTTACTCCTGTGGTTTCATATTTGATGCCGAGGTGATGGATGGATTCTTCACATGTGTTGAGAGGATGGTGGTATCTGAGCAAGAACGTGAAGAAATTTCCAAAGAAATGGAAATATATAGGATGGCTGGTGGCACATTTGGTTTTACCATGGCTATTAAGAGTAGGACGACCAAAATGCCAGGTAAGCTTCAGTTTGTTTCAACTTTCAACTTTCAAATTTAATTATTCATTGTCTCTTCATAATTTTTGCTTCTCATTTTTATTTTAACTTGTAGATGCTTGGTGGACAAGCTATGGTGGTAGAGTACCCCATCTCCAAAAGTTTGCCATCCGAGTGCTCAGCTAGACATGCAGTTCCTCTGGGTGTGAGCGCAATTGGAGTGTTTTTGACAAAATACATAGCAAAAAGCGCAACAGGTAAAAAAATTTCAAATTAAATTTTTGAAATAATTTGATTATTTTTACTATATAAATTTTCCAAGTACTAATTTATAATCTATGACCCTTTTACCGATTGGAATCCCAACGTCTCAATGATATGGTGTATGTCTACTACAATCTTCGATTGTGGATGAGACAAATTCAGAAAACTCCTGATATGGATGCCATTTAATTGGACAATATTGATACCACTGCTGCATGGAGGGTCGAGACTGAGAGGCCGGTCATGGAATCGACCCCTGATTGGTTAGATGTGGATCCAAAGGCACTAGTGCCAGAGGAGGAAGCAGTTGTACAGCAGGAGGAGCCAGTGGTAGAGGAGGAGGATCAGGGTCAGGAGGCAGAGCAGGAGGAGGATGTGGAGGAGGAGGTGACACCATCTAGGATGGGCAGTAGCAGTGGCAGCGTCAGCGGCAGAGGAGAGAGGCCACCTTTTTTTTTTCTTCTAGAGGACAACTGGATCCATCTGTATTCTGAGGGGCAGGGCCTTCTTCCTCTAGAGGAAAAGGCAAAGCCATTCCCTATTCCCGTAAAAGGGGCAGGGGATCTTCATCTTAGTGATTTACTTTATGACATGGAGATGACTCATGATATACATTATTATATTTTTTGTTGATATTTTGACTCTTGAGACTGAGACTCAAGATTCAAGACTCGATTCACTATTTTGATATGTGATGTAGCACTAGACTTCATATACATATTATATATTAGCTTTCTTTACATGTTTATGTGGAAATGCATTTATTTGATGTTGTGGATACTTTAGATGCTAAAAAAATTGAAAAAATTTGAATAATTTTGTATTTTTTTAATTTTGCCGACTTTTTAAAAAAGTCCCGACTTTGCCGACTTTTTCAACTTTTTTACCCTTGCCGATTTAATCTCGACTTCGACTTTTTCCACATTGCTATGGACCACTCCATTTCTGTCAGCAAAGCATATGGTAAGGATCATGTTTGTATGCATAATGATTTATATAATGAATATGTGCACTCCTTAACCATACATGTGCAGGCCATTGCTCCAAGTGGGAGCATTCTTCCTTGTAAACTTCATGGTCAACTTTGGGCCATAAACAATGTTGAGCATGGCCACTCCCTAGAAGGATATAGGGAGATGATATATCATTCAGGATGCACTCCAAAGGCACCAAACATCACTCACCTTCTCAAAACATGTGAGAAGAATATGGCAGCAAGTAAGTGGTGGGGAAACCACTTACCGCATCATTATCTGAGGCGGTTAGGAGATATACTGGGCTGGTTCCACGTGGGACTATGATCCACCTCCATTATTGCATATGGCAGCCTATGTGTACTTGTTTTTGATCCCATACATTGATGATGTTTTTGTTCTCATTATGGGGATGATTGGAGGAAGATGGGAGGAGTGAACATGCCCTTTGGGAGAGAGATTCTCCATGTTTCTTATGCTTCATGTTTCAGGGAGAACATTTGGGCAAACCATGATTGCTTCTTTGGGTCTTTTTCTTCCTTGTGGGATGAGTCATTTGCATCTCATGAGAACATGGGAGGAGCATTTCATGGAGGGATTGATTGGGAGACACTTGGTATATGAGGAGAGCTTATCACATGGAGGTGTCACCAAGGAGGGAGGAGAAGAGTTGCAGCGCTCACCTTTACAGTTGCGTGAGGACAAGCAACATTTGGGAGGGGAGGACTGTAATATTCCCAATTAGCCATGAGCTAGTTGGAATATTAATTTTTTCTTTTGCTTCCTAATTTGCTGAATAAGAGGGTATGGAGACCCATAAATCTCCTTAGTAGGAATAAAATCACTGCTAATGTGAAAGGAGATCATTTTAGTGGCTTGATAAAGCACCCTTATGTGTGAAAAGGGGTTGGAACATGTAGACTAGGTCAACTTTGACTAAATCAACAACGTTGTCATGGAGGAGTGGCATTCATTGTGGGACAGTGCAGTTTTGGAGAGAGACTCTATGCATGGAAGTAGTGGCTTTAATGAGTGGGGCCAAGGGTGAGGAAGCTCACCACTTATATAAGGAAGGGGATGGCAGCCATAAAAGATATGTTTTAGATTATTATTTTGATATGGTCTGTTAAGATTTGTTTGCTCTCTTTAGTTGTTTAGCTAAGACTGCAGTGCTGTTTAGCACAGGGTGTTCCCGAGCGGGAATCCCACCTTCATCCTCAGAGGACTTCAAGTGCCTACTCAGGAGAATTGATTGCACTACATTTCCACATTTCAACATCAAGCCAAGCTCCATCTTTCATCTACAACGCAGTTTCTGTAGAGGGTTGTGCTGTGTTGCAGGTTGCAGCAGTGGAGAACACATTTGGGTGATTTCTGATTTGTTTTTCAGTGGAGGAAGGTTTCCTTCCATTGGGAGGCTAGTGAGGAAGGCCCTTGAGCCTTATTGCAGCATTTGGCACCAGGCCATACTATCATTTGCCCCTACAGCGCAGTTTTTGTCTTGGACTGCGTTATTTTAGGGAGGAGTTGCAGGGGTGGTTTCAGTACACCATTTGGGGAGGAGGTTTTCTAGTGAAGGGATCAACCTTTCATCTAGAGAGTCTATTGAAGGAGGCTACATCTTTGTCATATCAGATCAGCCACATCCTTCCATCTCTATTGTTGCAGTGAATCTTCAGCCCTAGGGCTTTGATTCATTTATTGTATATTGGTGTATTTCTGAAAACCCTCTTGGGTTCTTTGTTGGAGGTTGTATAGAGCCTTGATCTTCATTGTACATTATCTTTGAGGCATATATCAGCCATTTTGTCTTTTGTATGTTCATTTGTTGTAGCAGTGCTCCTCTGACTACACTGTAGCAGTGTTCCGACATTTTGATATAGTGGCAACACCTCATTGTGAGGGGATTTACTCATTGGAGGCTTATTGATTCATGTTGTATGATTTATGCCCCATTATTTTGTACTATTTTGCTGTTGTTATGATTAATGGAAAGGCTCCATATTGGTCTGACATTTTGATGTGATGTTTTACACTGCTATTTCAAGCATTTTGTTCTATATTCCTGCTTTTCCCATTTGGGAATATTACACACCTCCTTCAAAGAAGAGAAGACCCTCATGGCTCAGGGATACTCTCGAGGATGCCGAGGGACATATGGCCCCAAGGGGGACATTCTGTGAAAGCAAGAAGCTGAAGAGATACCAAGGGTATCTAGTAGCCATGAGTACGATAGCACAATCTGAGCCTGGATCATTTGAAGAAGTCGTAAGGTATCAAGTTTGGAAGGATGCTATGCACGAAGAGTACGAATCCATTATGAAGAATGATGTCTGGGATGTGGTCCCGAGACCGGAGGACAAAGCTGTTGTCACCTCGAAATGGCTCTATAAGATCAAGCATGGATCTGATGGTAGTGCTAAAAAGTACAAGGAAAGATTCGTTGCCCGAGGCTTCTCTCAAAAGGAAGGCATAGACTACGATGATATATTTGCACCTGTGCCCGCTATACCACCATTGGATCTATTATTTCCCTTGTTGCCACGCAGGGGTGGAGTCTCTATCAGATGAATGCGAAGATCGCTTTTCTGCATGGTTCGATAGAGGAAGAGGTGTATGTGGAGCAACCTCTGGGGTTCGAAGTCCAGGATAGAGACTCTCATGTATGCAGGTTGAAGAAAGCCCTCTATGGGTTGAAGCAAGCCCCCAAGGCTTGGTACGAGAGGATAAATAGCTACTTGATGAAGCTGGGCTTCACTCGAAGTAATGTTGATCCGAACCTTTACTTCAAGGTTGATAGAAAAAAAGAAGCCTCTCACTTTGGTTCTCTATGTGGAAAATCTCTTCCTGACAGGTGTTGACCCTCTCATTCATCAATCTAAGAGGGAGCTAGCTTCCGAGTTTGAGATGAAAGACCTAGGATTGATGCATTACTTCCTAGGCTTGGAGTTCCGACAGAGACCTGGCGAGATTTTCCTCTCTCAAGGAAGAGAGATTTGGTATGGTGGACTGTAAGTCCGTGTCGACACCGATGGAACTCAACTTCAAGAAGTTGTGTGGAAATGTTGTTGGGCCCGCATTGGGAAATCCTACTGAGTATCGTCAACTCGTAGGAGCATTGATGTTCTTAGTGAACTCCTATCCGGACATATGTTTTGCAGTGAACACCTTGAGTCAACAAATGGTTGATCCTCATCACATTCACTGGGTTGGTGCCAAGAATATCTTGAGATATCTTCGAGGCACGATAAACCATGGGCTGAGATACACTACTGGGAGTTTGATACTCCATGGATATAGTGATTGCCGATTGGGCTGGCAGTGTGGTGGATCACAAGAGCACATCTGGATGCTGCTTCACACTTGGTTCTGCTTCGATATCTTGGATTAGCAGGAAGCAGAAGTCGGTGGCTTGGAGCATCGCTGAGGCTGAATACATTGCAACGAGTATGGCTTGTTGTGAATCTATTTGGTTGCGAAAAATCTTCAGTGAGTTGTTCGAGCATGTGCTAGATACCACCGTTATCTTTTGTGATAACCAGAGTGGGATTCATTTTTTAGAGAATCTCGTGTTCCACGATCGATCCAAGTATATTGTATTAGGTACCACTTTGTCAGGGACATGGTACAGCGAGGCGTCGTAAGGCTCAATCATATAGGAACTGATGAGCATGTCGCATATATTCTCACTAAGCCCTTGGGGAAGGTCAAGTTCCTAACCTTCCGTGAGAATCTTGGAATCGTGGAACGACCCTATTCTGAGGGTCCTGCTTGAGTTGGACGATGAGCTCTAGGAGCTCCAGGGGCTTGGGGATGGCTTCTTGGAGCTATAAGCAACCACAGGGCTAGGCTTGTTGAACCTTGTTGGTGTGCTTTCGCCCCACTATGATGATATTGAGTTGGTTCACCTCTCTTTGATCTGTACCCCGTATGTATCCTACCCATGGAGTTTCGGACTCATGGGAAGTACCTCTCATCTTGGCCAATAAGGTGGGAAATGTGGATAGAGACCAATAGTAAGACCGATGGACGCATCAGAGATTGTCGTACTCTCTATGTCTAGGATGGCACGTGTCCAACCACTTGATCTGGGATCAAGTCCAAGTGAGGTTTCAAACCTCCTAATGACTTCGGGTCAGTTAAACTAACTTCGAGTTAGTATATGACTCTTTTGTGTCCAAGTGAGGTTTCGGACCTCCAACTGACTTTGGGTCAGTTAAACTAACTTCGGGTTAATATATGACTCTTTTAAGTCCAAGTGAGGTTTCGGACCTCCAACTGACTTTGGGTCAATTAAACTAACTTCGGGTTAGTATATGACTCTTTTGAATCCAAGTGAGGTTTTGGACCTCCAACTGACTTCGGGTCAGTTGAACTAACTTCGGGTTAGAATGAGACTCCTTTGAGTCCTATTGAGGTTTCGGACCTCTAAGCTGACTTCGGGTCATCCGGGAGTAATGTCTTTGTTACTCACCGTTTGAAATAAAGAAGCCAACAAAGCAAGTTACAGCGGGATGACGCACGATGTTTGGATGGCACTAGTGGATGGGGTTCTCCCTAGTTAAGAGGAAATTTTAATTTTGGGCAACTAGGTCCAAACTCCATGTTGCTGCTCAGATGATGATGCCAATATTTTTATTGGATTTCTCTTTCGGAGAGGTGCAAGATTGATCTAAAGATCATCTTGATCGGATGAGCAGAACATTTATTTTGAATTTATTCCACTTATGTGCAAGATCGGCCAGATTTGTAATGTATGCTTGAGGGCCCAACAGATGTGTCACACACCCTCACAGATGGATATAAATTGGAGAGACTTGGAGGTCATTTCATCATCATCTCATCACACACATTCCTGATGATCTGATTGGTTCGTTCAGCCTAGAAGATGCTTCTCTCTCTCCCACATGTAAGTATGAATGTCGTAAATCTGGATGATGCCGGAAATGGATGCCGTAAATCTGGATGATGCCGGAAATGGATGTCGTAAACTGGATGCCGCAAATATGGATGATGTTGTAAATCTGGATGCCAAAAATATGGATGATGTTGGAAATCTGGATGTGGGATTTCTTTTGTTGAATTATGTTGACTTTTGATGAGGTGTCTTTGAGGGTTGTGTGTGTGACACTTGGAGGGTTGGCTGACCTAAGAAAGACTTTGCTAGTTGAAGCATCCCGTTGACTACCATAACGCACACTATTCTACATCTTTGCTAGACAAGAAGATATGTAAATCTGATCTATTTTATTGGCTTGTCTCTGTTGATCTATTGGTATGTTCTATCAGCATTTTACTTTCATGTTTATGTGATTGCTATATTGTATCGGGCCCTAGAAGATTGAAGTAAATTTGCATTAAGCATAGAACATTCTGTCTATCCAAAATTTACATACTTGCAGCCTCATATATATAATAAAGGCTGATTTTGATATTTTGATATATAATAAAGGCTGGTTTTGGATATTCCGATATTGCTATTTTCATTATGTGTTTGTTATCATTCATGAGTAAATGTGTTGTAACTTGTTATAGTTTATGCTTTGAATTTATCATATAATTGTATGTTTTATGATTTCACTTAACATTTCTTAAATGTTCTAAATTCTA
Organism: Pinus albicaulis; assembly: GCA_034641835.2. Taxonomy (NCBI): domain Eukaryota; kingdom Viridiplantae; phylum Streptophyta; class Pinopsida; order Pinales; family Pinaceae; genus Pinus; species Pinus albicaulis. The sequence goes on along the minus strand of CM076575.1, from coordinate 901,341,659 downwards.
ATATAAATTTAAATTATAACATATATATATATATATATATATATATATATATATATATATATATATTGCGTTTCCCCTTTCCGTGCAACTAAGATTTAATGTTGATGTTAAACCCTATGTTTGCTCCTCCAACATCTTATATGAAAAATGCCCTGATCTTGTTACTTTGTTTCCCACTTCCCTTCTTGTTTCTGTTTTATGGTAACATAGAGATGAATAATCATGTTGGTCAAAGAGTCATCAACCTCTGGAAACAAGGTGATCGGTATCAGTTTGACCCTTCCTCTTTTCTCCTAATTTGATTGTTTTTCAGCTTTGTAGTTGTAAAAATTTGTAACTGTATGAGATCTTTTACATTGCTCTCCGACATCCAATAGATCTTTATTCAATGAGGAGAGTATATGGTTGATAAATCTCAACATAAGAAAGAGTAAATCATTTTTCTCCTTTTGTTCTGAGACATTGTTTGCTGTTGGCATTTGCAGGATATCCATAAACCAGTTCCAGATGAAGTTTGCAGGGCTTTAAAGAAGAAGCGAAAGTCTTTCTCTGGGCTGAAAGCTAAACAAAAGATAGTTTTATGTACGCATACACCTAACTGCTTAGTTTTGTGAAGTATCTTGTCATTCTATTACAGTTTCAGGCCTTTAATCTCTGGAGCTCAATCCACATTGTCAATTTCTTATCCTTTACTTTCAATACAGAAAACCTTGTGCTACTATTTATATGTATACCCTATTCCATGTGGAATTTATTTCCCAAGTAACTCTCTTTTACAAATCACAATTATGCTTTCAGGCCTTTTTGATCAGATTATTCATACCAATGAAGTGGTGGACACAAAGGCACTTCTTCGGGATCTTTATCCAAAGGTTGTGGATACAATATACATATATGTTTAAAAAAATGCTCGTTTGATTATCACATATTTTAGAGGTTCGAAGGGTCACATTGGTTTAGTTAATCTGCAGGAAATGTTACATATTCCGTTGTTGGAGGGCACAAACCCTGCTGCATCACTTATGCATCTTGCCACAGGTTATGATGCTAGATGCTACAATTTTATTTGGAGTGAGGTCATATTCTCTCTAACCCTTCTAATATATAACGATTTATTCTATACAATATTATTTCCACATATTTCCAGGAACTCATAGTTGCACCACTGTTGGTCATATTTTTAGGTATTTGCAGCAGATATGTTCCTCTCAAAGTTCAAAGGTGACAGCTTAAATTGGCCTGTAGGAATACAATATAAAAATAAGGTCAGTATTTCTTACTTGTGTGCTTGATCATGTACAACCAAATTGAACACCTCTGGGTAGCAGTCATTATTCATTTGTTGTTGACTTGTTTGGCAGGGAGATCACAATACTATTTTGCTAACTAATTTGACTGACAATGTACTTCATGCTTCATGTAATTCGTTAATCAACCAAACTTATAGACCTTACTGTAGATAAATATTTTTAACAAATTAATTTGAAGACCATAGGGAGACATCCTCTTAACTGAATCACGAAAGATTTTGTGGCTTATAAGCCTTGGCTTTGATATCTTCTTATTAAAATTCTATCTCACTTGTCAGAAATTTTCCATTTTCAGATAATTACAGATTACCGGCAAAATCAATGATAGTTGAAAGGAAAACTCATTAACCCTTACTTTCTATAGACTAACAATTTACAGCAGTTTACAGTCATTGGAGCAACAAATAGTCTAGATCATAACAGAGTCAATCAGGATAAGATATAGCAGCAAATCCGCATAAAAAAAATTATTTAAAATCTTTCATATGTTTCTTTAATCCTCTTCTTGATATATCTTCCTTTACCAGTGAAATAACTAGAGTAGTTTAAGGTTTTGCTCAATAAGTCTGGACTCTGTAGGCTGTATTTGTCATGCATAAACTTGGGAACTTAACCAACCTGGTGTATTGTTTGTTGCAAATTAACTAATTATTGTGACTGTTAAAGTGGGTGAAACTCCTAAAATTACATTTCCTAGAGTGCAAGTGGTGAGAAAGTTTCAAGTTTCAACTAAATTTTAAGTATCTCATTTGTATCCAGGACAAGTTTCTAACTCAAAATAGCCTGCTACTTTTGCATGGTATGTCTTGTTTCTTTAAATATAGATATAAACGTTTACCTAGGTAATTGTTTTCTTAAATATATATGAACATCTATCTAGGTTCTTTTTTCTCTTAAATATATGAGATCATCTACCTTGATTCTCTTTTTTTAATATGTATGATCATAAACCTAGGTTTTGCAAGTACTGCTTTTATTTCTTGAAATTCAAAATTTATTAGGCCTTTCCTGTGGAAGAGCCTCAAAAAGAAACAGTTAAATCATCTTATATTCTTACCTTGGAAACACAAAATCATAGCACTTCAAGATGAATTAGTATATATGGTGGTGACCTTCGCCTATACTTGCCTGTTTTTCATTACTAGATTAAATTTTCCTTCTCCTTTCTCTAGTTTAAATTGCAAATACACTTCATTTCCAATTATCAGTTGCTCCCAACTTATTTTATTTTTTCTCTAATTCACAAATATAGCGCATAAGTAGTCTGTACATTTATCGTAATAATTGAATTCTAACATGTGAATGATCATTTTTTATATGAAATGGATCTGTAAATGGTCATATTTGAAGTCTATGTATTAGTTTCATGCCGCAATGATTAGGGAAAATGACAAATCAACAATTTGGGTGTAGGTATTAGCTCCTGGAGGATCGAAAGATGCTTTAGACATTCTGCATGAATTTCTAGAAAGGGAACCTTCACAGGAAGGATATATGAAGGAACATTTTGCATGAATTTCTAGAAAGGGAACCTTCACAGGAAGGATATATGAAGGAGAATGGGTTTCTAACGATAATCGAGTGAATCATGCTCTAATTCTAATCTTTTATAGTTGGTTTCTAGGTATTTACTTTACTGCCTTTAGAAATGGTAATGTATCAACAGAGTAACTTTCTTCATTATGAATTCAGCACTCATGATGCGTATACTCCTTCAAGCCCCTATTTTGTAGTGTTAAACGAGTTTGAATTTTTCTTGGAAGATTTTATAATTTTCTTCCCTTTTGTTTACTTAAAACTTGGAAATTCAAATAAATGTTTCTGAAGTCAGTGGCCCTTTACCTGCCAAGACTTCATGATTTGCTAAAACTGAGTTATTGTTCATTATCTTAATATCATCATTGCTTCTCTTGCTCTTTCCTGAACACCTTTCACGAATTATCTATGAAATAGTTTTCATGGAAGAATGCACAATTAGAGTTTTTATTATTGCCCGTGGCAGATTGAACGAATGGGAAATTAAAGTTGTTGATTAAAACAAATGTTGGAAAACTCATACAGTTATGTGATTATTACTCTAATAAATTTATTATGTGTAGTTATTTCAACTAAATTGAGGGAAATAAAGTAAAGTTGTGCACTGTTACGAACTTTGAGAAATTAGGATAGCTAAATGTATAGATGTCTAACGGATGGATGAGATACGTCAATATAGGAGTACGTGAATACAAGTTAATAATCCAGTGTTAGTTCAATTGCTTGTCGTTAACGTTGAGGGGCATTTGGCAAGTTCCATGCTAATGAGTGCTTGGTTCAAATCCACTTGAGTGAAGTGCACTAAAATCTACGTCGATGGGTTAAGGTTGTCATCCACAACTGGGGAAGCGTCACTAGGTTTTTCTTGCGAGGTGTTTCTTGGGGAAAAAACGAATGTTGATTTTAAGAAATAGAAAATCAACTTTCATGATTGGGGCGTATGTGGTGCAATGTATCTTGTCAATCTATATGGAATATTGTTTCTTTGAGTAGTAGCATTGGCCTTTCTAGACTCCATGGAATGATGTTTCTTTGAGTAGTAGCATTGGCCTTTCTAGAAGTGAAGTAGACAGGTGTATTTTCTTTTTTCTTCTTTCCATTTCTTTATTTTAATAAGTCCTTCAAGAAATATGCCCCAAAATATTAGAAATATAATCCAAACATTAGAATCAAAATTTGCTACATATTGTCATGTAAAGCACGCACGAATATGCAAACAATGTGATAAATATAAGGGTATAGGATCCCTTTGATAATGCATTGAAAAATATTACCACGCATCAATAATCTTCCTTAATGGCATATGTCAACAATAAGATCTCTCTAAGTCAAGATTATATATTAACACTAGATCTACTCCTCAAGATTCACTTGGGAGCAAAGAAAGGGCATTACAATTATCCCCGTTTGTTGAACTAGCTTCAACCCAAACAAAATATGAAAGACTTGATCTTTGTCAAGGAATTTAGTGAAGATGTTTGCAAGGTATTTAGTGTGATAGTAATCCAATTGAATAATTCTATCATAGATCAATTGCCAAATATAATGTTGATAAACCTCAATGTGTTTGGTCATCAAATGGCACACAAGATTGAACGTAAGTTGCATGGCCATGATTATCACACTAAAGTTAATTCCAATGAAATCCAAGTTCATTCAATAACATATCAATCCATGCTACTTTCTAGTTATAGCAACTATATATTTGACATTAATGAAAGAAACATTGTACAACTTGTTTTGCTCTACCAAACAATGTGACTTGAGCTAAAAAAAAAAAATTAGTTATCAATAGGTCAAATTAATAATGGTCATGTAGAATATTAACTTAAGCATACTCATGTATAGACTTGGTTTAAATGATAGTTTAGTGTTTTGTTAATTATTTGAGTAATATTTAAATCATATTAAGGATCATGCATTTAAAGATATTAAGCATTCTAATTTAGGAGAAAAGCAGGTATAAAATCCCACCACCACTGAAAATAAATTGGTATGATCATAAAAATGTAGTTTTGTAAAGAAATTTTGAATTTGTTTCACTCATTAATTTCAAATATGATAGTAGTAGATGATATTTTTTCATAATGGACCTAATAATAGTAGAAGGAAGATATTTTTCATAATGAACTTGATAATAGTAGAAGGAGGATGCTTATAAGAAATGAAGTTGGAAAAACATGCTTAAATATATTTTTTGTTCTTTGAAAGGTTGAAATAGGGAAAACAAATTTGGGATGGATTCCATTTTTATTGTGGTTTATTTTTTCATATCTAAGAATTATAGAAAAACTTTAAAAATCTAAAGTTCTATACAAGTCACTAATATAAAAAAGAGAATCTTAAACCCGAAAATACATTGAATAGGAAAGGTAACCATAAGCTTGAGGAGGTGAAGCGACATTATGTTTCAATTATACTCCTATAAAATACAAATTTTGTTTCAAGAATGTTGGATATCATTAAAGATATCACTTATTGTAAGGTTTTGGATAGTCCAAGACTTTTGGAAACTTGAAGTAATGGAAAATGGAAAAAATGAGACAAACACGCCAAGAAACGAAAAAAAATATTGGTCTCACTGCCAAGTTCCTAAAACTTGCAAACTAACACAATGATCAACATTCATTGATTTCTAAAAGTTGACAAAACCATAGAAGAATTGAATAAGACACTAGAAGGTATTTTATAAAATGAAGTTCCTTTTGGTCCTACATACTCTTGGTTTTCTCAAGCATGGTGACTACTATTGGATGATATGAAAATGGTTTCAAGTAACATATGAAAAATGAGATAAAGAAATGGCTTTCACTTTTATTACAATGGGACTCGTTAATTGTTCATTTCAAAAATGAAACATGTTAAGCAAAGCCACAAGATGGAGCAATGATATCAAAGGACAAAACCAACTCACAATTACAATTGTAGAATATATTGCCTAAATTTTGAGAGAATCATTTCAACAATTTGGAGTGGAGAACATGGCCCAAGCTTTTATAATGGAAGGGAACATGGAATTTTTTTTATGAACAAGTTCGTTATTTATTTTAGAGTTCTTATTCAGCACATGTGATGAATATTTTGCTACTATCCATCAACAATTTAAAGTAGGTAGTATTGTGTTGAATAACCATATCCTTGTTTTGAAGTTTTTACCATGGAACCACCTTATACAAATACCATGTATTTCCATCAACACAACCGATTGCTCTTGTTGCACTATGCTTTTGACCAATTTTATACCATTGCAAATTATAGGTCCAAAGAGAAACTATTAAAATCGTTATTTAGAACATATCTTATGGAGCACTTTGAGAAAATCAACTTCTCAAGCACCATATTAATGGGGCATATGCACTACTTTGCGTCATGTCGATTTCCATGCATGGAACGATGTTGCTTCGAGTAGTAGCATTGGACTTTCTAAAAATGGGGTAGAATATATATTATATTTATGATCTTCTTTCACTTTCTCTATTGTTGGAAGTCCTTCAAGAAATATTAAACATTAGGATCAAAATTGACTACACATTTTCACATAAGCACCTAAGACAGTATGTGAATAAGAGTACGAGATCCCTTTGATAATGCATTAAAATATGAGACCATGTTATCAATACTATGCCTTAATGTTACATCAACAATAAGATCTCACTAAGTTGAGATTATATATTAACACACTACATCCCCTTCCTTGAGATTATGGCACAAAGAACAAAACCATAAATACACCATATACTTTATTAAATCAGATCACACACAAAAAACTTGGCTTCACAAATGAATTACATGGCTATTTATTCTAGAGGAAGAAAACTCTCGAATTCCTCAAAGTGAAACTTCTTCTTGGATATTTGGAAGAAGTTGAGAGTAATCCTCTCAATTTTGGGAATCTATTCTAACTACCTAATCTCTAAAAAATTCTAGAATTATTCATAAAATCTAGAACTTTCTAGTTTGTCCTAATTAAATAAATACATAATTTTAAAACATGAGATGCTCCTACATCATAGTAACTGGGAGGAAAATATACATTCATATGCTTTTTTTCTGAAGTTTTTCAATATTGGTACCATATTTTGAAATCTTTGTTGTTGCCATCCAAGTAGCATCTTCAACTGGTTGATTCTTTAATTTAGCCAAGTATTGAAAATACTCTTTATTCCTGGTCTTTTTAGCCATCCTTTGATCGATGATTGATTCAATCTACTTTGCTGGTGCTAAAAGTAGTTGTTTATCCCACCGGACTTTGTCACTAACAAGTGCATCTGTAGGATCATTCATTGGTTCCTTAAAGGGGTATAGATTTGAAACATTAAATATTGGTGAAATGCCAAAGCCTTTTGGTAGTTCTATTTCATAACCATTTGAGAAAATTTTCCTCAAAATTTTGCATGGTCCAATTTTTTCAATTTTAACTTATTATATTCCCCTTTAAAAAAAAATTATTTTCGAAGATGTGCCATAACCAGGCCTCCAACATCAAAATCCAATTGTCTTCTTTTGGATCTAGTCTTCATTTATACTTGTCACTGCTTTCTTGTAATTGTTGCTTGACTCTGTCCTATATTTCCTGCATACTAGCCGCAAAATCTTCACCATTTGCACTTTTGAATTGTTGGTTTCCAAGGTTCCTTAACTCATAAATTCCCCTTGGATGCATTCCATAAACAATTTGGAATGGACTTAATCATGTGCTTCTGTTAGGTGAATTGTTATATGCAAATTATGCCCGAGCAAGTACCTGATCCCATTGTTTGGGATGTTCACTTACCAAAATCTTCAAGATATTTCCAAGGCTTCTATTTACCACTTTTGTCAGACCATCAGTCTGGGGATGATATGCTGAACTAAAACTGAGATTGGTTCCTAATTTTCTCCATAGAGTTCTCCAGAAATGACCCACAAACCTAGTGTCCCTGTCAGAAACAATACTTGTAGGTAATCCATGCAATCTAACTATTTCTTTGAAGAATAAATTTGCTATGTTAGTTGCATCATTTGTCTTTTTATAAGTTATAAAGTGTGCCATTTTTTAGAATCGGTCAACAACAAGAAATATTGAGTCACTTCCATTTTGTGTTTTGGGCAATCCTAATACAAAATCCATGCTTATAGAATCCCATGGTCGATTTGGTATTGGTAAAGTTGATATAGTCCAGTGTTCTGACTTCCTCCTTTTGCATATTGACATATCCTGCATCTTTCAACAAATGTTCTTACATCTGGAATGCGAGGCCAATAATAAAATGCGTGTAATTGTGCTAGAGTTTTATCTTGCCCAAAATGACCTGCTAAACCTCCACTCTATTTTTATTTTAATAAATTTACCCTCATCAAACATCTTGGAATGCATAATTGTCTTCCTTTGAATAGAAATCCCTCTTGTATCATGTAGTCTAACCATGGAGTTCTATCTCTACTTACAGGATTTTCACAAGCTCCATAAGCTTTTCTGAAACCTAGATCATTTTTTATACATATCTTTCAACTCATAAAATCCTAAGACATTTACTTGGAATTCTTGCAAAATTAAATTGATCCTGCTTAATGCATCTGTTACTTTATTTGACTGCCCATTTTTATGTTTGATGACAAATGTAAAATTTTGTAAGAATTCAATCCATTTAACATGTCTTTGACTCAAATTTTGTTTGTTTGTTGATATATTGTAAAGCATGATTATCTGTGTAAAGGATGAACTCTTTTGGCATAAGATAATGTCTCCATTTCTTTAAAGTTTGTATGATGGCATAGAATTCTTTGTCATAAGAAGAGTATTTTTGCTTGGCTTCATTGAGTTTTTTATTGTAGTAGGCAACGGGTTTTCTTTCTTGACTTAGAACAACTCCTATTGCAGTTCCACTAGCATCAACTCCAACGTGGAACAACTTATTGAAATCTGGAAATGCTACAATAAGTCGTTCTTTAATCTTTTTCTTTAATAATTTGAAACTTTTATTAGCTATTTATATCCAATGGAATGGTTGATTTTTTTCTCTTTAATAGTTTCTACAATTGGAGCACATATGCCACTGAAATTTTTGATAAATTCTGTAGAAGCTTGCCAATCCATGAAAACTTCTTACCTCTTAAATGCTTCGTGGAGTTGGGTAATTGATTATGGCCTTCACTTTCTCCTGATCCATTTCTAAGCCTTCCCTTGAAATCAAAAAAACTAAGTAAAATAATTTTGTCTTCATGAAACTACACTTATTTAAATTGATTAACAATTTCTCTTGTTGTAACTTCTTCAAAACCATCTTAAGATGTCTTAGGTGGTCTTTTTTTAATTGATTGTAAATTAATATATCATCAAAATAAACTATAACAAATTTTCCAATGATTTATTTTAAAACTTCATTCATTAACCTCATAAAGGTACTGGGAGCATTGATAAGTCCAAAGGGCATTATCAATCATTCATATAAACCATTATTAGTTTTGAATGTTGTTTTCCATTCATCACCTTCTCTGATTCTAATCTAATGATATCCACTTTTAAAATCTATTTTAGAAATATATACAACACCAATTATACAATCTATAAGATCATCAATACGAGGTAATGGAAACATGTACATGATGGCGATTTTTTTGATTGCTCGAGAATATGTGCACATTCTCCATCCGCAGTCCTTCTTTGGAGTTAACATTATTGGTACAACACACGGACTTAAGCTTTCTCGGATGAGACCTTTATCCAACAATTCCTGCACTTGATTTTTAATCTCTTCATTATCTTTTGGAGCCATTTTGTAAGTTGCTTTGTTTGGAAGGCTGGCACCTGAAATGAGATCAATATGAGGGCTACTACTTCTAATGGGAGGCAACACATCAGGCAAGTCATCCACTACAATATCAATGAATTCATTCAACATATTTTTAATTTCTTCTGGAAGATCATTCAAATTTGTGCTTGTGAGGACTACTTTCTTTTGGCTTACCAATCAAAGCAAAATTTATCTCCTCGTGCTTGATTTTTTGAAGGAACTCTTTTCCACCAAGTAACACTACCTTGGATTGGTCTTCTTCTAGTGCTTTTTCATTCTTCAAAGGAAAAAGTACATGCTCTTTCCATCATATATTTTTTTCCTATCACATCGCCATGGTCTTCCAAGCAAAATTTGACACACATCCATAGGCATAACATGACAAAGAAAATTATCCTTATAGCATCCTATTTGAAACTCCACTTCACATTGTTCATTAACTAATATATTATTTCCTTCTTGCAACCATGAAACTTTGTAGGGAGTAGGATATTTAGTTTTCCTTAAATTCAACTTTTCTACCATTTCTTTGGATACTAGATTATCAACACTCCCACTATAAATAATGACTTGACAACATTTCCCTGTTGATTTACAAACAGTTTTGAACAATGTTTTCCTTTGTGTAGGTTCATTTACTTCTTCAGGAAAATTCAATATAGTTATTTTCACCATCAAAGATTCATCAGTTTCATGTGTAGAGGATTGTACACTTTTTGTATCAGTTTGTGCTATATGTATGCTACACTGACTAGAAAATATTTATGGACATTCATTAGATTTATGGCCAATTTTATTACATGTGTAACATATTACCACAAAATATCGACCTCTACCTCTTTGATATGGCCTTCATCCTCTGAAATCTCCTCTTGATGGTGATTCTTCCTGATGTGAATTGTTGCCTTCTTTTTTAATGAGAAATATTCCACTTGAATATCCTCTTCTTGATTGTCCTTTACTTGATGATCCTCTGCTTTTGTCCTCTGCTCCTTATTGTACTTCGTCCTCTTCCTCTTTGACTCTGCTTCCTTGCGAATTTTTCTTCAATCTTAAGGGTTATCTGATAGACTTCTTCAACCGTTTTTAGAGACAAAATATCCAATTCATCTTGTATTTCAAATCTTAGGCCATTAATATATCTAGCTATATTTTCATCATCTGCTTCCATATGACTAGATCTTATACTTAATCTATAAAATTCTTTTGTATATTATTTTAGAAACATGAATTTCTGCTTGAGATTTTGCATTTGGCGAAAAAAAATTAATTGATAATCTCAAGGAATAAATCTACCTTTGAGCTTGGTTGTCATTCGACCCCAACTAGTGATATTCCCTTTTTTTTTGTTTCTTATTTTTTCTTGCACGCTATCCCACCATAGTGCAACATGTCCTTTCAATCTGGTCACCGTGAACTTAAATTTCTTCTCTTCAACTACATTTTCATACTCGAAATATTTTCTCTTCTCGAGTTTCTTCAGCTTCACCTTCTTCTTCTGAGCTTTCTTCTACTTCACTGATATCACCAATGTTGACATCTCTTCGGTGTGTTGTCTCCAATGCATCTAATCTTGTTCAAATATGTCTCACTTCATCGAGTAAGACTTGGTTGGCAGTAGGTCTTCCTCAATCCATTACAACTCCTCTTGCTCCTCTAGCTCTATGTGCCATCTTAATTGAAATAAAATATAATAATCCTTACAAATTCTTTTCTTAAGGCCTCCTTAAATAACCAAAATAAGGCTTCTCTTTAATAAGTTACAAAAATACTTTATTTTAGAATGATCCTTTTATTGCTTCAAAATTCCAATATAGTAAATGATTTATGGTGTATATATTTTTTATTAATAGAGAACGTTGTCCATATATATTTCTTCCATTGTACAATATATATTTCTAAATTTTTTTTCGTTACTTATTATCTTCAAAATAGTAACGCTCATTTCATTTTGCAATGACTCTTACCACGATTCACTAAATCTTACGCCCACTTGTACCATGCACATTAGCCAATATGCAGCACTGTACTACGTAGATCTCACCGTAGAATAATTTAATACATTCTCTCAATCTAATTCGTCCTTGAACTTGTTGCATCCACACATTTTTTCATTCCAAACACGGGTTGCTCATACTCGTGACATTGTGTTCATACCCATTCTCTCCATGCAACATTTTTTTATCATTCCATGTTCTCTGAGAGGCAGTGGCTCTGCGCATTGAAGTAGTCAGCTACCACAGGCAAACTGCAAACAAACTACCACAAGAAAATTGCAAGTGGCACGATGGAGGAGGGATCATTGTTTGTCGTCCTTTCTGCTAAACAGAGCGATGGATCCCGCTGAAAGTGGTACAAAATTATTCAGTAACTGAATTGTGGCAGCGACCAGTGCAGTAGTATGTACACTCTCATTTCAAAAAAAATGAAATCAACGTTACTTTATTCTTCTGCTTTGTCGCCTGACACACATGATATTCCTCCTTAACTACCTTGCCCACCTTCTTGACCTACTCTCACACACAGGCTCTCACACGATTTCTCAAACTAGCTGCAAATAATTTCACTCAACTCTCAACCTCATAGCTTTGATACCAAAAATTGGTGCAGAGAACAAAATCAGAAATACACCATATACTTTATTAAATCAAATCACACACACAAAACTTGGCTTCACAAATGAATTACATGGTTATTTATTCTTGAGGAAGAAAACTCTCGAATTCCTTAAAGTGAAACTTCTTCTTGGATATTTGGAGGAAGGTGAAAGTAATCCTTTCAATTTTAGGAATCTATCCTAACTACTTAATCTCTAACAAATTCTAGAATTATTGATCAATCTAGAACTTTCTATTTTCTCCTAATTAAATAAATACATAATTTTGAAACATGAGATGCTCTTGCATCAAATTCGCTTGGTGGCAAGGAAGGGGCTCTACAATTATCCCCTTTTATTGATAACTAGCTTCATCCCAAGAAAATTATGAAATATTTGGCCTTTGTCCAATAATTTAGCGTGGATGTCTCCAGCGTGGTCCTTAATGTGATAGTAACCTAAATGAATGATTAAATCTAGATCAGTTTCCAAATATGGCATTGTTAAACCTTAATGTGTATAGTCATCTAATGGCATACACGATTGCAGTGGAATGGAACCTTGATTTTCATACTAAAGTGAAATTATTGCTCCTAATGAAATCTAAATCCATCGAATAACATATGAATCCATACTAATATTTCCAATTTGTTAAAGTCATCATATATTCGACCTTAATGAAAACAAGAAACTATTCAACTTGTTTTACTCTATCAAGCTTGAGCCAAGAAAGTTAACAACCTTGATATAGACTATAAACTTAACGATATTAATAAAGTCATTTATGGATTTTAGTCTAAATCATGTCTTAATGTTATATTAAGTATTTAAGTACTATTTAAATTATTTGAGGTTCATGCACTTAGAGACATTAAATAGAGTAACTAGTGTTAGGCCAGTAGTTAACTTCTCAAATAAATTGTGCTTTTGCATTAAGATTGATCATGGATATATACATGGAGGGAGAGACTATTGGGCTTCATTTCCTAGTGTCTTTTCATATTCCTATTCTGCTTATTTTCTATTTACACTATTTTACATAAATTTCCTAATCCCAAAGATTAGGTGTCAACATTCTCCCCTTAATCTGAAGGGATGTTGGTGAGTCCAAGCATCATTCTAAATCTTTCGAACTTTTCTCTTCCAAGCGCTTTGGTGAAGATTTTTGCAATATGCTCATTAGTGGAACAATGGCGTAGATGGATTGTATTTTCCTCAACATGATGTCGAATCAGATGCTATTTTGTATTGATGTGCTTCGTTCGATCATGGAGCTTTAGGTTCTTGACCAATTTTATTGCAAAAATAATGAGAGGACTTGAATGCATTTTTTCTCCTACAAATCTTCCAAAAATTTTGTAATATTCCAGATTAGCAATTCTGCTAATTAGAATAGTAATTTTGACAATTTTGTTATTTTGCTAAAGTTTTGGCCAAAAGGATGTGGGCTTGGGGAACCATAATTAGACTTAGGAGATTAGAGGCCTTTCACATTATACTTAAGGAAAAAATTGCAGCTTTAGTCAAGAACGAAGGCCCAATGAGGAGGGATTGTGACCCACAAGGGGACAGTGTAGTGATTGGCTTGAAGAGAGGAAACACAGTCATGAGGTGGGGCCCAAGGGAACGTTGGGAAGCTTTGGAAAAAAGGAAGCAAGCAGCTCATTTTGGCCATTCATTCAGCTTATTTGAATTTGTCTTTGACAAGAGCACGCTTGACCAGTGAGCCAAGTCTGCATGTGTTGTTTAGCACGTGGGTGTCTTCGAGCGGAGATCCCATATTTTTCTTCGGTGGACTTTGCGTGCCAGCCCAAGGTAGGATTTTTACCATTGGTCGATTCAGTCCAACAGTTTTGCAGTTCATCCATAGCGCATTCCCTTCAGGAGCAGCGCGGTGGCATCACCAGCAGCGTAGTGACTACGTAGTCTTGTGAGGAAGAGACTCAAGGAGTTGCGGAGTCAGGGGAGTTTTGGCAGGAGATTTGGTGGGGAGGCTTAGAGATTCCTAACAGGTATTTTTCAGGCATTTTGGTGGCCATCAACAACAGAATTTCCAAGAGGACTGAATTTCCTATCATTTCAGTGAGCCAATCCCAAGGGGCCAATTTCTGGGGTCAACCATTTGGCAAACCCTTTGTGGGTTATAGTGGGTTTCTTGAGGAGAGTTTGTGGTTAAAGTCTTGAAATTTTCTGAGCAGTGTAGCAGGCCCTAGCAGCAGATCTTGGAGCAGCAGCAGCATTTCTGGGCAGAATTACAGCGCAGAGCCTCAGCCACACAGTGTACCAACAATGAGGGATTCTAGCCATATTTTAGAGGCTTCTCTAGCTTTCCTTGAGCAAGCCCAAGTGCCTTCATTCCAGCACCTGATCTTATACACATTTCCTCAAATTAATAAAATGGCTCACCGGAGTTTTTATGGCACAATTGTGTTTTGATGGTGTGATTTTATTTTATTTTCATTTTTTATGTCTTTAAGTGCCTTTTATTACTATAATTTATGTTTAGGGGTATTACAGTGGTATCAGAGCTCATAGACTTGGCTCAGCCTATGGGAGCAGTGCAGTTTATGACACCAGAAAACAAGAAAAACGTGACTTACCGGAGGCAAAGATACAAGAGTAGGGAAAGAGAGCTAGAAATCACTCCAGATCCTATGACCATTGAACTAGAGTTTAGGGAGAAAAGTATGGGGGACACGGGAGAAGAGAAGAGGAGGAAGGAGAAATTTTCTCACTTTCTATTGAAGGCAGTGCAGGATCTTACGAAGAACATCAAGGAGATGGGTCACCAGAATAATAATGGAAGTAAAGGGAAGGGAGTCCAAGGGGATTTCCAAGTGGGAGAAGGATCTGGTACTTCACATCACCAGGAATCACTTAATCCAAATATTCCTGCAGTACCATATACACCCCCACGACCTACCATTCCTATGTTCCTAGCTTCAGGAGTAGGAGGACAACAGGAGCAGGAGGAAGCTCACTATGGAGAGTAATTTCAAGAGTACCATTCCTATGGCCCAGATTTCGAGAGGGCCATTACATTCAAATATTTCTGCCAATTGAAGGGAAGCAACAAACCCAGAGGATAAAATGGAGGAGGCTACATGCAGGGGAATTGCTTACAATGTACGATGGTGAGGTTGTTTCTCTCAACTTTTGATGGCTCCTCGAAGAGCTCAGCCAAGGCATGGGTTGAGAAGTTGGATGTTTACTTCTAGCTAAACCAGATGACCGAAAGAGAGGCAATCAAGATTTCCACATTGCACTTGGATGGAGAGGCTCATAATTGGTGGTTCCATGGGCCAAACACGTTGGGGTCACAACATACGATGAGTTCTCTAGGAGGGTGCTAGAGCAGTTTGAGAGGAAGGACCTCGAGGAGTATTTTTGGGAGTTGACCAAGCTCAAGAAGAATAGGAATGCGAATTTATATATCTTGGAGTTCATGAGATTATCAGTGATGGTACCAGACCTATCTGAGTTCATGAGGATATAAATGTTTATAGAGGGAATGGCATAACCATTACGAGGTCTAGTGAGGTCAAACAAACCCACTATGCTGCAGGATGCAGTGGGGAGAGCTAGAGACTTGCAGGATGCCCTACCCAGGGCTAGAGAACCTCTACCAAACATATCAGGCTTCCATCAAAGAGGGAGAGACATGAGAGCTCCACACCGAGAAGCAATCAGGGACGTGGTAAACTAGATGATTATACTCAGAGGGATCTTCAGAGAAAGAAGCTTTGTTTTACTTGCCAGGAGCCATGGGCACGGTTGTATCTTAAGAGACAATCCCTCGGTTGTGAAAGGAATCAGTGTTTAAGACATTTTAAAGTGTGTCACAGAAATAATTTTATTATGAGGTCTCGGTTCTATCCCACTGGAAACTATTTTTCTAAAACCCTTAATGATATGGAATAATAAAAGATTTCACAATGTCATTGACTACTGATATCTTAATAGAAAAGAAGAACTGCAGGGGAAACTCAAAGTAATATGATATAAACACATAATCTATTACTTTTAAGTTTCAGAGGAAATTCATGGAGAGAGAGGAAACTCAAAATAATATGTTGTAAACATAGAATCTATTACTTTAAAGTTTCAAAGAGGGTTTGTGAAGAGAGAGGAAACTCAAAATAATGTTGTAAACACAGAATTTATTACTTTTAAGTTTCAGAGAGAAATTGTGAAGGGAGAAGAGATGGAGTGAAGGAGCACTTATTAAGGCTATTTAACTCTTACTTACAAACATAAATTAGAGACCAGCTGCTTCTTTACTTCACTTCATTCAAGGAAGAAACCACATAAAATGGCACAAGAAACATGAATCACCATCAACAGTTGCAGGAAAATTGCTGCTTATTTCATTCACCCATCAGAAAAATAAGTACAAAATGTAGTCCCCAAGAGCTACAGAACTCTGAACCTTTCTTCTCTCTTTCTCACTTCCTTAAATACAAACAAAAGAAGTTTGTAACTGCTCGAGCTTCTTGAATCTCCTAGACTGCCTAAATTGTTAAACTACTTGTTACATTGCAATCGAGGACAACATTGTAGCTTCGATCTTAACAAAGAAAACAAAATAAGACTTGAAATATAATCCTTTTGTTGAATCTGATTTGTTGCTAATGTGTCCCCTTCTGTTTCTTCTGTGATATCCTAACAGTCTGCATAAACACATCTCCACTTGACTCTGCTCATGCTTTTTCATTTTGAACATTGTCACCATGTCACCTACCACCCGACTCTTCCTCATCTGCTTGTGCCCGCAGTGTTCCATCTTCTCTTCTCCTTTTCTCTGTGTCGGGTCACTTACCTGAGTCCACCATCGTTTTGTTCAAGCTCCCATTTATTACAAGTCGTAATGCATACGACACTTTTTTTCATGTGGCTGGGTGTTTTCTTACCTAATTATGTCTTGCGTTCAGAATTTCCCTTGTAACTGTCGTAATACTAGACTTTAAAAGATATTCCATTACCTTTAAAAATTGTATCGCATCCGCTTCTCTGTCGCATCTCATCATTCCAACGTTCTACATTATAATCTGCTTTTTCCCTCCGATGCGACTTTTACAAAGGAAAAACCCCTATACCCAGACTTAAAAACCTTTAGACTTTAGCAATAACTTCCATCGCGTCTGCTTCATTATCGCACTTCGCACTTCGGCGATTCAACCTTTTTCCTTAGCGCCTTTCCTCCTGAGCTTGTGATGCGCGATGTGCGATGTACGAGAGGGTCCCACGGACGCACTTTAAATACTTCAGATTTGAGCTTCGAACCATATCGCATCTGGTCTCCGTATCACATTTCGCATATCGGCATTCTTAACACGTTCCTTAGTGCCTTTCCTCTTGAACCTGTGATGTACGATGTGCAAGGGATGATGTGGCAAGTGGAGGTGGGGTCGATCGCAAATCGCAATCGACGATATGAAACTTTACCACACTTCACATTTCGGCCTTTATAACATGTTCCTTAGCGCCTTTCCTCCTGAGCTTGCGATTGCAATTTGTGATATGCGATCAGGCCTTCCACATGCAATTGTGATTAAGCCTTCAAACACTATTCTACACATACATTTGCATGACTTGACCCTGACTTGTGTACAATGTTCTACGCGCATCAATAGTCCCGACTCATGAACTGTTCTGCACGTGTATAAGCCCGACTTGACCGTTGTTGTGCGCTTTTCTTCTTTTTTGCTCCTCTAGCTTAGATTTCAATTCCGATGCTGCTACTGCTTCCTTGACTTTGGTTCCAATCCACATGTGATGATGAATCCTCATTGTGCTTGTGGTCATCCTTTTGAGCATATTGCAGGTCTTCTTGAAATTCTAACAATTGTTCCTCAACAACCTTGAATTACTTAGGACCTCTCTTGACTTTTAGCTGAGTCAAATTCTACTACAACATCTGGCTCCAATTGGGGACAACACTTTGGTAGCGAAGTGCTAAGAACTTGTAGATCAATATCCTTTATTGGGCATGGAGTCAAAGAGAATTTGTAGATCAGTAGCCTTTATTGGGCATGGAGTCAAATAGCACTTGTAGAACAATATCCTTCATTGGGCATGGAGTCAAAGAGCACTTGTAGATCAGTAGTCGTTATTTGGCATGGACTCAATCCTAAATGGGAGTTGATCCAGTATGAAATCCTCCTGAACTTGCTACACTTTGGACTTCTTCCTTTATTCTTATGCTAAAAATACCAAACTAGAAATACTACAACTGAAAATGCTCAACTTCTGAGCTTATTTATGCACAACTCCTACATATGTATTCATGTATGAACTTAATAAGGGGAAGTCAGCCTTCCAATGGCACCAATCCAACATCTGCATGTTAGAACTAATGCCTTCATACTGTTGAAATTTGAAGATCACAATAGGGAGGTACCATGAAAGTTTTCCAGATGCAAAGCTTTGCACATACCTTTGCATAAATGCTTGTTGCTGACAAAAGAAAGTTTTCATATAATCTGCTACTGGATCATAGAACTAATGAGACCAATTTTATGTTGCCTCCTTTTCTTGAAGATCTTGTTGATGTAGACTTCTTTGAACATTACAGCTTCCTTCACTGCTTGAATCCTCAATTTGAGATTGTATGTGAGAAGATTGATTTTTATTTTTTGCTGACAACCATTTAGGCCGAAAAGAGAAATCTAAGATTTGTTCCTCATAATGCCGATGTTATTCGTATAATGCTAATTCTTGAGAAAAATCTTCCCCCTCCTGCAAACACACCTGAGGAGCTCTACTAGTTTCTCCTTTATTCCCAAAATCATTAAAATTATGAAAATTGTAATGATTTTCCAGGATTTCAATGTGTAGTTCAGTTTTTGCAACGAATTTTTGAACAGAATCTTCAGAATGCTTAAATTATTGTGTTTCATCAATACATGAATCCTTTGACACCTTTTGAAAATCCTTGTTCATCTCTGAATTTGCATTCTCTTGTAAATCAATTCCAATGTTTTCTTGGCAGGCCCTCTTGTCTTCAACAAAACTTGTTCTTTCAACATGATAGGAAAAATTTCTACAAGCCCACACATTATCTTCGATTTCCTGTGCATAAAGAAACATCAGCTCCAGAGTGCAAGGCTTTCTCTCCTCGAGATAAAAACCCAAGACAATAGAAAGAGCCCTCAAATAGTAAACCATAGTTGCAGCTTCAGGAGGTCGAATTTCTTTTGGCATGATGAAGTAAATTTTTTGAAACCTCCTATTAAACTCAGCGATTGATTCATTGCTCTGCCTCTGGATAGAATATAATTCCCAAAGGTTTTTTTCATATGACTTACGCTCGCCCCAATATCTAAGAAATATATCTTGAAAACCTTGCCATGAACAAATTGAACTTGCTTCCAAACATTGGAACCATTGTTGTGTTGATCAGCGGTTGTCATTGATGTCAACCCAAGCAGCACCAGGGGCTAACCCAATATTGCATGGGAATTTTTACCTACCAAATTACTATATTCTGGTTCAAGAATTCTTTTTTTGGTTTCTACTTGTCGAGATGTTTCCATTGATATATGGCATGCCACATAATTCTTCACGGTTTGAAAGATATTCATGTTTGAAGTTTATACCCCTAGTTAGTGGGCTAAAACCCCATAGGTTTGTGGTATGGGTCATTGAAAAGTCATAATTAATATTTTTTAAGCTCCTAAAATCCCTCCCACATTCACTTGTTGAAGCCCCTCTCAACCTAAGCATTTATATAAATTGTGATCCTCATTTCCTCCTTATGCAAGGGATTTCGCCATCTGAAACAGTTCATCGTGGAATGTTCGCTCTAACTTTTTTTCTACGAAGGTTCAGAAGCTGAAATTTTTTTGAGGCGAAGCTGAAATCCTGAGGAAGCTGCTGTGAAAATTTCAGATCAAGGTGTGCAATTGTTTCGTAGATATGATCTGTGGAAGTCAGGGTTTTTGCAGGCTCCTGGAATTCATCTCAAAGAAGTGACCTTGGTAAAATCCTCATAAATCTCTCTTTGAGTATCGGATTGGAATGCCGTAAAAAGTGGCAGATAGCGCACAGAATTTGGTTTTTTCTCTATCAATTTTAGAGCCAAATGAAGAAACAATGACACGTGGCATGCCATACAAGTTTGATCTGCTGAAACAGTCCATAATTAGGGCATTATGAGAGATTAGGTGTAACTCTCTCTTGAAGAATCGAAATAGGGTCAGCCCTATGGCATTGGAAAGATGACTCAGAGGAATACTACAGGACCAAAAATTAGATATTGAGGATATGAAATAACATAGATACACCGGATTCAATATCGAGCTCCTAAAAGGCAAGAAAAAGCTAGATCATGTGTTGTCAAGGGCTGCAAAGGACCAGAATTTCTAGGGCAACAAAGCAAAGAAAGGTGCAGCAAAGGGTAGCATGACAAAATCAGCAACCAAGGTGCATTACAGCAATAAGAATCTCATCACATGAAGTCTTCAAGTGGGCAGCACTGCATACAATCATTGTAAAGGTACCATTGTACTAATTCAATGTAAATACTTTATTGTAAAAATTGTACTAGTCTCTATCTGCCAAGAGTTGAAGAGGCAGTGTCAGGTGGTATTAGATCATCATTAGGTGGTTGTGTCATAGTTGGGGTTATGTTCTAGTGTGTCTTCTTCTTCTACATCATTCTATATCATTGTAAAGTGGACCATTTTCCCTGGTACGGGAGTCCATTCTTCTTTTATTCTTCTACAAGGTGGTAGGGTGGTGCTAGGGTGAGTTGTAGCTCATTGGGTGTTGGGGCATCTATTCAGTTGACTACTGAAGAATCTCGGGCGTTGGATCATCCATCCAGTGGGAGCTGGAGAAGAATGCTTTTCTAGATTCTATGAAGTTGGAGCTTTATTTTCAATTCGAGTTGAATATTAAAGAATTATTAGAAAAGCATTAGGTGGTTTTTGTCCCGGAGTGGGTTTCCACCAAAAAATCTATGTGAATTTGTGTTCCTTTTGTTTACTGCTATCATTGTACAAACACTGATAATAATTGAAGATTAACTAATGCTCTAATTGAAAGGAATATTGATTCACCCCCCCTCTCAGTATTTCCAACATGTTGAGCACCCTGATTTAATGAATGAAAAAACATCCTTAAATCCATATCTTCATAAATAATTTTAAATTTGTCTAGAAAGTACTCAAATTCCAAGATATGTTATTCAGCGGAAATATCCTCTGCCTCTCCAGAGAAACTTGGCAAAAATTTCAATCCTTTTGAAGGATACTGATGGAGAATTGTGGGCAGCTTCATGGGTTTAAAGATTTCTTTGTTTTTTAGTTGAAAAGAAGACGATTTCTTGTGAGACAGAATATTATCACCCAAAGATGATGAATCGTCACCTTTATGCCCGAACTGTGACTGATTATCTTCAAGAATTGTAATGCAACAATCATCTCTCCTCTCATATTTAGGAGATAAAGTTGTGTCAAAATCAATAGTACAAGCAAAAGAAAAATCTTCTTCTTTCAATAAAGAATGTACTTTTTGGGCCTTATAATCTTCTGAGAATATAAAGCAGGAGACAATCTTCTGTATGGGAAAATAGACCACTAAACTGATAGTGAAAAATAAAACTTTCTTTAAAAGATTCAAACTCTGATACCCTTTTTTTCCACGATGCTTTCTCATTTTCTTGCTAGAAAAATTCCTTATCTAATGAAATATTCATCAATGGAGTCTGCAGGTGAATAATAAAAAACCAAATTCAATATCTAAATCTTGTTCACCATCAATAAATATATCTCAATACCGAGAGAAAAATTGTTGAGAATTTGGAGGGTTGTAGGTTAATACAAATTCTCTTCTTGATAATTACTTGTGATCTTACTTGTAATACTCATGTCTTTTCTTCTTTTAGTTTAGTTATTCTTTCATCAAGTCAATTATCAAATGGCACAAGACACAAAATTTGGGCTCCTAGAGCCAGGGCAAAACCTTTCCCTCTTGGAGAGGAAAACCCACGAGAAATTCTTCTTATAGACTTTCAGATGACAAGTACCATGACCAAGAATCAGACCCTTGACCCTTGTATGCCTCCAATAGCTTGTCACTGCTTCTTCATTCACTTCTTTAAGCTGATCCTTCTTTTCTGCACCGTCCTACACCGTCTTGCAATTTTCTACACCAAGACTAGAGAGCTCGGTCTCTAACTGTATTTCCCTACTCCGGCTGTATGTGATCCTTACTTAGATATCAACACCTTGTTATAGAATGTCCTGTGCACACGTTGCACCTTCACTTCACCTTGATAGTTGGTCTTCAATGTACACAAATATCTTGTTTCCTTTTCGATGAACAACCCACCCTTTTCATACTCTAATGATACCCTTACTTGCTCTGCATTACTTCATTGAGCACACTTATTATACTTAGCACTTCACAGTCCTGTAACTTCACATATATATAACAGATTTACTTTTGATTAATTCGATTTTCCACCTCCAATTTTGCACTTTGTTTCTGTCCTGACCTTCACATTAAATCACATAATTGTTCCTGAAGTCACTGCAGATTTTTTTGCTGATATTTTGTCCGAAAATCTCAGAGTCGATTTATGTTCTGTCACAGTTTTGCACAGCATAGAGGGCTATTTATAGTGACCAGGCCCTATAATAAGCTGACCGGACCATGAAGAGATGTGACGGTTTGTGAGTTAACTTTGATTGTTGTTTATAGGCCAACTTGTAGAGGAGTTCTTCCAACGTATTGTTTTCTGCCTTTATGAGTATTTACATCAAGTAATATCATCATTCTTGAGTCATGTCTTCAAGCTTATTTGACAAGGTCCTGAGGCATATCATCATTGAATTTACTTCATATAAATGACTGTATTTATGACAAGATGACAAATCCTTAAAAGACATCAAGAAGATGTTTTTTGACCTATAATAAAAATCCTTGCTCATGAAACCCATGAAGCAAGCTTAACAAAAATACATTTTATTATCTTTGTCTTCTTCTTTACATAAATACATAATTACATAGTCAACATGAAGACCGACCTAGTTACACTTTTCAACAAAAATAATTTTGTGCCTTCATCCCTGGCAACAGGGCCAGAAAATGTTGTATCTTAAGAGACAATCCCTCGGTTGTGAAAAGAATCAGTGCTTAAGATATTTTAAAAGTGATTCACATAAATAATTTTATCATGAGGTCTCTGTTCTATCCCACTGGAAACTAGTTTTCTAAAACCCTTAATGATCTGGAATAATAAAAGATTTCACAATGCCATTAACTGCTGATATCTGAATGGAAAAGAAGAACTGCAGGGGAAACTCATAGTAATATGTTGTAAACACATAATCTATTACTTTTAAGTTTTAAAGTAAATTCATGGAGAGAGAGGAAACTCAAAATAATATGTTGTAAACACAGAATCTATTACTTTAAAGTTTCAGAGAGAGTTTGTGAAGAGAGAGGAAACTCAAAATAATATGTTGTAAACAAAAAATCTATTACTTTTAAGCTTTAGAGAGAATTTGTGAATGGAGACTAGATGGAGTGAAGGAGCGCTTATTAAGGCTATTTAACTCTTACTTACAAACGTAAATCAGAGACTGGTTGCTTCTTTACCTCACTTCATTCAAGGAATAAACCACATAAAATGGCACAAGAAACACGAAGCACCATCAATAGTTGCAGGAAGCTTGATGCTTCTTTCATTCACCCATCAGGAAAAAAAAAAGTAAAAAATGTAGTCCCCAAGAGGTACAGAACTCTGAACCTTTCTTATCTCTTTGTCACTTCCTTAAATACAAACAAAATAATTTTGTAATTTCTCCAACTTCTTGAAACTCCTAGACTACCTAAACTATTAAACTACTTTTTACATTGCAATCAAGGACATCATTGTAGCTTCGATCTTAACAAATAAAACAAAATAAAACTTGAAATATAATCCTTTTGTTGAATCTGATTTTTTTTTTATGTGCCTCCTTCTTTTTCTACTGTGATATCCTAACAGTATGCATAAATGCATCTCCACCCGACTCTACCCATGCTTTTGCGTTTCGAACACTGTCACCATGTCACTTACCACCCGACTCTACCCATGCTTTTGCGTTTCGAACACTGTCACCATGTCACTTACCACCCGACTCTACCTCTTCTGCTCGTGCCCGCGACATTCGGTCTTCTCTTCTCCTTTGATCTGTGTCAAGTCACTTACCCAAGTCCACCACTATTATGTTCAAGCTCTCATTTATTACAAGGCGCAACGCATACGACATTTTTTTGCACATGGTCAGGTGTTTTCTTACCCGTGTTTGTCTTGCGTTCAGAATTTGCCTTGTAAGAATTTAAAAGATATTCCATTACCTTTGAAAATTGTATTGCATATGCTTCTCTATTGCATCTCATCATTCCAACGTTCTATGTTATAATCCGCTTTTCCCCTCCGATGCGACTTTTACAAAGGAAAAACCCCTGTACCCAAACTTAAAAACCTATAGACTTTAGCGATAACTTCCATCGCATCTGCTTCATTATTTCACTGCACACTTCGGAAATTAAACCTTGTTCCTTAGCGCCTTTCCTCCTGAGCTTGTGATGCGCGATGTGCGATGTGCAAGAGGGTACCACGACTGGACTTTAAGTACTTCAGATTCAAGCTTCGAACCATATCGCATCTGGTCTTCGTATCGCATTTCACACATTGTCATTCTTAACATGTTCCATAGCGCCTTTCCTCTTGAACTTGTGACATGTGATGTGCGATAACGGTAGGGATGACGTGGCATGTGGAGGTGGGGCCGATCATAAATCGCAATCGGCAATATGAAACTTTACTACACTTCACATTTTGGCCTTTATAACATGTTCCTTAGCACCTTTCCTCCTGAGATCGCGATTGTGATTTGTGATATGCGATCAGGCCTTCCACATGTGATTGCGATTAAGCCTTCGAACACTATTCTGCACGTATGTTTGCACGACTTGACCCAGACCTATGTGCAATGTTATGAGCACATCAATCGGCCCGAATATTGAACTGTTCTACACGCGAATAAGCCATACTTGACCCTTGGGGCACACTTTTCTTCTTTGCTACTCCTCTGGCTTAGATTGCACTTCCGATGTTGTTGTTGCTTCCCTGACTTTGGTTCCAATGCACATGTGATGATGAATCCTCGTTGTGATTGTGGTCATCCTTTGGAGCATATTGCACGTATTCTTGAAAATCTAACAACTGTTCCTCAATAACCTTGAATTGCAAAGGACCTCTCTTGACTTTTAGCTGAGTCAAATTATGCTACAACAGGTACCATGCCATAGGTGTGCAACATGGAAGGCCCACTACATAGAAGTATTCTTAGACAATGATGGGGATGAGGAGACATATTTTGAGATGGGAGGAGATGACATCACAGCACCCCAGGAGGGAGGGCTTCCACCACCACCCCCACCAGCAACAGGGGGAGCTACATTTGCACCTTTAGGAGGGGTCCTCACATCACTACATGGGGTACCCAAGTTCTTGACTATGAGGATCACAATTAAAGTACAGGGGAAGCGTGTTTCATTGTTAGTGGACAGTGGGACCACTCACAAATTTATTGATGGCCAGATGATGTAGAAGAGAGGCATTACTACAGAGGGGTTTGAGGGATTCTCAGTGCTTGTGTCAGGTGACAGGACTATGTAGTGCACACGCTATGTCCTGCCATTGACTGTGACGATGCGGAATTACTCCATGGCATACCACTTCTTTGTGGTTGACATTACGAACACCAGCATAGTGTTGGGGGTCTAGTGGCTCTACGCACTTGGAAAAGTCACCACTAATTGGAGGAAGTTAGAGATGGAGTTCCTGGATATTGATGGAAAACTAGTGTTGTTGAGGGGTATGCACACTTATCCACCACAGACAGTCTCGGCTCACGGCATGGAGGCTAAATTGAGGCATGGAGATATTTAGTGGGTCGTGGAGTTGAGGATTTTCTGAGGCTGGGGGTGTGACCAATACACCACATTCGGAGATTCATGCCATTCTTTACAGGTACCCTATATTATTTGGAGATATACCACCTAGCCAACCACCTAACCAAGGATTTGAGCACACCATAGAGCTAGAGCCTGGAGTACAGGCAGTGATCACTACTCCCTATAGGCACCTTAAGGCCTATCGGGATGAAATAGAGAGAGTTATCCATGAGCTCTTGGCATTGGGGCACATAAGGCCCAGCTCTAGTCCCTTCACTTCATCAGTTGCTATAGTGAAGAAGAAGGATGGGTCGTCATGGATGTGCATTGATTATAGGTCCCTTAATAAGAAGACCATAAAGAACTGCTACCCCATCCCACGGATTGATGAGTTGATGGATGAGTTGAGGGGAACCAAGTTCTTCTCGAAGATTTATTTGTGGTTCAGATACCACCAAATCTGGGTGAGGGAAAACGATGTCCCTAAGACAACATTTAGGTGTCATTATGGGCACTTTGAGTTTTTGGTGATGCCCTTTGGGCTAACCAATGCTTTGGCCACCTTCCAATTCTACATGAACCACATATTACGTGGT